>JAZKJV010001255.1:162500-762500 GCA_037367405.1 Ottelia alismoides | reverse complement strand
TCACTCTGTGCTTCATGAATCAAAATTCAATACTCAGATTAGGCTGTCGTGTCCCTATGTTTGACCTTGGTACACTTGCCAAGTATAAATATTCCACATCATTCAAAGTCCTGTGGTTTTTGCTGAACCAAATTCGTCTCCTATACTACAGCATAATTTCACATTATTATAGAGGCGAATTTGACGATCATCAAATGGCGTCGTTGCCGGGGATGCGGCTTTGCTTAATTTTTGAATTTTGATTTTTTGCAAATTATTTCAAAAATTTTTGTAGGTCCTCATCTCATGCATCATTTCTTTGCATATTATTTGCTGATTTAATCTCTCTGAGTTTATAACTTTTCTCTTTTGTGGCAGGGCCCATGAGAATCGGAGACGCCTGATCGTCATGGAGGCGCGAAGTAGGGAGCTTCCGCTGAAAAGGCCACAAAAGAAGTCATGAAGAAATTCTAGGATTTTTATCAGTCAAATTGCATTGCATGTTGTAAAAAAACATTGCATCTGCATATTTATTTTCAGTCTTGCATATTGTACTCAAAAAAAATAATATCCCCCCCCCTCACACACACACACACACACACACCTACACTGCACATGCACATACTCACCCCCACCCTCCCCCTGTATATTTCATTCTCTCTCTCTATCTCTCTCTTTCTCTGTGTGTGTATCTATTCTTCACGAACCCCCTCCCCCTCACCCTTGTACCACAGACATCCCCCCTAACACAGACCTTACTTCGGCTATTTGTAGCCTAAGTATAGGGGGGATCTGCATATTCATCCCTCCCTCATTCTGTCTTTTTGTGCTTAGGCCGATTTTGGCCTAAGTATAGGGGGATCCCCCTCCTCAGTTCCGCTATATCACCCTGTACTTGAACCGAGCCTTGACTTCATGGCACTTGTGCTATGAGGACATAGCAAATTTTAAGTATAGGGGGGTATACCATATATTATTGTATATTACTTTAGCCTTAGCTCGCATTTTTAAAACTTTTTAAAATTTTATTTTTCGGGCTGGGTTGTGGTAAACTAGTGAACTGAGTAAAAACCTATAAAAATTATTAAAGTTGAGGGATTAATTGTTGTAAATATTCTTGTATTTAAAAAAATTGAAAAACTGAAAATCTTTCTCGGAATTTGATTCTGACTACTAGGCTTAGTAGACATTTTCAGTGAGGGAACTTCGGTCTCCCTTAGCAGAGTGGGTGGTTTAAAGGACACCGCATATGGCATTGTCCTTAAGGATTACGGGTCTCGACCCGCACTTACACCCATACTGGCTGAGAGTGGATTCTTTTTATTTGAGCCTGGGTCAGTCATTGTCTCTCCGACGAATTAAAAAAAAATTTAAAACCCACAAAAATTTGCAAAATATAAAAATCACACAAAAAATCACTAACCCAAGGAGTTGGTGTATTCCTGACACATTCACACTCACGCAAGGCTTGTGGATTTTGAGGACACTGGATCTCTGGGATCTTGAGAGTCTGAGTTAACATGCCTTAGTCATTAGGGTTTTCATGACTTAAATATCCACACTCCTCTGGTTTGAAAGATTTGAGTGCTATATTGCACTCTTCATCTCTACCTTCAAGAAAATATGATCAGCATAGTCACTTCCACAACTGCATGATTGATGAGCTGAGATGAGATATCACTTGAGGAACTAGGACCAGAGATTTGAGTTTAGACCCGATCTAATGATATTCGAGGATGGGATAAAGTTAATGAAGGCTTCAGAAAACCTGAGTGTCAGCAAAACCCTAGCTAGTATGTGAACAAGATTCATATGCTATCTCTTTGATATTTACCTAAAAGTGCCAGGGTGTGATGAAACTTAAAGGAATTTGTTGATCAGTGTGCGCCAATCTCTTGGTAAAAGCAGTGGAGCTAGCCAACAAAAGAAATGAAATGTCAAAGAAAAGATCTAAATCCAAAGTCAAATTCCAAATGAGCTTCCACCAATGGCGAGCGCTCCCAAACATTTTCAAAGTGTCCACTTGGACCAAGCGCTAAATAGGACCAAGGAGTCGGGCTGACACCACAAAAAGGGCCATGCATCGTAAGCGATACAAGTCTGGGTGTCGAAGGTATCTTAGATACTCAGAAAAGACACACCCCGGTGTATTCCCAGAAAAATAAGTGCAGATGACTCCAACTCTCTTGACGGAAACATTGATCAACAAAATAATAATTTACATGTGTTGAGTAAAAGGCACACGAGAGGCCCCTTGTTCCAATGGGAGGGTGAGAAAAATAGACACAATCCCATGTCCCTCCATCATCTGGCCGTCCATCTACACTTTCAAGTCTGACAAACTATAGAGACGGTTGACTGAAGCAAGAATAGACTTATTCCCTAGTATTGAGGATTAGGTCCAGAGGGCAGTCTTTGGGACTGGAACTTTGGGTGATGCATCGACTCGGCTCTCATGAAATGCAGTACACTAAATGTCATATTCTTATATTATATGTACAAAAAGAGAGTCTGATAATTAGAGAAGTTGGATTCCTTCTGACTAAGGCTTGGATAAACCCGGAATTTTAGGATCACTTAGGTCAAGGGTCTTCGAAAGATCAAGCCTTGAAATTTTCACGCGCACTGTCAGGAATAAATCCGACTCTTTCATTCTTTAGATGCTCGAGGACGAGCATGGAATAAGTATAGGGGTATGATGAATCTCGTATTCATCATGCTAAAAGCCACCTATTAAAAACCCCTGTATTAAATAAACCAATAAAATCACCTTTAATTCTTTGTTTTTATCATGTACTATATTGTGTATAAATTACCATTAATTTATTGTATTTAATTTCCCTTATTTTATGTATCTTTTTATCACTCAAAAACCCCTAAAAATTAGGTAGATAACTTGTCTATAAATCACTGACCCTTAAAAAGATAAAAAAATACAAAAAAATCTCAAAACCACAATCTTGGTGTTTTTATCCCCTTAAAAATACCCCCAAAAATCCTTTTTATACAGATGACATCTTTTGGCTTTTTGACCAACATCAAAGTTGTAGATCTCATCGAGACGAGCAACTTTCATGTTTTGACTTTTTCCAAATTCGGCCTCTAACTATTTCTTTTACATTTTTCTTTATAATTTTATTCTGAATTTTCTTATTGGGCCACGTGGCGCCCTCTGGGCCGCCCACGGGGCCCGCTTCTCCTCGCGCCACCCAGCCCTCTCCTGGGCCGTTGGATCACGCTATCCCCGCCTTCATCTCCGTCGTCCATTACAGTACCTACAAGGGTTAGAACAAAAGCCAAAGAAAAGAAGAAGAGTTTTCTATCAAAACGGGGTGAAATGAAGGGGATGAAGTGGACAGAAGAAGAAAACCCCTGGTGGGTCACCCACCTTTGAAAGTTGGTGAAGGATCGAGGCTGAATTTGTTGTGGAGAAGCGGAAAGATCTACTGGAAGGTAACACGTGATGGATGGATTAAAGACAAAGGTATAGATGACTTCAGATGATGGAAAATGAAGATATGTATGGGCAATAAAATGGAAAAAATGAAGAAAAATAAAATGGAAGACTTTCGTAGAAATGTGGATGAGGAAGACAATGACTTTGAAAGAGAATCGAGGTCTAAAACAAAGCTTGAGAGCGTGATTGATGTCTACTTCAAGTTCTGGGCCACGGAACTAAGCTTACACAGACTTAGAGGTGGTTGTATCAAGATTGGTCACCTTGGATCTAACCGGAGAAAAATCTCGTCACTTGTCTCACGCTCTTCTCACTATCACTGGAAGATAGAGAAGCTAGGGGATTAGTCTCAGGAATGGCAGATAACCATTACGGTCGACGGAGAAGAGAATAAGCAGAGGGGAAGTTACTGGAAATTAAAACCAGGTGGTGGTTTCAACCACTGCCAGTTGATAGGGAAATTGAGCTTAGATGGAGTTTGGTGGTCAACGTGGAAGAGGGAAGTATGTGAAATGAAAGGGTTGAAGTTGGCCGGGGAAGTTGTCAGAGGAGTTAGGGAAAATAGGAGAAGTCCAGTGGTTAGAGACTCACGTCGCTTAGGGAATGAGGTGGCTGGAGGTTGACGACACACCTCCACTGTTGGATGATGATCTGACGGTCTAGGACGCGCGCGACTAGGGTTGAAGAGCCGGCTACGTTGCTCACTTAGAGTGAGCCATATAATCCAATCAGAAATTGAAGAATTAGATAAAATAATGAAAATAAAAAATAATAGAAGTAAAATTAGGGGAAAATGTTCAACAGGAAAGTTGTAGATCTTAATAGATCTACAACTTTCGTGAATAACTCGGAGAAAAAATGCGTCATATTTACATAGTAATATTTTTATAAGTATTTTTAATGTATTAAAAATAATTCTTTTTATTTTATTTTATTATTTTTTTGTATTTTTATTTAACAAATAATGTTATGTTAATTATGTACAACATGAAACTAATTTTTATTTGATTTTTAATAGTAAAGAAACACATAAAATATAGGTTCCATAATATATTTATTTATATACAATAATTATGGTTAATTATTTATGACATGTTATTTGTTAATTAAAGTTATTTTTTAATGAATGTAATTGAATCTCTTAAGCTAGGAGGATACTAAACATAAATAATGATAATAAATGTGGGATTTATCACCCCTATACTTGAGCTTAGCTCGTCCTCGAGCTAATAAATAAAGAATGACATAGTGAGTTAGTGAATTCCCTGATAACATTACATTTTAGAGATCCAAAATTCTGGAAGAACCAAGTCTGAATCAAAAGGAATCCAACTTCTCTAATCATCAAACTCTCTGAATGTACATATATGGTAAGAAGTATGACTTTATGTGTTGACTGCATTCACAAGAGTCAAGTCAAGATATCACTCAAAGTTCTTAATCCAAGGGATTCTTCTAAGGACTTAATCCTCAACACTAGGGATTAAATCTATTCTTGCTTTAATTAACCATCTCATTAGTTCCTCATACTTAAAGAAATATAGATGAAATGCTAGATGGTGGATGATATGGGATTGTGTCATTTCTTCTCTCCCTCTCATTGGAACAAGGATTCTCTCAAGTGCCTTATTAACTCGACACGTGTTTTTGTTTCTAATCAGTGTGTCTGTCAAAAGAGGTTGAGTCGTATGTACGTATTTTCCTGGCAATGCATCAAGGTGTGTCTTTTTTTAGTATCTAAGATACCTTCTACACCCATACGTGTATCACTATACGATGTAGAGTCCTTTTAGGTACTAGACGACTCATAAAAAGCCTAAGATTTTGGTCCAAGTGGATGCTTAAAAGGTTGGGAGTGCTTGCCATTGGTGTAAGCTCTTTGATTTGACTTCGTAATGTATGAGCTTTTCACTTTATTTTTTGCTTTTATCGAGAACTGGCATAATGATTAATATTTTAGTTTAATTTCGTCACACCCTGGCACTTAGGTTCATATCAAAAGATTAATATAAGAACCATATTTTCATATTGTCTAAGATTGCTGAAACTCATGTTTCATAAAGTCTTCATTAATTTTATCCCATCCTTGAGCATCATTAAATCAAGTTCAAACTTAAATATCAGTTTCTCAAATGAAACCTCGTCTCATCTTAATATGAATGCAGTCGTGAATGTGAGTGTTGGTCATATATTTTTTAAGAACAAGATTAAGAATGCAATATAGCATCCAAATCTTTCTAATTAGGGAAATATGAATTATTAAGTTTAAGACCCTATGATTAAGACATGTTAACTCTGAATTTTTGGACCTTGTAAAACCAAGCATTATGAATCTCAACAAGCTTTGTTGTGAAGTGTGAAAGTGCGAGAAAAACATCAATTACTTAGTTAGCAGGTTAATGAGTTAGAGATTTTTATTTCACGAATTTATTAAAAAAACTAAAGAACATGTACATTTCACACTACAGAATAGAACACAACAAAAAAGAACTGATAAATAATATAAGAACATCACATGGGTACGAACGTAATGCTACCAAACTCTAGCTTCTCAAACTTAAGCATCAAACTTGAATCCACATAATTTAAAATCACAGGCAACCTTATGCTTCACTTGCTTACTTCTCACAGAATAAACGTCAGGATCAGAATATGAAAGATGTACATAGACTTGAAAAATTAAGAGCTTCGAATGATGTCATTCTTCCTCAAAAATAATATCCATATCAACATGTAAAGATTATGACTTTTCTAAAATGGAAGGAAAATGAATCAAACCCTTATTTTTTGCAACAGTCCTATGGGTTTCTTAAAAGTGAGAAGCTAGACATAAAAGGATGACCTAACTTACAATAGACATGATCCTCGGTCTTTTGGATATCCTCAAGGAAAGGTGCATGCTCCTCCATAGCCAACTCTTCCAATAACATATTATCTTCCACAATGGGCATCACTCTTTTTAAAGAACTCTTTATCAACTAGATCTTCCAAAATATAGAGTTCACATCTAAACTCTTTTCCATATTTTACTCTGCAAGGGATTAAGACGAGGCGACCTTTTTATAGCGTAAAAGACTCCAACGGTTCAAAAAGTAAGCGTTACACCAAAGGCATCCCTTCAGAAGTTTGAAACTCTCTTGAGAAACAGAAGTAAGCTATTATTTTTATTTTATTTTGATTTTCTCTTTTTAAATATAGTTTTAAAAGAATTTATAAATATATAAAGAAAAAGAATGTGTTACTATGTCAACATTTTTTACCCTTTTCATAATAATTTGTAAAATATTTTTGCAAATCATGTAAAATAGATGAAAAAAATCAAATAGTTTACAAACTTTTTTTACAAATATTTTTAAATCCTCAAGCTTATAGCCCATAATAAATATACAAAACATGTGAAAGTATGGGTTATGAATAAAAGTATATTTGCAGTATATAGACACCAATCTAGTGCAACATATACACACCGATTTAAATAGGGATTATGATCTACATTAGTTTATAATACTAAATTAATTGGATTTAATAAGGATGATAACTAACTAAGGATTTAGTTAATATTAACATGTATTAGGTAGGTTTCTAACTAGAATTTGGATCTAATGTTAGAAAGATCCTATGTTAGAATTTTAAAAGGATATCTACACCCATGACCCTGAGTAATTTCGTAATTACCTCAGAAACCCTCGATAATCATGAATTACATCCAGGACCCCGAATAATGCTTAATCTTTACATGGCATAACCTTGTGTCAAGTTTCGTCTTAATTCTCCGTTAACTCTAACGGGAAAAAGTCATATGTTGACCATTTTACCCTTCAAAACACATCATATTTATAACATGATGCCATTCTGTAGATCAAACAAAATGATGCCCCCTCTCCGACAAGCCCCAGGCCCTCCCGCTCGTCCTCAGCAAGTTGCCGCCTCCGCCCTGCGCCTCTGTCCCCTGCTCCCCCGCATGCGAGCTCCAACCCTTCCCCCGTCCCTACACCCACCTCCTGCTCCTCCTCGAAGTTCCTCCTGGAAGCCCCCCATGCTTGCCCCTGCTCAAAGCACCCCCTCCCCAACCCCGCTGCCGAGGAGCCTCACACCCAGCTCCTCCCCCTCCCCGCATGAGTTCCTCTTGGAAGCCCCCACGCCTGCCCCTGCTGGAAGCCCCCTAGCCCTAGAACCCCGCGCCCCACTCCTCCTCCCTGTTCGAACCCTCCCTTCCCCCGTCCCCTCCCGGTGGAATACGACCCGCCTGGAAGCCCCACCTCCTCCAGACCAGGTTGAGCACCGACCACCTCCTTGATCCCCCTCTACCTGGAAGCCGATCATATCCAGCCGAGAGAAGCCCCCCTGCCCCGTGCCCACTCGCCCGCACTCCAGACCGACCCCCCTCCCTCCCCGCTCTCTCGTATTCCATACCGAAACCCCTCCCTGCTTGCCCGCACTCCAGACTGGCACCCCCCCCATCCCCCACTCCCCCGCACTCCAGACCAGCCCCCCTGCTCGCCTACAAGCTGCAACCCTCCCCTTCGGGCAAGGCCTAGGGCGAAGCTCCCCCCTGCACGCACCTCCACCCGCCTATCATTCTCCGTCTGCTGCACGCTCAAACCCACCTCCTCCTCCTCTTTCTTTATTTCTTTTTTTATTAATCTCAACCGTTAGATTACTGATTGGTTAGATTAACTCAATCATCTGATTGAGTTAATGGGCTAAACTAACGGAAGGTTATGGGTGTAAAATGGAGCGATTATTCATGGTCTTGAGTGTAATTTGTGATTATCGAGGGTTCCTAGGGTAATTAGGAAATTAGTCAGGGTTGGGTGCAAATATCCCATTTTAAATTAGCGTTAGAATATGTATTGTGTTAGTTGGGTTTCAAAGTTAATTACAATTTCTAGGTTTCCTTCTAGGATTTAAATATGAGATCTAAGTGATGTTTTCCTTGGATTTGAGTTTGAAACATGCTTAGGCAACCTATGATTTCCAAAGTTTTGTGTGAGTAAAGGTGGTTGACTAAAGATATGATTTTGGGTTTGGCCGTGGAGAGGGTCTCAGTTTTAGGTGGCTTGACCCAAGTTAATGATATTGGGTTTTGGAACAAGGTGATGGAAGACTGGGGGAGAGGTTTTGTTAGATCATACTATGATTCAAACATATGTGTCTTCTATCTCTCGTTATAAAGTCCTCTTCGTACCTTTTTTGTTCACTAATTTAATGGTTTCCTTAAAATTATGTACGAGTAGCTTGTATACAACTAATTAAACACGAGTTGAGATTGGATTTCACTTAATTTGACGATATTGCCTTGAAGAATAAGAGATTCATCACTCATCTCGGTAGGGGTACGATAGGAATATTTATTCTATTTTTTAAAACATGAGTAACTAACTTTTATTTATCCCTCTCCTCCATGCAATCATCGCCACTTATTTTCCATTTTTACCTTTTATCATGTATACAATAACTATCAGTTGTAATCTTATAACTATCACTAATCCACAACTAATAAATATATTATAACTATTACTTCTCCATTAATCAAAATACCATTCATGGAATAAGGAATGAATTCGCTTTATGTTACTCATTCATACACAAATCACATCAACAATATGCCAATCACACTTCTATTCATTATCCCTCCATTTTTTCCAGCCTATTTTCTTATCCAACAATACTACAATATATGAGCAAACTGCAATAGTCTAGTCAGGCCATGTTCATTTGGAGAATAAAGCACCAGACTAAAAGGTCAATTCTCTGCCCGACATGGTTCTCAAGAGTGCAACTATTCCCATCCACATCCCATTATTTTACTTTATTCCACCCTTATTCCTATCTTTACTCCGCCTTACATACCCTTATTCCACACAATCTCCTTATTTATATCTTTCCAACCGAACAGAGAATAAACTCTCATTCTCCTTATTCCTCATCCTTATTCATGCTTATTCATGAATCGAATGCCCCCTTGGGCCATGTTTGGTTGGAGAATAGACCCTACAATAAGGGGCCAATTCTCCTCCCGACACGGTTCCCAGCGGTACGATTATTCCCCATCATTCCATCTTATTCCACTCTTATTTCTATCTTTATCCCACCTTACCTACCTTTATTTCACCTTATTCTCCTTATTCCTATCCTTCGATCGAATAAAGAATAGACCCTTATTTTCCTTATTCCCCATCCTTATTCCTGCTTATTCCCGAACCGAACGCACCCTTAGAGTATTGTTCCTACCCATCAAAGGATCATGGTTCAAATTCCCCTCCTCATATTTACCTACTAAAAAATAAAACACTACGATAGATAAAAGTGATCCATTTAATGACATTAGTTAATTACATATGAAATTATATGAAATATTTGATTTATTATAAGAAGATTATTACTGTTTTTGAGGACAAAACGGTACCCTATCATGTAAAAAGTATTTTACTTAAACAAAATAGTCTTGGTTACGCAAAATCAAGATATCCATGCTTTTAAAAGGGTAAATTACAAAAAGGACTCAACTGTACACCAATTTCCAATTGGATGCCTAATTCTCAAATGTAACAAAGACGAGCATGGATTGATATAATGTCAACATATCAAAAGATTACACAGGCTTTTATTCGAGATAAAAAAATATATATAATTCCCTCTTTGTCAATTTGAAAACTAAGATCTTTAATTGAAAATCAACAAATATTTAATAATTTTTAAATTATCCTTTTTAAAAAAAGTAAAGACATTTATTGTTGTCTTTTTTGTTGAGAGAAACTTCTTTTATTGTTGTTAGACTCTCCTTGATGTCTCTCCTCCCTCCCATCCCTCCTCCTCTCCCAATGCTCGACCTAACACTAACCCACCCTCGCTTCCGACTGTTGCCACCTCCCAACCACCTCCCCAGCTGCCTCGCCTCCCCCACCCTTGCCTGGTCTCCCCTTCTCTCGTCCCACCCCCACCCCCAAAAGAGAGTAGCACTAAACCTCTACCCCTTCCTCCTCATCTCTTCCTCTTCCACCTCCAAACCTCTCTGAACATCGTTGCCGCCTCTGTTGTCGTCACCACCCATGCATTAGTCCTCAGCCATGATGTCCCTCCTCACTCATCCCTTTCCCCGTCCTCTATGGCGTGACATCCTCAGGAGCTCCCCCTTGTTGCATCAACTCGTCGGACGGACTACGTCCCTCCTGTGGCCGTTGATGGCAAGGAGGTGGCCTTCATCTCATAAGCAGAAAATGTAGCTTTGGATCAAGCATGAGCTCACACCATTGTCTTCTATGTCCTCGGCAAGAAGCCGTATGGTAAGCTCCTCTCCTCCTTTGTGGATAAGGTGTGGAAAACCAACTAGTGGATATAAACTATTTCCTCGCAAGAATGGATTCTTCTACTTGCAGCTCTCCTATGATGAAGAGTGCCCGCGAATCTTAGAAGGTGACCCTTGGCTCTTCTAAGGATGATTCATGGTCCTTCATCGTTAGGAGGCAGGTGTTTACCTTGAGAGAGACCTACTCTCTGAAATCCCCTTGTGGGTGTGTTTTCGTGGCCTTTGCCATGGACATTATTCTAGTGGTTCTCAACAAGCTAGCGAGCCTACTGGGTAACCCCCTTTACATGGATGCGGCCACTACTACGGACCACCGTGAAGATCTTGCTTGATGTTGTATCTCCATACATGCTTCCAAGACTATCACTGAATCCATCCCCTTGGTCTTCTTCTTTAGTGTTCGTCAGATGATCCGTCTCGAATTGAAATGGTGCCCCATGAAGTGTGAACATTATATCTACTTCGATCATTCCTCCACCTCATGCCTATTCTTTGCAACGTTTCCTTCTGTTGAAGCGGAACTGATGGCCGACGTGCCCACCCAACCTTTTCTCGTGCCTGGTTCTAGGGCTGACGATCCTTCAGTTAATGCTGGTCAACATCCCCCTCAGGTCCCCTCTTATCATGGGGATGAGCCCCCCCATTGCTAGATGCCTCACGCTCGTCTTCCACTGCCTCGGTCTCTAAGATTAAAAAGGGACAATGAAAACCCTTCTCTGCCTTTCCCTATGGTTTGAAGGCCATTTTGCATAGGATGTACCATGTCCAATGGAAACCCCTGCTTGGCTGTAAAGGCCAGCTTCCTTTCCCCTTGGCTAGAATGGAATAATCTAAACTCCCCGTCGGCGGACTCTGAGCCCCTTGACGAAGGGGTTGACATCCAAATTATCCAACCTCTGAAGAAATCGATGGAACCCAATTCTCTATAGAAGACATCCTCTCGCAGGAAGAAGAAGCTTCTAAGTGGTGGTCAGATGAATGCTAGCCCTCCCGAGCCCCCTTTACAATCATCTTAATGTCTGTAGCTATCTATAATGTTTGTGGCATCAACAAGCCTCTGAAAGTTAGGGCGTTATTACAACAAGTCATTTCTCATAATGTAGAGATCATTGGATTGGTTGAAATTAAGGTCAGACATGAAAACAAGGGGAAAAGGAATCATGTTGGAACTATAGCCAAATGGGGATATCCTCACAAGCTGTCACCCTCTCTTGCACTAATGTCGGTGGCCTCAACCTGGCCATCTTAGTCATCTATGGTGCTAATAGTCCAATGGACCGTCGGTGCATATTGGAAGAACTAAAGCACCTCAGTAGTGCCTTGATTGTCCCTTGTTTGGTTATTGGGGACTTTAATGTGGTTAGATTCGACCACGAGAAGTGCTGGGGAGGACCTCCTTTGTTTGGGGCAAAGGAGGACTTCAACAACTACATCAATTTGTGTGGTTTTCTTGAGTTGGAGACTTGTGGCAACCCTTGTTCATGATCGAATAGCTCTATTGACCCCTCTCGCGTAGCAGATCGCCTTGACCATGGTACGGACAATCCAGCTTGGATGAACCTCTTCTCTTCTGCAAAACTAAATTACTCTTCCTTTGCTTTGAGCAACCATCTTCTGATGATTGTCGTCATGGCAACCATGTTTTTGGCTTTAGTGCATAAGCTAAAGAGTAACAAGCTTGCCCCTCAAGGCTTGGGCACGTTTGAAGGTTATCTTTTTTCGAAGAGGTGAAAACTGCTAAAAATGCTCTCAGGGTCATTAATGATGTGCTTTCTCTGAACCCTCTAGATACCTTCATGGCACAGTCGAAAGCTGATGCTAAATACCACCTCGAGGCACTTGATGCAAATCTTGAGTTCGCTTGGAAAAAGCCATGTTGACTAGCTAAGATTGGGAGATTGTAATACCAGTTTCTTTCACACTTTTGCAAATACTCGCTCTGCAAGGAACAAAATCCCCACCCTCCTTGGCAGATGGTATGGAGATTGATAAACCTGCCTTGGTGGCGGAAGCTGATGTTGAGTTCTATAGGGTCCTCTTGAGCCCAGCCACTCCTCGCCCCCGTTTGTCCCCTCCACCCACCCCGAAGATGATGCCCTTTGCTTACAACAAACTATGTCCAGAACATCCTTTAGAGGAGGCCAAGATTGTAGATGCACTACACTCATTTCATCCCTCTCTTGGACCTGATGGGTCAACACTGATTTTTTCAAGCATCATTGGTCGCTCATCAAAGGGGATTTCTGTGCGGCGATCACATTTTTTTTAAAGGTGGTAGCTTGGTGAGAGTGGTCAACCATACTTTCTTGACGCTTGCTCCCAAGGTGTCATCTTCTTTTGGCTTATCCCACTGCAATGTTTCTCATAAAGTTTTTGCCAAAGTGCTGGCAGCGTGGCTTACAACAATCCTCCTTAATATGTTATCACCAAACCAAACGACCTTTATCACGGGTCGCTCCATTGGAGATAACTTGTGGCTTGCGGAAGAAGTTGTAGTTAGGTTCGATAGGAAGGCAAACTCCTCAAATGCCTGCATTAAAATTGATCTTTCCAAGGCTTTTGATTCTATTGAGCACTCCTTCATCTTGCAAAGCTTTGAAAATATGGGTTTTGGACAACGTTGGCTCTCTTCACTGGCTACATGCATATCCACTACCTCTTTTCTCGGTGATGGTGGATGGCTATCCTTATGCACATTCAGGGGGCATGAGGGGCCTGAGGCAAGGCGACCCTCTTAGCCCTCTCCTCTTTGTGGTTGGCATGGAGGCTCCGTCCTTCTTGGTTGATGACTCGGTGTCTTGTGGACATCTGCGCCCACTCCGTATGGGACATTATTTGGTTCCCACTCACCTTATATATGTTGATGATATGTTATACTTATGCAAGACCTCCTCCACTTCTTTATTTGCAGTTAGGAAGATTCTTAATGCATTCCAGTCCATCTCTGGTTTTGCTATGAATGTCAAGAAGAGCAAGCTTTTACAACCTTTTCACTCCTCGGACGATTTTGATACCTGCCTTCGCTCGGGGATGCTTCAATACTTTTTGTCTACTACTTACATGGGCCTAACGTTGGCTTCCTCATATGGTCACGCCACTTCTGCTAGATTGCTGGAGGATAAGGTGAGGTCCTTGTTTGTGGTTGGAAAGCAACGACCATTTCCTCTTGCCGATCACCTACAATTATTGAAATAAGTGGTTTTCGGGATGGTTCAGTACTTGGCAGCTGGCACCATCATTCCGTTGTGCACCGCTCACAAGGTGGACATGCTTTGTGCGGATTTTTTGTGGGGCTATGGACATCATGTGACCTCTTGGGATTCTCTCTGCTTACAGAAGGTTGAGGGTGGATTGGGCCTTTGATCTGTGGCCTCCATTCGTAAAGCTATGGTGATTTCTTAAGTCCGGAGAATTCTTTCATCTTACTCTTCCATCTAGGTGTTCATCATGTGCTCAAAGTACTTACACTCTGGTTCCCTTTGGATGGTGTCTCCTTCTGCTTCGGCCTCCCCTGTGTGGAAGCTGATTCTCTCGAGACGGGTCATTCTCTGCAATGTTGTGGGAGGTGTCTCACAACCTTATGTTTGGGGTTCTCATTTTCAGTTGCCTTTGTTCTGGTTTGCCCTCGGGCTTCGCATGTCACTTGGGTCTCGAGGTTTTGTGCGAAAGGACTTGCCCCGAAGCATTCCTATACGCTCTATAGGGCCATCCTTAACCGACTGCCCACCACATATAGGCTCTCCAAGCATGGGATCGCTTGCTATTCCCCTTGCTATCTTTGTTTCCATCAACTGGAATCTCGTGACCATCTTTTATTTCGTTGTCCGGTTTCCCTCGTGATCTGGAAGGCCACATGCTCTTTGCTTGCACTGACCTTGCCTCTAACCTCTTCCCTTGAAGACATTTTATAATGGATTAGTTGTTGCTCTTCGGTTTCTGTTTGTCAGAAACTTTCAAGTGTTGTTGCAGCCACTGTCTGGGAAACCTGTGCCGAGAGAAATCGTCACCAGACTTCCTCTCGTTCCTCTTCAGCTGCCACTATTACTCGTCGCATTGTGCAGGCTGTGCGGATTATAAAGAACTAACTTTGCACTTGGATTTTTGCGCTTCTCGAATCCAACCTTAGCATGTTATCCTTTTTATTTTTCTTTTCCCCCAACTCTACTTTCTATTGATGTCCTTCTGACCTCTCGGCAATATTGCTGTTACTTTACATAGAAATTTTTACCAACAAAATAAAAAAGGGAGGGAACATGCGTGGAAGGCGATACAAAGGGGGAGAGGAAGATAGAGAGTCGTGAATATATATCATTATTATAATGGCAACCCTTTATTGCAATTTATACTAAAATCATTTTCATTTCTTGTACACCTCATCACACATAAGCCAAAACCAAATCTTCATCTCTTCTTCTCTCTCTACGCCTCCACCGCTTCTCCGGCGATCCTTCTCTCTTCCATCCCCTTCGGATTCCTTCCCTGGATCCGCGCGACCTTGCTGGTGCCGCCTTCTTATGCCATCTCACCCCAATAACCGAGCCAAATCGATATTTATGTCCGGATTTTTTGATCGGATCTTCCCAATAAATCGATTCTTGATCATATACCCATGCTTTTGATTTGTGGGTAGCTTTTTTGTGTGTTCTTTCTCGCATCCGAGGTAGAAATCGACGGAATACAGCGTGTTAGAGGGGATGGGGGAAGCTGCCATGTTGTGCTTATGAGAAAAGGTGTTATCTTTGCGGTTGGGTCGACGTTAGATCCGAGAGTTTTGGTTGGGGGATGAGGAACGATGCGCAGAAGGTGCAGGGAGATGCGCAGAGATCGGCGAAGGGGAACGGGCTGTACAGGACGATTTCTGGGTACCTGAGGATTGTGTCGTCAGGGGCATCCACTGTCGCGTCTTCGGTGAAATCTGCCGGGTTGTCCGTGGCTTCGTCTCTTGCTGAGGATGATGCTGCTCGAGATCAGGTACTGAGATTGGATTTATGTCACCTTTTATTGTTCTGGTGCGGAGTCTTCTTGATCTTTATGTACAGTAAAATGAACAGTACGGGTCAGATGATTGATTTGAGAGGCATGTTCTTTGCTGGAAGGTGAGAAAGTTGTGGGCTTAATGGTATAATTTCCATTTAGAGAATCAGGTGATGGGAGAAGTCTTGGCCTTTGATTGACTTGTAGAAATTAAGAAAAAATGGTCTCATCTATGTTGGATGCGATTCTTTTTATTCATTGCCACGGGGTGGTTGTCGGATCTTGATGGTTTTTGTAGCAGTTATTTGCTCTAGCTGTATGAATATGGGATCTCTACACATTCGAGCGGGGATAGCTTGTTGCAAGATGGGTGAGATTGAAAGTAAGTGCTGGACAGTGGCATAATATGTTACATGATTTCTTTGGAAGTTAAATGGCAAAGCCTTTTCCCACTTTAAGTAGGGTTGGCTACAATGATTCTTATCAAATCAATATTGAAAGATCCAACTGTTTTTTATGCAGGCCATCGGCTACCTAACACAACCCTCCTCAAAGAGAAATTTGAACCCTAGTCTTTTGGGTGGTAGGCTCACTGCTCTACCACCGGGCCATTGTAGTGGGTGTGATTTCTTTGACTGGTGTTGCCATTAAATTCTGTCCAGACCGATAGAGAAAATCTTGTTGCATATCACTGTGAAGGTGGAAATGTAGAATGAATTTATGAGCCATTCCTCTTAATGTTTATATGCCAAATAATCTCTTTGTTGCTGTTTTTTTTGAACGAAGGAAATAAAAAAATCTTCTAAAAGGAAGGGTCCTGTAGGGAGAAATGGAGAGAGTCTTGATTATCCCCTGTAAGGGAGGATAATGTGCTTAAATTGTTGATTCTGTCACTTTAATGGTTTCTGTTCTTCTTTTGAGTATGGTGATGTTGTAGTTTATCCGATATTCTGTACATTTGATCAGTTGCAATTTCACCTGCTAACTATACATAATGATGGCATGGATTCGGTAAAGTTATCTTTTTTTGTATGACAGGTACAATGGTCTGGATTTGACAAACTAGAATGCGCTGGTAACATCCTTCGGGCGGTTCTATTATTGGGTTATAGGTCTGGCTTTGAAGTATGGGATGTGGAGGAGGCAGATAATGTGCATCAGCTAGCCTCAAGACGAGATGGACCTGTTTCTTTTCTTCAAGTCCAAAAAACACCGACTTCATCAAAAAGAGTGGATGACAAATTTTATAATGTCCGTCCGTTGCTGGTTGTTGCTGGAGATGTTTCTAATTCCGGTCCCCCCGATATTTACAATATCAATTTGGGAGGTTACCCTGACCAAGGAAATGCGAATTTTGTTTCAACTAATATTCAGTTTTACTCATTAAGGACCCATTCTTGTGTTCATGTGCTGAAGTTCAGATCAGCTATTTATTCTGTCAGGTGCAGTCCTCGAGTTGTAGCCATTTTACAGGCATCTCAGGTTTGTATTGTGATGATAATTATACATTCCAATAACTTATAATTTGATTGCCACTTATCAAATGTTAATTTCAGATACATTGCTTCGATGCTGCAACTCTTGAAAGAGAGTATACTATTTTGACATACCCATTGTCTCCAAGCTTACTCGGTTCTGGAGGCATAGGCTATGGGCCTCTTGCTGTGGGCTCTAGATGGTTGGCATACAGTGGAATTCCAGTGGTTATTTCAAGTGCTGGCCGTGTCAGCCCTCAACATATGAGTACTGCTAGTTCTTTATCTACTTCTCCATCTAATGGGAGTCTGGTGGCACAATATGCCAAGGAGTCAAGTAAGCAGCTTGCATCTGGTATAGCGACATTGGGAGACATGGGATATAAAAAGCTTTCAAAGTACTGTTCAGAACTTCTGCAAGATGGAAGCAATCCTGTTAGGCAGGGTTACAACTCCAAATCTAATGGAGAAGCTGGCAGTCATCAGTTTGATATGGATAGCGCTGGAACGGTATGCATAGCAATCACGAATTCAACTTCACATGCACTGTGGTACTGTGTTTCTGCAACTTTATCCACTTCACTGTTTGATATTAAAGGAGAACACTGGTATTTTTACGTGACTTACCAATCCTAAATTGCCTTCCTATGTGCATACACTTTCGGTTATTTGCCACATACTCGTTAAGAGAAATGAATAATTTTGTGATTTGCGGCTTTGTCTAAATATTCATCGGGGTTTCGTCTGAATACTCTATTTTATTCTGTTATTTGCCACATACTATGTTAACTTTTTCCTCTTTATTGTTCTATCGTAAAGGAGAGCATTGGTGCTTTTACATGACATACTGATCCTAAACTCTCTTTCTATGTGCATAAATTTTCTGTTATTTGTCACGTGCCTGTTAAAGAGAAGTGCACGCTTTTATTATTTGGGGCTTCATCTAAGTATACTATTTTATAACAAGTGTTTTGACTCCTTGGAAGAAATGAAACTTGAGGTAAACCCTAGACATGGTTTAGAATGGTACTACTGTCAATGTAAATCTCATAAAAAGTTTATATGCTTATGTCTCTACAAGGAACTCAATATTTAGTGGTATCTTTGAAAATTGAGCTTCATTATGATTGGCATAATGTGGTTGCATCCTATGAACATTTCCATTAAATTATTCCGATAACCTCAAGTTGTAATTAAAGTGCTTGTGAAATTGCAATAAACAAATATGGACATTTCCTTGCATTCTAACAAAACAGTTTTTGGATTTTTTTAACATACAACGAACAGTAAAACACCATACTGTGAAGAATATTATGAAATACAAAATGTTTTAATTTAGTGTTATGGAATGTAAAACTGTTCGTGTTCTCATGAAAGAAATTGTGTAGTTAGTTTTCTTTTTGAGTCGCTCTAGGATATTGTGGCAACTAAAGTTAGGTCAATCAACCCGAATTCTTTTTCGTCTAAAAATGAATTATTAGAAGTAACTACTAAGATTAAATGTGTGTTTTATAGTATAACTTCCTTTAATGTGTTATGTCTGCTTTTATAATTTTTTTGAGACATGATGCTAATATTCTACCTTTTTCATACTCTGTAGGTCATTGTGAGGGATCTTATTTCCAAATCAGTTATTGTGCAGTTCAGGGCACATAGAAGTCCTATTTCTGCATTATGTTTTGATCCGAGTGGTACTTTGTTGGTGACTGCTTCAATCCATGGCCATACCATTAATATATTTCGTGTTTTCCCTTCATATAGTGGAAGTTCACAAGCATCTGATGCCGGTGGGTCTTACATTCATCTTTACAAATTGCAACGGGGTTTTACAGATGCGGTGAGTTTATGTACATGCAATTTAATGTGTTTTAAAAATGATTAAATTGTATAGTTTCTCAGGGTTAGTGTGTCATGTTCACCAGGTGATACAGGACATCAGTTTCAGCAATGACAGCCAATACACTATAATCAGTTCTTCCAGGGGAACCAGCCATTTATTTGCACTTTTGCCTTCTGGTGGAACACATTTTCATCCTAATGATGCAGATTTCTCACAAAGTACTGCATCAGTTGTACCTACGAATAGAACGGCCCAAACCCAATCGGATTTAAGTCCAAAGTTTAATCACTGCAGCAACTTCTTTTTCCAACCTAATGTGCCAGTTACATTGTCTGTGGTTAGCAGAATAAGGAATGGTAGCAATGGTTGGAAAGGAGCTGTGAGTGGTGCTGCTGCAGCAGCTGCTGGTAGGGTTAGTCCCCTCTGCGGGGCTACTTCGTCTGCCTTTCACCATTGCAAAAGTGGTGTTCACCCTGTTTCTAATCCACTTAGAGCAAAGCACCATGTGTTGGTCTTTTCTCCATCAGGTTGTTTGGTACAGCATGTGCTGCGTAATTCAGCTGAGGTGGACCCTGTTAATGACGTTGTGAGTGTAAGCCATGGTTCTCATGAACTTTCTCAAGATGTCAATTCAAGATTAGTTGTTGAGGCCATTCAAAAGTGGGATGTTTGTCACAAACGATACAGAAGGGATCATGGGATTAATGTGGATTTATATGGAGAAAATGGGTATGGAGAGGGAACAAAATCTTTACCCAAAGCCGGGAAAAGAGGGACAAGTGTATATCCAGCTGATAGTGAGAAAGTGACCATGCCAAAAATTAGCACTGAAGAACGCCGGCATGCACATCTCTCTGAAGTTGAATTGCACACACATGCCTCTGGGATGCTTTGGACCAAACCAGAGGTATGATTATATAAATGGCAATCCTTCTGTTGCTGTTCTCCATGGGAATATGTGCTTCAATCATACCCTTTTTTCTGTTTTGTGCACAGATTTACTTTCATGTAATTTCGGAGGTCCAGATTGAAAATATTATTCATGGAGATGGAGAAATTGAGATAGAGAAAGTTCCAACACGTGTCATCGAAGCTAGATCAAAAACTTTAACACCTGCTTTTGACCAGCTTTACTTGGCCGGGTTTCAGTCAACAAGGTATACACAATTACGTTATTCTGATTGCCACCATTGCATTTTTCTCTTCAAATTTCCTTTCTTTATTTTTCTTACTTTTTCATTCTTAAACCATGTTTACTTTATTTCATTATGTTCTTAGTTTTGTCATTGCACAAAAGGCTACATGCCATTGAGCAGGGAAGCTTGACCATTTCTAGTTATGGTTACCAATTATATTTTAAAAGAAAAAGCATGCACGAGATGATATTAAAAAATGACTTATGGCCGGATATTTCAAATGATTTTTTTGTGCGCTTGTTCATTAAAGTGAGGTGTGACTTGCGAGTGATTTCATAGTTGATCATTCGTTACTTAGCCTTGGTAGCCAAAATTGTTTCAATTTTATGATTTAGCCAAAAATGTCTCAATTTTATGATCTTCATTGCTGCCATCTCTATCTACTTGTCTCATGTTAAGTTGCTAAACTGGAAAAAAAATCAAATTTGGTGCTTGGTTGCAGCTGTCTCATATTAAGTTGCTCTAACTTCTCATCAATCTGGTTGTTTTATTTTGAAAATTCAGATCGAGCAATGATGGGAACATTGGGAATGTGATACGGCAGACATCTGATTCGCTGGGTGATACAAAGCATTCTTGTGGAAGCAGCTACAGTCCCATAGGTGGCATGCCGAGAAGTACTGCATCTGTTGGGATTCCCAGTAGCATTCTTGCAAATGGTTGGGATGATGACCATGCTTCAGCTAATCTGATGGTGGATTCTGTACATACTAGAGATAGCTTAAATGTGAATAACCAGCTCTCATCTGTAAATATGAAGGGAGAAGCAGAGAGTGTGCCCCAGCTCAAATATGTAAATAATGTAGGGAGCTTGAAGATGGAGTCTCGCTTTTTGGGCAGCGATGGTGAAATAGACTAACATGGTAAGCTGACCTCTCCCCTTTATCCATACCCAATGTCATTACAACTTGAAACTAGAGAAAGGGTTTACAACTTACTTTTTTTGAGATATTGACTTATTTTAAAAGAAGAATTGCAATGTTGCTTATCACCAGAAATGGTTCGACCCTTAGAATACCAGTACATCAAGAACAATAAAGCCTTCTTCCACATTAAGTAAGGTCGACTACATGTAGTCTTTGCCTTCATTCAGATCTATTTTAGGTCATTCTCAGACTTAATAGATAAAAAAAAAGCTTATACTGTTTTTTTGTCAAATATCCGACCAAATCAGCTTGTTGGGTCGACTTGAAACGATGGCCAGTTTTAGGTGCTATCATTGATGTATTTACTCGACAAGGTCCGAAAATCCCAGTTTTTATTTTCTGTTTTAATAAGCATTGCATGGATTTTTTTGACGCGTATGATTAACGTCCAACCAAGTCACATGGAGGAATGCTGGAATTATACTTTCATATTGAATGTGTTAAAGAAATTTAACATTCGGGGCATCTATATAACTTTAGCAGACCAATCGAAAGACTTCCAGCATATAACTCCGTCAACAATTGTGCACAAGCAGCCAAAACAGACCTTGTGCCTCGTTACCCAGCGAATTCTGACTTTTGTTTTGTGGTTGCAGACCGTCTTGCAAAGTTTTATGCGCTGCCAATATCTTCTTGAAGAGTTGCTATTCTTTTCTCAGTCTTGTTCCTTGAACTTGTATCCATGCAAATGGCGAGGATGCTTTGTGGATTGTGCTTGCTTGTGAACACTGTAAATAAAAAGAATCAGATTCTTTTCTTCTTTAAGTGAAATCAACGAGGTAATGTGTACATATAGAATGCTGGTGGTAGGTGGTGGTGGCTGGTTGGTTTCATGGAAGGAAGATGGGTTAGATGTTTATTCCTGCTATGACTTTGTTGTGTAAATGTTGTACTTACATGTGCTGTGCTATTGTGTACCGTGCAAATATCAATAAAGCCGACAGTAGCTTTTCTGTCACCTCATGCAGGACGTTTTTTTGCAAGCTAAGTATATGATTTTTTTATTCAACCGCACCAAATAGGCAACATGCTGGCCCGGGCATTGCATTCTGCCAAGAGATGGTAGTGAGAGCGAGGCAAGTCCTTTGGTATTCCATACAATTTCATCATCAATTCTTTGCATGCTGTTCCTTCCTGAGTCCGTCCATGTAAGGTTCCTTACTTTCCACACCCACGAAACTGCAGTAGCAAAACCAATCCTCATTGAAGCCTCTGTAGCATTGTATGGAATGAATTCTTTGTAGGGTTTTTATTACTTGTGTCTTTCTTAACTTCCGCAATATCAGTTATGTCCCTCTCTTTTTTGGAATATCATATCTGCCCATACCTTGTTACAGAATTTATAGTTTTGTCTTTTCATTAAGATAAAGTAAGGGCATAATTGATATTATATAAGGATAGAATTATGAATTTTATAAGCATATAGGGGCATCCTTCCACCACTCTGCATTTGTAGAGTAAGGTCAGATGTAGTAACCTGAAAAAAGGGATGATAATACTTTTCGACGAGGGGTCTGGGAGAATGGGGGAGAGGAGCCCTTCCTCCATAATGGAGGAGAGGAGCCCTCCCTCCATTGCATGTTGGTCCACAACTTTAACAAGATCCTCCATGAAGTGGAGGAGGTTGCCTTTGCATGCCTTTGCATCCTCTTAGTTGATTGAGTGAAGGTATTTTCAACTCAAGATAATAGTTCAAAGTGAATTGTCTACTATACATGTGATCGATTTCTACCCGTTACTAACCTCCACCTTACCAATGTATTTATAAACAAATACATAAATATATTATAAGGTTTCACATAATATAATGCGCTTTAGAGTCATTTCAAATGCATGAAGAAAATAAATAGAGTAAATTATAAAAATAGACTCAACTATACATCCATGTTAAAGAGGTCTTTGTTTATGTCGATGTTAAAGTGATCTTTCTATATCGATGCTAAAGCATAAAGCTGACATTTTAGTATCTTTTTATATCATTTCAAAAATGAGGCTCCTTAAAGACATAGCTGGGTTCCTTTTTCTTAGTAATTTATCTAAACATATATCGTGTGGTGTTTACCTACTTGGTATAAAAGTTTAGTTTAACACACAACTTTATTTTCTTTTTATTTTATTATAGTTGTAGTTTATGTAATTTTGACATTGAATTTAAGTCTTATTAAATTTTATCATCTATAGGATGGTACACTACCATTTGTAAAATATATGTATCCATATTTTAGGATATGGTTAGTGATTGTCAATATCTGTAAGATATTTGTTTCCATATCTAGATTTTAAAAAGGATAAGAATATTGTATTACATATATTTGTATCTGTATATGTCTGTTTGCATCCATGATGAGGGACTTATCATTGATGATCTTCTTCAACAAGTCACTCATGACGATTGGCACGAGAAACTCCTCACCCTTACACACTCCAAGCCACCAAATATCCTCCCTATTTTTTTTAACTCACTCCATCCTTTCCTAAATTGCGTTTTCTCTTGGAACTTTACGAACAAGACCATCAATCTCTTGTAATGAAATGTTAGACTGTTAGTTTGAATCTTGGCCTAAATTAATAATTACTCAGTTAATTAGAATAATTAATACTTGTGGTCTTATTCCACACTTCCACCACTTAAATGTGCCCAAGTCGAGGACTCCTCAAAAGTTAAAAGGATGAAACATTTTGAAGAAGAAGAAATGTGTTGTATGCATGAGATCAAGGAAAATCCTCCTCCAATCATCAAATGTTTTCTTACGCTTGATGAATCTTAGATTTCATCTCCTTTATTCTTTAAATTTAGCTAATATTCGAGGTAAAATGTACGTAAATACACATTAATCACAATTTATTAATAAAATTCATTTCATGAATAAAAATACGTTTTAATCCATAATTCCATCCAAAATAAAAGAATAAATAAAACGAGAAAAGAAAAAGAAAGATGTAAATATGTAAGTATGTATAGACAACCTTTACCCTAGAGAATGAGTTAGGTTTGTCTCTATAAAAGAAACTAAAGTAGGGAAAGATAGAGTGAAATTATAGAAAAAATGTAAAAAAGAAATAAAAAATATAGAAAATGTTAGTAAGAATACTATTGATATATTATATGAAATTTCCAAATTTTTATAAGATTTATATAACATCTAATCAACTTATTTTCTTTTTGAAATTTGTTTATAAAAAAACAACATATGTCTCAAGTTTAACAATAAACATATGCTTTAGAAATACAAACTGAGAAAAGGCGTAAGTACTCTGTATGGATTCCAAATTCACAAAACTAGCCTTTAAAGTTTAAGTTAAAAAATATCTTTCAAAATATGTTCATTGCACTAAAATCGGAGTAAAATGCAAAAGTTCAATTTTGTAGACCCATAAGTATATGTACAACTATTTTTACATTTATATATTTTTACTTTGATTAAAATTATCCTTTTTATAAAATAATAGTTTTTTATTAATATCCACCAAAAAAATTTAAATAATAGAAAACATTAATATAGGGGTAAAATTGAGTTATATAATACATGTTTCTATTTATTTATATATGTAATAGAATTATAAAATAAAATAAAAATATATTTGAAATGCTTAATTATATAAAAATAGTAAAATATAGAATATATTAAGTACTATGAAAAATAAATATGTATATATAAACTATTTTGTAAGTATAATATACTTATATTATAATATTTAATTATTTTACACTTCAAATTAATAATATTTAATTAAAGTACCATTAATTATCTTATTAAGTCGTATCTAATTTTATTCCATTCACTTTCTAAATAAAAAATTTATTATTTAATGGATAATTTCTAATGTAATACTATCACTCTTTTATTTCTAGTGGTCCCTCGACCACTTGAATTCCACGCGGCAGTCGCTTGTTAGGTGCCATCGATCAAAGTCTCCCCCCTTTTCCTTCTTCTCCTTCCTCACCTATTCTTCTTTTCTTTATCTCTATGTGCGCCCAACCCAACTACACAACTTCCAAACCCAACAAAGCCAAGATCACTGATTGTTACCTTAACGATTGGTAACGTTAGTTTAACCACCAATCACCTTGTCTATCACTCATCCTCTCCATATCATCCTTTTTCCTATATATAGTAACCCTATGGACCCAAGTTCATCGATCCCCCATATCATTTCTTCTCCAAGTTCCCAAGAGGTGACTTTTTGGAGTGACGATCCGCTATCAATGATCTCCAATTGAGCAAGTAAGAGTAGCCTGAGCGAGATCTGATGGAGCTACATCTTGTTGACATGAAGTTTCATCAGAAACACATCAAGCCTTCTCTTTTACAACTGGCGAGTTGAGGCTCACATCCGATGCGAGAGCACCATTACTAAGGTGAGCCCTTTTCTTGTCCTTAGGGTTCTTATTCCATCTACTTTTCAAGTTCTTCTTCTTTTGTTTTACACATTCTCTTCTTTACAATTTGATATCCAATCCTTAAATCTTCTCATTTAGTTCCAATCTCAATTACTTGTGTCATCTTTCTTCACTTCCTCTTCTATCTTATGATCGACCTAGGATCTTGTTGAACCAAGGAGTTGGATCACATCTCCACTTTTCCATCAAACCTATTTGCTCATTTAATTTGAGTTTGGTGTTTTCTTGTTTGACCAACATGTCTTTGTCACTAGACTTCAATTCTTGATGTTATCCTAAGTTTTGAAATAAACTTACATCCATTCTATAGATGTGAATCTTGATGTTTTTTTATGCTAGGAGTTATCAATTAAATTTAATAGAATAAATGGAAAGAATCTTTCTTTGATTGTTTTGTGAGGATTTGATATTTGATGTAGCATTAAGTTTCTGAGTAGTCGAAACCTCATCTCTATGCATGCCAATTTTTGAATTTTCTAGTGTTAATAAAAATGTGTTTTTTTTTGGATTCAGCCTTGAATCCTCCAAATATCCCCTTCCCTCAAGCTCTATCAATGTGAAGGAATAAAAAATCTAAAAAACTTGGACGGATATGAGATGGCAAGCATCTAGGAGAAGAATGTTGTCATCATTTCTTTCCTAGATGGATATCATGGTTGCCATGCAAAAGTACTTGAAGGAAAGATGCATTTCTAAGAGGAAGAGCACGAGAAAGAATTATATAATTGAAACTTGTCCATAGTTGCATCCTCCATCATAAAGAATGAGATCCTGCACAAGAAAAAGACCTGGGCACATATTTCGTCTCCGGTTATACTCCAGACAAGACATTTTGTTACTCCTTGCTTGATAACAGATCTTCAATCAACCTCTTGCTTTCAACCATGCTTGACAAGCTAGATCTAGGTGACAGATACGATGAATCCTCAAGCGCATCACGGAAGCGTGTTGATCGCATCTCATGCGATCGGGGCGACTAGTCGCACTAGATGTTAGATGTAACGGAAATTAAAATTTTTTAAATCAAGTGATGAAACCACATGATCACAAGAACATTTCTTGGATCGTTTCATCAAACCACAAAGTATTAGAAATACCTCTTGAAGCGTGGTTGCGATCACGAGATCTCTAAAGCAAGAGGTCCTCCTGACTCAAACCGATCCATGAAGATGGCACTTGCGGGCGCGATGATGAGACGCGTTCCTCCCGCAATCCTCGATGAAGATCCAAGCCTTGAATCTCCTGGCTTCGTCCAACGAAATCCGTCGATGGAGATCCACGAGCAATCGAAATGACAACACAACGACGTGGAGACGATCGCTTGTTCTCTCAAAACACAAGGTGGACGACCACCTTAGAGAGAGAGAGAGGACGAGAAGGAGAGAGAGAGAGAGGAGTAGGCGTGTACTTCTCTTGATGTTTTTGTGTACCTTGTAGAGGCAAGGGTTTCCCTCTATTTATATTAGTTTGGAAGTCCATGGATCACAATCCATGGCATATATAAAATCAATGGTTAGATTGATATGTATATTAAATCAATGGTCATGATAATTGTTGTTCAAAAACAACAACATATTAATTTATTTTAAATTAAATATATGTTGTATTATCATCAACATAATTTAATTCAATAAATAAATCAATAATTACAAGATAATGACATGATAATTAAAAGGATAATTATCCACCTAAATCACATGGGGCGTCACCCATGAGATTTGGTGGATAATCTCTTCCTTTTAATTCATATATCTTGTTTATCTTGCAACATTATCCACTAAATTAATTCCAAATTAATTAGTGTATATCTATTACAAAATTATCCACTAAATTAATTCCCAATCAATTAGTGAATATTTATTGCAAAATTATCCACTAAATTAATTCCCAATCAATTAGTGAATATTTATTGCAAAATTATCCACTAAATTAATTCCCAATTAATTAGTGAATATTTCAGTCATGCCATTGAAAAAATGTGAATCATATTCACTGCCCAAACTAAACCGTAAATTACATTTCCAATTAATTGCTTAATGTGAATCCAATTCACATTAATAATTAACAAATGCTATTTACAAAGGTGCTCTCTCTCTAATATATTATAAATCACATTTATAATATATACACAGATATTATGGATATCACTATCCACAATCTGCATTTCCTTGATAATTAAATCCCATTTAATTATCTTGAATAATCATTCTCATAATATGAATCCCATTCATATTATTCTTGATGGTTAAATCTCATTTAGTTATCGTCATCTTGTTGCTTGGATACATAATTTATCAAATGAATTATTCTTGAACTCCTTCAAGAATAATGTGCTTTCTCCGCAGATACCTGGAGATAAGGACATGGTGATTGTATTGATTCACGTATAGTGACTTGGATGTTGAGATCTCATCTCAAATCCAGATCTTACGTACCTCCCACAGATGGTTGATTAAATCAAGACTGCAAATCTAATCTTCTCATTGCATCTGAATCTCATTCAGACCAATGTCCAACACTTGGACCAAGATCAGATTGCTTCTCTACTGAGAGGAGTCACTAAAATCCAGACCTGTTTCATCACTCCCTCGGAATGGAAGCGTCATGGTTATACAATCATTTATGATCACATCACCCTCAGGTATTCCCAATACCTGTACATCCTGCATACTGGAAGACCTATGATCAATCTAAAGATTAAGATCAATTTTACACTATCTTCTTCAGGATTTGATCACCAAGTTTCTCAATCTTGGTCATCGGGAATCGGTATCGATCATATGCTTTCCCAAAGCATATATCATACCTTCAAATTCTTGTCATGCTTCCAAAGCACAACGACCATGCATGGAATTTGATTAGTCCCAATACCTCATGAGTGAGCTCATGTCTTCCGGCTCACAAGTGAACCTGTACGATCCCTTTGAGAGATCGTATTACTCACATGCCCTTACATGCACACCAGCACACTGGTGTATATACCTTGGTTAGGTCATCAACCTATTGGTCTGCCAAATGTATACACTCAGTCATATAGTAAGACATCTGTCTCCAGTCAGAGGATGTGTGCCTATGCTATGACAGCATTCAACATAGGACTTAGGTTATCTCGATCTCGTTACGTCAACCCTTTGACCTAACTAATCTAACACCTCCGAATCACTATTCCTATGCAGATGACTTGCATCAAGAGGTCGGTCAGATATCAGCCTATGTGAGAAAGGATTGCCATATCCTACTCAGGTTGGAGATCATCTCTTAACAATCATTTGACGGTGCTTGATGAGTCCTCAATCTAACCCTTTAGATATTCATCCAAGCACCAACCTCTATGATTCAATTATTGAATCAATAGCTGTATGATTATTAAGATGGCCATGGTACATAACCGTAATTGTATAGAGGAACCTATTATGCAAATTATTTATTCTTCATTTCAGATCAGAGAATGATATGTGCAATAACACTTATTATATAATGGCTCGCCGTAGGCTCGCATGTCCAACACTAGGACCTCTTTGCAAATCTTGTGGTGAACTCTAATTTATAGATAAATCAATTAAGAGATCGAAAGGGCTTTTGAGGAGCGTTATGGTAACCAATGAAGGCAAGTAGTACAAGGTAGACTTCACAATCCTTGATATGGAGTACCCAAGGCGGTTATAGGATCCCCATATCATACTTGGTAAGCTCTTACTTAGGACAATTAGGGTTGTATATGACTGAGGCTGAAGATATACATGCTCTTACAGAGAAAATATATAGGTAGAGATGCACTGAGACATATGGTAGATGCCTGATTCAAAGAGTTGCACATAGTACACCAATTCAGACGTAGACTGTCACTTGATAGACACGAGAACATCATAGAAATAGCTCCGTGTAGATTTAGATAGGTCCCTCTCGTATGGAGAGGATAGTGTTGACGGAGCAGTATATAAAACACTGGTCGATTTGTGCATGCCTGACCTTTGCCCCTCAGATCAATCTAAAGGTAATCTAGAAAGAGACTCAAATGAGGTGATATCCTCACTCCTTGACATATTCAATGACATGACTCTAGAGCCAAATGAGATGGTTGTATAAGTAGAGTAGATTGATCAACACATCAAAGAAGAGATAGATCATATTAAGACAGATTTAGCAGAATCCACATCATTGACAAAGCTTAAAACAATATTATAGACACTTAATTACACCATTCTTAACTACGCCATACTTGTGGTCCCACCAATGAAGTACTCGATCATAATTATTTCACAATTGACTGTGGAACAAAAATCTTGCTTGCTAAAGATTCTAGATAAGAACCATGATGCAATATGTTGGAGTATATCGGATCTCAGCGAGATAAAATTTTCCTTATACTCACACCACATCTACTTGAATGAGGATGCCAAGCCTTCTTGTGAGTCCCAGTGCATGCTAAATCCAAACTTGCGGAAGCTAGTAAATAGAGAAATTGATGAATGGTGTGATGTGAGACTCATATATCTCATTTCTTACTCCAAGTGGGTGTCCCCACGTCACGTAGTCCTAAAGAAGGCTAGTTAGTATTCATATGGTCACCAACAAGGATGGAGATGAGATTCCGATAACGTACCCAATGTCATGGTATGTTTATGCGGATTACAGATGCATAATTATCACAATGAAGAAAGATCACTTTTCCCTACTGCTTATCAATCAGATTATTAAGAAGCTAGAAGGGAAAGAGTTCTTTTGCTTTCTAGACGGGTATTGCGTCTACAATCAAATAGCCATAACTCCCGAGGACCAGGAGAAAACTACCTTCACATGACCATTCGATACTTATGCTTTCAGGCACATGCTCTTTGGGTTATGTAACTCTTTAGGTGCATTCCAAAGATGCATAGTCGTGGTTTTCATAAAGATGGTTGGCAACTTCCTAGAAGACTTTATGGATTGCTTCACATTCTATCAGGATTCCTTCAAATCTCGCGGTTGGCATGTTGGCCGAGTACTTATGTTGGACATGCGATCCCATGTCTATTCATTATGCAATAGACGTCATTGCGAATTGTATAATTTTATTATATGTAGAATAAAATATATTTATGTTTTTCAATGATAGAGTCAATGTGTACAAAATTGGGATATGTACAATGCCCATCTTGATATCATACAACTATTGGTTTAAAGAGTCAGATCATAGAATCTGACGCAATGTTGTAGATCTAAATAGTTAAATTGTAGGCACAACTGAGTGATATTCAAGAAGGATACCTAGATTGAGAAGAGATGGAAATATTCTCTGAAGACTGATACATGTCTATCACTCTTAATACAAGTCCTTTGCATTGGAATAGAGATTCATAGGTATTAGATGAGTCAACTTAAAGAGTTTTCCTTAACGAGACGAGACACTAAAGACATGTATCATATGCTTCAAGGATATGAAATAATCCTTAAGCGCATCACGGAAGCGTGAGGATTGTATCTTATACGATCGGGAACAACTAGTCGTACTAGTTGTCCTATGTAGCGGAGTTTAAAAAATTTTCATGCGATGAAACCACATGATCCTAGAACGATTCTCGGATCGTTTCATCTAAACCACATTAAGGATAAAGGAATATCTCTTGTAGCATGGTTGCGATCAAGTCTCTACGAAAAGAGACCTCCTGTCTCAAGTTCGATCTTCAGAGAAGACGCTTGCAAGCACGGGGATGGGCCGCGTGATCCTCGAAATCCAAGATGTTGATCCAAGCATGGGAACTCCTGATCTCGTCACACGAGATCAAACACCCTATTTTCGAGTGAGGCACACCAAAGAAGATGAAGAACCGAGAGTCGTAGAAGATGTGGCACAACGACGAAGCGACGGCGGAGACTCCTTCTCTCTAGGGTTGGATGGACGACCACCAAGGGAGAGAGAAAGAGAGGACATGGAATGAATGAGAGGAGAGAGAGCTTGTCGTATATTTCCTAACCTCCTTGAAAGGCAAGGGGTGCCTCTCCTTATATAGGGTTTTGGGAGTCCATGGATCACAATCCATGGATCACACAAAATCAATGGATGAAATTGATTTGTGCTTCTTTCAATGGCAAAGATGTTGTTGGTAAAAACACAACAATAATTAATTTAATTTAGATTGAATATATTTGATAAATCAAAATATAATTCAGTCCTAAATTAAATCAATCATACATGCATATTTTTGCATGGAGATTACATCATTCCATGATAATATGTGGGATGGCGACCAAGTTCCTTATAGGAGATGGTGGCCGTCCACCCTTATGGGAGATGCAATCTCATGCAATCTCATGAGCTTGCATCAATCCTAGAAAATCCCCAAGATTTTACAACAATACTTGTTCTAAATTATTCTACAAAAATAATTCATAATTAATTTGAGAATATTGCAATCTTGCCATTGGAAATTTGTGAATCACATTTACAACCCAAAATAAAATTTGATTTGCATTTTCAATTAATTATCCGACGTGAATCCAATTCACACCAATAATTAATCAACAAATGTAGATCATAATAAGCTCTATCTACTACATTATAAATCACATTCATAATATATTATGAATAATTAGATATTATAATCCACATTATTCTTATCCATAATAATTAAAATACATTTAATTATACTGGATAATCATTTACATGCATCCCATTGATATGAATCAATTTCACATCATTCAAGATAATTAAATCACATTTAATTACCCATTTCTCAATGCTTAGACATAATTTAACTATAGAATTATTCTTGAACACTTTCAAGAATAATGCGCTTTTTCCGCAGATACTTGGAGATAAGTCATGTCGATTGTATTGTTCCACGTACAGTAACTTGGATGTTGAGATCATATCTCAAATCCAGATCTCATGGACCTCTCATAGATAAATCAAGATCGCAAATCTAATCTTCTCATTGCATCTGAATCTTATTCAGATCAATGCCCAACACTTGGACCAAGGTCAGATTACTTCTCTACTGAGAGGAGTCACTAAATTCCAAACCTGTTTCATCACTCCCTCGGAATGGAAGTGTCATGGTTATACAATCATTTATGATCACAAGACCCTCAAGTATTCCTAATACCTGTACATCTTGCGTATTGGAAGACCTATGATAAATCCAAAGATATAGATCAATTTTACACTGTCATTTTCAGGGTTTAATCATCAAGTTTCTCAATCTTGGTCATTGGAAATCGGTATTGATCATATGATTTCCCAAAGCATATATCATACCTTCAAATTCTTGTCATGCTTCTAAAGCACGATGACCATGCAGGGAATTCAGTCCGTCCCAATAACTCATGAGTGAGCTCATGTCTTTCGATTCACAAGTGAACCTATATGATTCCTTTGAGAGATCGCACTACTCATATGCCCTTACATGCACACCATCTCGTCAGTGTATAGACCTTGGTTAGGTAGTCAACCTATTGGTCTGCCAAATGCACACACTCAGACATATAGTAACACATCTGTCTCTGGTCAGAGGATGTGTGCCTATATTGTGACAACATACAACGAGACTTAGGTTATCTCGATCTCGTTAAGTCAAGCCTATGACCTAACTAATCTGACACCTCCGAATCACTATTCCCATGCAGAGGACCTGCATCAAGAGGTCAATCAGATATCATCATAATGAGAAAGGATTGCCATCTCCTACTCAGGTTGGATATCATCTCTTAACAATCATTTGACGGTGCTTGATGAGTCCTCAATCTAACTCATTAGATATTCATCCAAGCACCAGCCTTTATGATTCAATTAATGAATCAACAGCTATATGATTATTAAGATGGCCATGGTACATAACCCTAATTGTACAGAAGGACCTTATAGTGTATTCAATCATTTAATTTCAGAAATGGAGTGAAACAATCAATAACTTTTATTGATAAATCATATATTATAATAACATTTATTGTAAGAAAGGTTCTCCTTGGGCTCACATGGCTAACAATCTTCCACTAGCCGTCAAAACCATTCAGGAACAATCATTAAACCTATACTTATTAAATGCTGGTCGAAAACCTTCTGTGTCAGAGGTTTGGTAAGAGGATCAGCAATGTTGTCAGCAGATGCCACCTTTGTGATGATGATATCACCACGCTTTTGAATCTCTCGAATAACACGGTATTTCCTTTCCATGTGCTTGTTCTTTTGATGCCATCTAGGTTCCTTCGCTCGGGCAATGGCTCTCGTGTTATCGTAGAGTAACAGGATGAGAGTATCAGAGAAAACTATGCCAAGTTCCAGGATGAACTTGCGCAATCACATCGCCTCCTTTGGAGCATCTGATGCGGTAATATATTCAGCTTTTCTTGTTGAACCTGCTGTAGTGTTCTGCTTCTTGCTTTTCCATCTCACATCACCACCATTCAACAGGAACACAAACCCTGATGTCGACTTTCGATTATCAATATTCAACTAGAAGTCTGAATCTATATATCCCAAGACTTGGAGATTACCATCTCCATAGACCTAGATGTAATCTTGCGTCCGTCTTAGATATTTGAAAATGTTCTTTACTGCATTCTAGTGTTGCTCTCCATAGCAGGATTGGCAATGACTTACCACTCCCACTGTATGACAGATATCTGGCCTAGTATACATCATGACATACATTAAGCTTCCTACAGCTGATGCATAGGGCCATCCAGCCATGACTTTCTTTTCCTCAACACTTTGAGGAGCCATCACTTTAGATAGGTGGATACCGTGTCTTAAGGGGAGGAATGTCTTAAGGGGAGGAATCCTTTCTTAGAACTATCTATACGAAAACATTCAAGATTCTTCTTAATGTACCCATGTTGCGATAATCCCAATATCCTCTTTTCTTGGTTTCTGAACAACTTCAGGCCTAAGATGTAAGAGGCTTATCCAAGATTTTTCATCTTGAAGGTATGAGATAGCCAAATTTTCATACTGGTCATCATCCCTGTCTCATTCCCAACGATAAGAATATCATCTACGTAAAGGAAGATGAACACAATGGCACTCCCACTAAGCTTCTTGTACACACAAGGTTCATCAGGATTCTGCACAAAATTATAAGTCTTTATGGTTTCGTCAAATCTGACGTTCCAGCTACGAGAAGCTTGTTTGAGCCCATAGATAGATTTCTTCAGCTTGCATACTTTACCATCCTCGGTTATGAAGCCCTGGGCTGCTCCATATGGATATCCTACTCGAGGTATCCATTGAGGAAATCCGTCTTGATGTCCATCTGACAGATGTTGTAGTCAAGAGATGCAGCTATAGCCAGCAATGCCCTGATGGACTTAAGCATAGCCACAAGAGAGAATGTCTCATTGTAGTCGATGCCTTCTCTTTGTGTGTTGCCTTTGGCCATGAGCTGTGCTTTGAAAGTCTCTACTTTTTTATCAGGTCCCCTCTTTCTCTTGAAGATCCATTTACACCCAATGGGTTTTACCCGTTTAGGTAGATCCTCTAGGGTCCATACACCATTCTTATGTGTGGAGTCAATCTCTTACTTCAATGTTAGTATCTATCTATCCATGTCATGATCTGCGAGTGCTTCATCAAATGAAGCAACATCATTGTCAGTTTCACCTGACACATGTAATCCATACATTTCAAGTAGTGCAGCTACCCTCAAACTCCTTCGAAGAGGTATGGATGTTTCATCTTTATTTATCTCTTTAGTTTCTAGTTCAGGAAGCTCCGAATCCTTAGGGAATTTAATGAGTTCCTCTACTTCATTTTTGTCTTGGCTTTTAAGGAAGTCATCCCTAGAAATTTCACATATCTAGAGACAAGAATATTTTGGGTTTCAGGATCATAAAGCTGGTATCCAATACCATCTTTAACATGCCCAATGAAATAACACTCGCGAGAGCGATATTCCAGCTTACTTGCGTCCATGTCCTTCGCATGGGCCAAGCAACTCCAAACCCTCAAGTGTTTCATACTAGGTTTGGTTCCGTACCAGAGCTCGTGAGGAGTCTTAGGTACATATTTGTTAGGAATCTTATTCAGGATACATATTGCTGTCTCTACTGCATATCTCCAGAAACTAAGAGGTACATGTGCTTTGTTCATCATTGATCGGACCATGTCCATGATGGTCCTATTGCGTCTTTCGGCAACACCATTAAGTTGGAGGGTTCTAAGAGGAGTGAGATTGGATACAATTCCATTCTCTTTAAGGTATTCCTTGAATTCATCTGGGAGGTACTCGCCACCTCGGTCAGATCAAATCCGTTTAGTCTTCTTATCGGTTTGGTTTTCAACCAAAGCCTTGAATTCTTTGAACTTTTCAAAGGTTTCAAATTTATGACGTAGCAGGAAGATAAATCCGTATCATGAATGGTCACCAATAAATGTCAAATAATATCGATATCCATTTCATACATCGGTATGTACTAGGTCAAGAATACCTTCGATTCTTATAACCTTGTTACAGAAAGGCATCCTAATCATTTTACCTCGAATGCAATGTTTGCAGGTAGGCAAAGAATGAACCTGTAGAAAATCTAAAAGCCTATTTTTTTATCAATCTATTGATTCTATCAACAGATAAATGACCAAGCCTCTGATGCCAAATCATATTCAAATGATTTCCATCCTCCCTATATCTTTTAGGGTTTTTATTATTATTAGTGGTAGTAACATTCATGGCACATTCATCAATGCACAATTCATAGAGTCCACCAGAAGTCAAAATACCATCCACAATATATTTATCATAATGATTTATGACTAATTTGTTACAGAAAAGGAATGAATATCCACTTCTAATAAGTTTAGATACAGATCTCAAATTCCTTCTGACTTCAGGTACATAAATACATTCTTTAAGTAAATGGACTCTCCTACTAGATAATGATAGTCAGCAGGTTCCAATGGCGATTTCTGTAACACATGCATCAGATCTCATCTGGATGACTATGTCCCCTTCTTCCAGATTCATAGTTTCCTGAAACAGATGCAACAAATTGCATACATGAATAGAAGCACCAGAATCAACAACCCAACTTTCTTCTCGTCCAACAAGAAAGCTAATTTCATTAATGGAAGTAGATTTCATACCTACATGGGATTTACCTTTGTCGACCGACTTCAAGTACTCCAAGCAATTACGCCTCCAGTGTCCCTGCTTCTTGCAGTGGTGACAAACGTTGTTTTCTTCGACGCTATCAAAGTGGATGCACTAGAAGATGAGCCAACACCTTGATTCTTCTTCTTTCTATTCTGAGTCGGGCCCTTCTGAGAACCTTTCTTCCGACCGCGCTTTCCTTTGACCTGTGCAACCATTGCACTGGCATAGGGGCCATCCTTCCTCATTACGTCTTCAGCAGACTTTAATGCAACTAACAACCCAGCGTTAGTAAAATCAACTTTGCTCATGTGGAACGTGACTACAAAGTTGTTGAAAGACTTAAGGAGCGACAACAGAATCAAATCAACCTGCATGTCAGAATCCATGAAGGCTCCCAGGGTTTCTAATTCAGAGAGGTACTCAAATATTTTGAGTACATGTTCTCTGACAGAGGTCCCTTCCTGCATCTTGGAGCGAAGAAGCTGTTTCATTACATTATAATACTGTGTGCGGTTCACGTCACCGAACATTTCTTTCAATTCAACATGATTTCTTGGCAATGATTCATCTCCACATGCTGCTTCTAAAGCACATTGGATAATGAGCCAAGAATATAACATTGTGCCAAATATGATCTTCATCATATTTTTCATTAACTGAAATCTCTTTCAGAGTCTTTGGCTTTGCAAGATTGTCCTTGGATAGCACATACAAAATGTGCTCAGCAGAATGACAAGATCCAAATTTTGGATCTAATCCGAATAATTTGGTGCGATCAATTGATTCACCTCCAGGAGCCTGCTCAAAGGGTTCATGGACTTCATTTTCTGAAATTAAGAATGCACTATATTAGAACACATAAATAATTATATATTCATTTTAAAACATTGATTAAGGAATTTTTAATCAAATTAATCTTACCTTTTTCAACTTTGAAAGTTCATTATCTTGCTTTCAAAGCAAGAGATACTTACCCCTATATCTCTAGCAAGAACTGGGATCTCCTCTTTATCTTTGTCACATCCCAATAATATGAGAACTTGTAACTTAGATAAAGAGAAGCGGGAACACATTTCACCTTGCAAGTCCAAGTTGTATTTCCCAATTCGATCTTTAATGCCCGGACCCACCACACCTTAGGTGATGTTGACTCATCGTTAATTGAACCAACAATCAACGGATTAGTACTCGCTATGCGCAATCCAATATAGCCTCAATAATATGAGGACTCAATATTGGGGTCACTACACATACGACCTTACTCTTTCGAGAAGCAAAGAGCCCGATCTAGATGCGCTTGTATATAGGAGCTATCACTTCAGACAGGCGTCTCCTACATACAATCCCTGACGACAGAACCCTTCGTCTTGACATGAGACCATAGATGTCACTTATGTGAATCCTAGACCTCATATTCAAATTCATTTAATTAATTATCATGAACACATTCATATAATTAATTCTTCCCAGGAAAATACACATCTATTCATAATTGAGTGTTTCAACTAGATATAATCGATTTAATCACATCAAATCAATTATCAATCTAATTCAATCGACAAACTTGATTGTATCTTAAAAGGATGGTATAATATCAAAGTACGTATTATTCGAATTTTAATAATTAGAAAAATACACCTTGATTTCTTCAGCATTATCGAGTCCCTACCCGTTGTCATGGCTAGTACCAACGGGAGTGGGACAGACCGCACACTGTGCAACTTGCTACCCCAACGCTACCCGACTAAACAACATATCCACCTTAGGAAAGGATAATGTCAAATTGATCATTATGCACTTGAGATGTTCATCGATTTTTCAACCGAAGTTATACCATATAGTACAAAACCATTTTTATTATAAGGAAATTTACTAAACAAATTCCTAATTCTATTCAAGCAAGGTTGTTTGCTGATTATGTAACCAATTGTGATTTAGATCAAATCTAATCAATTGTTGGTTGATGCCATGTCAATTAAGGAAATAATTATCACTAAATATATCTCAAATATATACCATAATTATTTTAGAAAATTAACAATTAATTTCACTAATTGACAATCACATGGTTCTTGATTAGGAATGTAATTTCAGCAGTGACCCCTACTTACTAAAATTAACGTATCTCAATCAATTTAAATCTAAATTACGCAAAATAAGTTTCCAGAGTTTTCTAATTTGATTTACAACAGTAATTAACTCCTTAATTGTGTTAAGATTCACAGTCCTCGAAACTGTGGATACATGTTCATTAAAACAATCATATCTTGAGCAAACGCAAACCAAATTACGTAAACACAGATCCTATTTTCTTATTTAATGTAAAACATAATCCAAGTTATTATTTTGTGTTTAAATATTTTAAACATGGTCGAAATTATTCATTACACGGAGATACAAAAATGAAAGGTGACAAAACTTCCGCAAACCCTACCGAATCCAAGTCTTCTTAGGTTTATGGATCGTATCCAAAACCTCAGACCTAAGGATCTGATACCACTTGAAGTATGTGGAATAATACTTAAACACATCACAGAAGTGTGAGGATCGTATCCTATACGATCGGGACGACTAGTCGTACTAGTTATTCTATGCAACGGAATTTAAAAAATTTTCATACGATGAAACCACATGATCCAAGAACGATTCTCGAATTGTTTCATCTAAACCACATCAAGGATAAAGGAATACATCTTGTAGCGTGGTTGCGATAAAATCTCTACGAAAAGAGACCTCCTCTCAAGTCCGATCTTCGGAGAAGACACTTGCGAGCGGGGGCATGAGCCGCGTGATCCTTGTAATCCAAGATATTGATCCAAGTGTGGGAACTCCTAATCTCGTCGCACGAGATCAAATGTCCCCTTTGTAAGCGAGGCACACCAAGGAACATGGAGAATCGAGAGTCGTTGAAGAGGTGGCACAACAGTGAAGCGACGAAGACTCCTTCTCTCTAGGGTTGGATGGACGACCACCAAGGGAGAGAGAAAGAGAGGGTATGGAATGAATGAGAGGAGAAAGAGCTTGTTGTATATTTCTTAACCTCTTTGAAAAGGTAAGGGGTGCCTCTCCTTATATAGGATTTTGTGAGTCCATGGATCACATTCCATGGATTACAAAAATCAATGGATGAGATTGATTTGTGCTTCTTTCAACGGCCAAGATGTTGTTGGTAAAAACGTAATAATAATTAATTTAATTTAGATTAAATATATTTGTTAAATCAAAATATAATTCAATCCTAAATTAAATCAAGCATACATGGAGATTTTTGCATGTATATTACATCATTCCATGATAATAGGTGGGACGACCACCAATTTCCTTATAGGAGATGGTGGCCGTCCACCCATATCTCATGGGAGAGGCAACCTCATGCAATATCATGAGATTGCATCAATCCTAGAAAATCTCCAAGATTTTACAACAACACTTGTTGTAAATTATTCAATAAAAATAATTCATAATTATTTTGAGAATATTGCAAAATCTTACCATTGGAAATTTGTGAATCACATTCACAACCTAAAATAAAATGTGATTTACATTTTCAATTGATTGTCCAATGTGAATCCAATTTACAACAATAATTAATTAACAAATATAAATCATAATAAGCTCTCTGTAATACATTATAAATCACATTTATAATATATTATGAATAATTAGATATTGCTATCTATGTTATTCTTAACCATAATAATTAAATCATATTTAATTATATTGGATAATCATTCATATGCATCCCAATGATGTGAATCAAACTCACATCATTCAAGATAATTAAATCACATTTAATTACCCATTTCTCAATGCTTAGATATAATTCAACTATGAAATTATTCTTGAACTCTTTCAAGAATAATACACGTTCTCCACAGATACTTGAAGATAAGGACAATGCGATTGTATTGTTCCATGTATAGTGACTTGGATGTTAAGATCACATCTCAAATCCATATCTCACGGACCTCTCATAGATTCTTGATTAAATCAAGACCATAAATCTAATCTTCTCATTGCATCTGAATCTTATTCAGGTCAATGTCCAACACTTGGACCAAGATCAAATTACTTCTCTACTGAAAGGAGTCACTAAAATCCAAACCTGTTTCATCACTCCCTCGAAATGGAAGCATCATGGTTATACATTCGTTTATGATCACATCACCCTCATGTATTCTTAATACCTGTACATCTTGCATACTGGAATACCTATGATAAACCTAAAGATATAGATCAATTTTACATGGTCATCTTCAGGGTTTAATCATCAAGTTTCTCAATCTTGGTCATTGGGAACCGGTATTGATCACATGCTTTCCCAAAGCATATATCATACCTTCAATTTCTTGTCATGCTTCCAAAGAATGATGACCATGCATGGAATTTTAACGGTCCCAATACCTCATGAGTGAGCTCATGTCTTCCGATTCACAAGTGAACCTGTATGATCCCTTTGAGAGATCGTATTACTCGTATGCCTTACATGCACACCAGCTCGTCGGTGTATATACCTTGGTTAGGTCATCAACCAATTGGTCTGTCAAATGTACATACTCAGACTTATAGTAACACATTTGTCTCTGGTCAGAGGATGTGTGCCTATATTGTGACAACATTCAATGTAGGACTTGTGTTTTCTTGATCTTGTTAAGTCAACCCTTTGACCTAACTAATCTGATACCTCCAAATCACTATTCCCATGTAGAGGACCTGCATCAAGAGGCTGATCAGATATCAATGTAATGAGAAAGGATTGCCATCTCCTACTCAGGCTGGAGATCATCTCTTAACAATCATTTGACGGTGCTTGATGAGTCCTCAATCTAACTCCTTAGATATTCATCCAAGCACTAACCTCTACGATTCAATTAATGAATCAACAACTGTATGATTATTAAGATGACCATGGTACATAATTCTAATTGTACATAGGGACCTTATAGTGCATTCATTCATTTAATTTCAGAAAGGGAGTGAAACAATCAATAACTTTTATTGATAAATCATATATTACAATAATATTTATTGTAAGAATGGTTCACCTCGGGCTCACATGGCTAACAATACTACCACACATAGAGACACATTAGCACACATGTGAACTGTTGTGCATACAAGAAAATATGAGGTGTATGATCTCTCAAAGGAATCATACATGTTTATATTAATGAACTGGAAGACATGAAATCACTCATAAGACATTAGAGTCAAGACGAATTTCACTGATGGTCATCTTATTTAGGAAAGAAGATATGAATTTGAGAATGTTAACATATGCTTTTAGAAGCACATGATTATAAGATTGCTCAATGATCGATTGAGAAATCTACTGATAAGCCCTAAAATGACACAACCAAATATGGGATTGAACTTTAGGCTATTCAAAGTTTTCCAATATATAGGATGTATGAATAATGGGAATGCTCAAGGTCGATGCCATCATAATAGATTGTAGTATGCCATGACGCTTCCATTCTGAGAGAATGATGAAATCAGACGGCTTTTAGTGACTCCGCTTTTGGTACAAATGAATGCGAATTATTGGACTACATCTCAATTCGTATACCCATGCTCTATAGTCAAAGGAGTTGGAAATTGGTCTGAAAGTATTTTGAGTCAACTAAAGAATGGGTTCCATAATTGATCTAATTAGATAACTTAAAGTGATATAAGCCATGATGTTAGATTTAATCAAAATATCAAGTTACCGTACATGGTCTATACAATCTCTTCGAAATTATCTCCAAGTATTCACAAATGAAGCACATATTTTCTAGTTGGATTGGAATTAACAATTTCGAGGAGTTAAAAATTATGTATAAATTTGATTTACACATGTCGATAAAAGCAGTGTGAATATGATTCATATTCATTGGAAGTAATGCAGATATGATCTAGATTTAACTTAAGAAACAATGTGAATACTATTTGCATTATATTGGGAGCACCGAGAATACGATTTTCATATGTAAGATATCTTGAGAATGACATTCTCATATTAATGGTTAAAAATCTTGAGAATATGATCTCATGTTAATATTGCCAATTATGAGAATGTGATTCTCATATTTATATTAGCAATTATGTGAATGTGAATCACATAAATATATTAATGCTAATGCTATTGGCCACAAAAAAATCTTCGAATACTCATAGGTGGAACACTAAATATGGACTTTAACCAAATATTTTTAGATTTCCCAGGCATTCAACAATAATTAATTAAGCAAAAATAAGTAGAACAAGCAACTTAAAGAAATAATTCAAGAGGTCACATTTCTTAAAAAAAGGTTCAAATTCCTTTTGCATGCACTCAGGTCTATAATCAGGCTATCACATGTCCAAATTGCATAGTAAAATATTATCCTAGTGCTTGTAAAATACAATCAACAAGTCAAAATAATCATTTTCCCCAAACGTCTTTTTTTAAGTAAATTCAAGATACTTCAAATATACTCCAATCATGTTTGTTTGGAAAATGAGCATTGTAATTAGGAGTCAATTCTCCATTCGATACGGTTCCCAAGAGTACAGCTATTCCTATCCACATCTCATTTATTTCACTGTATTCCACCCTTATTCCTATGTTTATTCCGCCTTACATACCTTTATCCCACCTTATTTTCTTTATTTTTATCTTTTCAGCCAAACAGAAAATAGACTCTTATTCTTCTCATTTCCCATCATTATTCCTGCTTATTCCCAAACTGAACACTCATAGAATATAACTCTAGTTTTTGGACAAAAAAATCTCAACACAAATAGGTAGACTGATCTTCAGACAATTAAGTTCAAACACGGAATTGAAAGGGGTATCTTATTAATAATTCTTAAAACCTTTGCTTAAGACGTCAAATGGCCAAGCAAAATGTACAGAAGGCGTAAGGTCTCCTCAGAATTTGACAAGGTCGTACTCATGCTTCTCGTGTTTTCCATGTACAACGAGGATGGTTAAACCAATAGATAAAGTTTTAAGTGCTCTTCTGTAAAGTCTAGATATGCTTAGTATGTTCAGTATTAGAGGTGGTGGAGAAGAATGGTGCTATCTCAGGTCGATAGGATGCATTGGTTCTACATAGAAAATGAAACCGTTGAGAATAGTAGATCCTTTACTCGACGGTCATATAACCGCGAAAGCATCCTCTATAAAAAAATACACCTGCAACTGCTGCTACTTATGCTGCAGCTGCTCCACATCCTCCTCCTCATCCTCTTCATCATCCTCATAATCCTCATCATCCTCATCCTTACACAAGAGCAATACTAAGTACATGACATAACAAATTCAAAACATTGCATGATATTATATTGCAAACTTGAGAAAATGAAGTTTTTAATCAGCTCAAGATTAATTAGTACAATATTCATTGTTCTTACATAGAAAACACCCAACACTTTCTATTCTCTAATTGCGGTGGTCATGAAGGGGATGCATCTTCATTTGGTGGGCGAGCAGGATCACATAGATCATAGGGTGGAGGAACTACCCATCCTGCCGGATGTTCCACCAACCTAGACATATGCGGCAACACCTACGAGTTTTGTTGCACCATATCCCGCAACTGGCCATCTCTCTCATTCGTCATGTCCAGATCCCTTATCAATTTATCCACCTTTTTCTTCAGCTGACTGAACTCGTGTTGTAACGGACCACCACAACTTCTCACAAAATAAGTCGATTTGGTTGAAGAAGCATCCAAGAAGAACATGTTCTGAATGCTATGAAGAGGGTAGAAATACTGATCGAAAAGCATCCTCACCCAATTGGTCCGAAGTTCCTTGATTTGAAGCGGCTTGGCTATGTATGAAGTCGACCATGTGACCCTACAAGTCAAGGTGAATATTCAACAAAGTGTCTCGTGTAGTACTGTTTCATGTACCGATTAAGTCAAAAAAATATTTATTTGCTGTTACTTACACACGCTTTTGCGTAATACTCATAAATAATATCTTGTTTCCCTCCTTATCTACCGTATGCCGTGTAATCTCAAATAATCATACTCTATCAAGCGAATCCCTTGACACAACCTACATAAAGTATAAACCAATCACTATCGGCAATCCACTAATACACATACATAAGAATGACTTGAAATTACATGTTTGTATTTGATTTGATCTAAACTTGTCCTTCCCAGTTGTGGGACTAAGAGTTTACTCCAATTGGATCTATTGGTCTCATATACATGCTATAATAAAAGCAAGTATTAAAATAAGTTGGACTCACATATTTAGAATACTATTAAGAAACTTCATTTACCTTGAACTCCTCATTTTCCTAAAGTGTAATGGCTGCCTCCCACTCTATGGGATGCCAATAGAAAGGCGGATTAGCCCTCTCTTCATCCACGATGTCAAACTGGTCAAAATGCTACATATGTGATGAACTAGTAAATATATAGCAAGCTAAGAGGATGGTGCTTTCCATGTAAGTAAATATTCCTTCTCAGTGACCTTTGGCACGAACGTTCTGATTTTTTCACAACACTCTGTAAAATCCCCTCATTAGTTGCGGGATCATCACTCTAATAAAAATATACTGCATAGGAATAAATTAAATGGGCTGTGTTTATTTTTTATTGAACTCTTATATCAACATGAAGGTATGTTTAAGATATTGGCAACTTTCAATGGTGCTAAGACTTCCCTAAACTCCATCGTGATTGGGATATACATACTCACTGCAATCCCCAATCTGCTCGAAAATGGCCCTCCATGCTCTCCCAATGCCTATCCCCATGGTGTCACCCCAACTCACAATCTTTCACCATGCTTTACCCTGTGCTCAATTGTTGGCATTTTCCAGGACCCCTCTTCTTGTGTTGAGGAGCTGGCATAACATCATTTCTTTTATAATTGCGATCGTATTAGAATGGGAGAAGCAATCATTAAATGATGAATAAAGTTTAAATTTACTATTCTTTTTACCTGAAGTGCCGACATCTGGAGGAGGTTGGGAACCCTCATCTCCATCTACCTCATCTTGGATATCAGCTTGAGGGGGAGTAGACTCATATCCTAGAGGAACAATGTCCTCATGCTCATCAACCAACTGATCATCATCGGTCCAGTTATGTCTCGAGAAACATATCTGAACCATATGTATTTATATAAGGTGCATGAAATGATTGCAATAATAGATAATACATTTATATTTGCAAGTTCATTAAGAATAGACAATGAAACCAATCATTCAAATTACATAAATTGCAATAAATTAGTAAATGTTTTTAGGGATTTTTATCCCATGAACCCAAGAAACTTTGTAAATTCCTTCTCGATATTGTAAACATCGTTATTACCCCCTCGACCCCGTAAACTTGCTCCTCTTACCTCACAGATCCTGTTGTTAATTTTACTTTTACTTGAGTTAATACCTTGGTTTAATCTAACTACAGGAGAATTAGATGGTGGATCTTCTACCTCCCCATCTTGTTCTTCCTTCTCTTCTTCTTCTCGCCCATTCTTCTTCTTCTTCTTCCTCTTTATTCTCTCTCTCTTCACACCATCTCCATCTATCCACCAAATCACCAAAATTTTTATATTTTTCACAAAGAAACCATCCCTTTTGATCATAAAATGATTTTATCAAAATTTTCTGGATAATTTCTTGATTGAGTCTGCTAAACAAATACACATGTTCTCTTTTTATCGAACGACACCTTCTCTTCTTCAGAACCCCCACCCTGACCCCTTCTTCTTCCTCTCACAAAAGAGGAAGCCATCGTCTTCACTATAAGACTTGAAGCATATTCACCTGATGAATCTCCATCTCAACACCTCTTTTATTTCATTTTAGCCTTAAATCCCTAGCTAAATGCTTGTATACAACATTAATTTGTATAAAATAGCACTAAAAAATTGACTCAGAAATACTGTATAAACATTAGCATTTAATTCCAAAATAAAAGAATAAAGGAAGGAAAAGAAAAAGAAATGAAGTATCAAAGTTGAATGACCCTAGACCTCGAGACTAGGTTAATATTGACTTGATCGATAAGGAATAAAGTAGGGGGAGATAAAGTAAATTAATTGTACAGAAAATACTCAAAAGCCTAAGTTTAATTCATCAATAAATAACCTTTTGGGCCCTATTTTATTTTTAAATTTTTATACTTCAAATAATAAAACCCTCAACATGAAACTTGTACATAAAAATAAAAATAAAAGTACAAAATTTATCCTAGATTAAAATAATACAAAGTGCACCCAAGATACTCAGAACAAAAAACCACAAACAAAACTTCCCAAACATGTATCTCCTCTATAAAAAAACTCAAAATTTACCAAAGTCACCTTTATTGTTCATAAAATTAAATGGTATACTTAATGAAGGTGGTTTTATTTAAAATGGAGTTAATGATGCAAAAATTGGCTTTTGGGTCCTATTGTATTGTATACCTGTATATTATATTCAACATATTCATTCTTTGTATTCTTAGTTTCCTTATATTTTTATATATTCATAAATATTATTTGAAATATATTTACATAATGAAGATAAAATAAAATCATAAATTACACCAAAATAAATAATATGTTTAAATATATAAGTGAGCGATTCCTATAATATACATACCCTTATTTATTTTAGAATATAAATAAAACTAGAAAAATTAAATAAAAATACATAAACATGTATTTAAATATATCATAAATATGTAAAAATATGTAAATATGATAATAAAATATCAAATACAAAATAAAAATAAAATACTATAAATACATACATACATACATACATATATATATATATATATATATATAGGGTCATATGTGGCTGCCCCCTAGGGGCAGCCAACATGGCTGCCCCCGCCTTATTTGGGCAAATTTTTTTATTTTTTTGAAAAATAACACCATGTACATTCATCCCTATATCCCTCCTATATACCATTCGAATTTCGTCAGAAACAGAGACTCCTACGGCCTCCATCCGGACAGTATTTTTTTAACGGTAGCAGAATTTTTTTAAATCGATACCATCGAGATGGAGGCCGTAGGAGTCTCTGTTTCTGACGAAATTTGAATGACATGTAGCAGGGATATAGGGGTGAATATACATGGTTTTATTTTTCAAAAAAAATAAAAAAAAATGCCGAAAAATGGGACGGGGGCAGCCCCATTTTTTCCATATATATACTTATATATATACGTAAATATTAACACAATACAATTAAGATTGTAAAGATAAACAAAAATATTCCATAAAATATTACATTAAATAAGAAAGTTTTTTTATGTTTTGACCTAAAAATACTAAAACCGTCTACTATTTTTAATCCATTTAATAAGGGATTTATTTCCTCTAATTTCCTGGTTGGTCCACATGGACCAACCAAGGTGCTCCAACTATTGACTCACAGGTCAATAGTCCTTTCCTCCAATCGGCTCTGTTAGATTCACATGCGACCCCCTTTTCCTCCCATTTTCGATCTTCCTCCTTGTTGCCTTCCTCCTCGAGACCTTCACCTCTTTGTTATTCCCACAACCTTACTCCATGCCAGCCACAGAGCTTCCACCTACTACCTTCCTAGTTCATGCCATCTCCTCGCCATTCTGCTCCATCTTTGCCTATAAATAACACCAGCCAACCCCTTTTGAGGTTTTGATCCCCCTCTTGCCTCTGTAACCTAATAGGACCTTAGGATAGAAGGAGCTTGGTGACATCATCTCTTTCTCCTCCTTGTTAATAAGGATAAAACGGTGGAGGTGGTGGTCCAGTTCACCGGAGCTCCTCCCGTGAGCTTTCAGCTCCTTGGCTACTGATGAGTGACCGGACGATCGAGGTTAAGTGATATCAAGGTTCGTTGCAACATCAATCACCCAATCGGATTCAATAAGAAAAACAAGTCCACATAAGCAAGTAAATCAATCAAGGCACAAAATCAAATAGATAAGTCGATAAAAAAGATGTCAGCTATCTCCGCTATTTATTTAAGATGGTATAGCGATCAGGATCGAACATAAGGAGCACGAGTAAAACCTACAAAGTAGTCGGTAATCAGATCAAAAAATGCATATTTTTTTGTGTTTTTAATTTTACGACTTTTTTACATTTTTTAAATTAGATAACAAATAAAGAAAATAAGGCAAAAACAAGTTTTAACAATTTTTATTAGGACTAAAATATTCAAAAAATTAGAAATAAAAATGTTTTCGTATTTTTTAAATATGCAGATGTTTTTGGTAATGTTATGGTATTTTTCTGATTTTTATCTGATTTTATAAAATTGAAAGAAAGATAAAACTGGAAAACAATGTACAACCTTGATCAAAGGGCAAATTTAAAATATTAAAAGTACCCAAATGTCTTGGTTATGATTTTTATGACAAAGTAAATACACAAGGCTACAAGCAGGAATAGAAATGCTATTTTTTTTATTTTTTTAGAATTTTATATTATTTTTATAATATTTTTAGTCTTATGTGATTTTTAGGGTTTTTATAAAAGATAAGGCAACAAAAAAGCACTAGAACGAAAGCAAACTAAAACAAACTCAAAGAAATTTTTATATAATTTTTGAGACTAATTTTATATTTTTTTGTTTTTTTTAAAAATAGAGAGGATAATTTTTAGGGTTTTTTGATTTTTAGAAAATATCAAATAAAATTAAATCAAGTCATAAAAATTACCATAAATATTACACGCTAGCCTGAGCTACCTATAATTTTTGTGGCATTTTTAGAGTTGCTTTAATTTTACTTGATTAAAAATAAGAGACATAGTACATAGGGACCTACTTGCAATTAACATAAAGTTCTTGACCAATGGATAACACACATAAAAATCTCAAGGTCGAACATGCAAAATCACCAGAGAATAGACGTACATGCTTATTTAACCATGCACAGGGGCATAAGTGCAAATATCAAAAATATTCCATTCAATGTATAACAAGAATAAAGTCCGGGGAAGATGTTCCAAAAATACCATAATCCCACATGAGACATCATGTGAGTCTACTCAAACTGGACTGAAATGCAAATACCCAGAATAGTAAGGGTCCACATGCAAAATATCCAGACTATTTTAAACTACGACAAATATTTATAGGACTATTATAAAATCAAAACAAAGAGGGGCCTAAGGACAAGTCACCCCTTATTAGGCACGATCCAACGACCGAAGACATTCCACTTATGGTCGGACGACTAACATGTGCGGCTACCGCTTCGGTGATGAAGGGCTCTGATGAGATCCTCAGATAGATCTAGCGGTCGAAGGCTGCCTGTAGATGGATGGTGTGGATTAGAACTGGGGGAGACCTGATCCAACGGTTGGGACGCGACCTGGAAGAACTCGCCTCCGACGAGTTTCAATCGGCTCATACGTGTGGTAGGCACATCCTCAGGAGCTGCTGTGAAGGGGGAAACGTCGACGTCGATGCTACGTAGCTTCTGATGGTCTCAGAAGGGGCCAAGACTGAGGGGCAAGGCCGAGCGAGCCACGACTGACCTAGGACCTTCCTCCCACATCCAAGACTTACAGATGAGGTCGTCTCACGTTCAAACCCTATAGGAATAAGGGTCTTGCTTGAAATGTAGTACCGACACAGGTTAGAATGCAAAAAAAGTCGCAAACCGGGGGGATCAATGAATGGGTAGGTCTTCGGCGAGTAGGGGATTTGACCTAAGTGAGGAGGCTCCAAACACAGGTTTGGAGCTTTGTGGTTGGTTGCGGAGCAAACGTAGAAGCGCAGGGACGTCAGAGTGAGATGAAAAGTCACAGAGGTGTAGCGAAACGAGGTGAATGGTAGGTGGTCGGAGCAACTTTGTTCTCTAGTGAAAGAATGGATGAAATGGAGTATAGGCTGCTAGAATAGTACTTGAAGGTGGAGTGAGGTCGCCTGGGAGTGCAGATAACTTCTGATGACAACTTTGATGATGGTTGTGTATCTTTTGATTCATCTTCTTTCTATCAATATTCCCTTCACTAAGTTGAGTTGCTGAAATTAGGATTTGCATTTGTGTATTGAATTTTGTGCCAGTGCTTGCACACATAGGTCGTGATTTCGTAAATCAATTTTTACCATTCCATTCAAAGATGATAGGATATTAGCATACATACCAAGACTTTGTGGATCGTTCTCACATGAAAAATTCGCAATCTTGTTTTCCACTTTCTTTTCAGAGGAATCCACTCTTTGAGATAGTTTCTCTATGACCATCATTCTTTTCACCACCGACCAGCAGGAGTCTGCGGTGGTTGTGGCCTCGATGGACGGCGGTTCTAGAGGCTAAAGACCCTTGCAACAGAGCTGAGGTTCAGACCTTACCAGACCTAGGGTTTTCACGATAAAGATGAGCCACTCGCCCCTCCTCTCATTGCTGTCACTTTGGGAAAGGAGGTCAGGTGTTTAGGAGAAGGCGGCGCAACCAAAGGTGCACGAAAAGGAAGGAGGACATGCAGGATATATATGCGTGGGAGGTCCGAGAAGATGGGAATGATGCTCGAGAACCGAGGCACGGATCAAGTAAAGAAGGATCAGGCAAGGGTTAGGGATTCACACTCTCAATCCGGAGCCGAATGGTGGATGAAAAGGAGTTCGAATCGAATCTAGAGAAAATGGAAAAATCAGGCGAAATCCGATCCGACGAACAGAGAGGTCTGCGGGGACCTGCTGACTGGGGATAATAGTCTCTGTTGGACACATCAGGAAATTGGAATATACAAAATATTTACAAAATAAATATAAAATAATAAATGGCTTCAAATAAAAAGGATGTATAAAATGGAAAATATTTAATTTTTTTTCAAACTATTTATTTGTGATTTTTAATTATTTTTATGAAAAATAATTTCTTGTATATTCAGTATGTAGTATCATATATAGATATAATATACCTATGTATTTTGTACAATTATTTTTATTTTGTTATTTTTACATAAAAACCACAATTTTGTATTTTAGCTATTTACAACATTATTTTTGGAGTATAAAATAATTTTTTTTTATTTTTATGAGTTATGTATAATTTTAAAATAAATAGGTGATTCTTATCTATGTACATATATCTTGTATAAGTGAGAAGGATTTTATTCTTGTTTTTATTTTATTTTTCTGATTTTTGTTTTATTTGTATTTTTATTTTAGGAATGAATACAAGGAGGTAAAAATAATATTTTAATTTTATTTTGTTAAAAATAATTATTTACAAATATAAGTGATATAAACACTATAGAGTACGCCCTATCTGTCTCTACTTATTTTATTTGGCGATCAGGTCAATGCTTGACCTTCTCTTGGGGTTCGAGTTACTCTGTATTTATTCTAAATACCTCTCTTTTCCTTTATTCTTTTATTTTTGCACAAATGCATGCTAAATATGCAATATTAACAAAAGCATGTTGCATGCTAACTTATTGTATTTACACCTATCTTCATGATAATTTGCCAAGATAAACAACTAAAATAAAAGAATAAAGAGTGAGAGTCAGAGATTCATCACTCCCTATACTTTACCTTTGCTAGACCCTTAGCAAACACTTATTTGAAAAGAAGTGAAAAAAAAAGAAAAGAAAAATGAAGAGAATCAATGTTGATTATTAAAATTGTCTTCATTAAATTGAAGCATGGAGCTCACTCAGACCTTTGGATTATAAGTTTACCGGAATCTTATTTGGACTTAGGTTTAAGACTCAACAACCTTTAAGTTCCACTGATCTATGGTTAAGACTCCTCAATAATCCAGATCAGAACAAGTTTACATACACAAACTCTAATGAACATGAATCTTGTCTCGTACCGTGTAAGTGATATGTAGCTCCCCACCTCAGAAATGATAAGGCAACAACCTCTATAAACAATTTAACTCTAATGCCCTAGTCCATTAGCTCTTTCCTCGAGGAGTGGGGTATTCCTTTCTAATTTCAAGTTCAACCGGCTAAAGAAGAGGGGTAAAAAGAGAATGGACCATGACTAGTGTAGCCATGTATACCTGGGAGCCTAACAAGTGTAGCCAAGTCCCCCACTGCAAGCTTCATGAGATGAGAAGGTGTAACATAAGTTTTGCTTTATTTGACTATATACACTCCGGCAGACATTTTATTTTCAATCAGGCATGTGCACTTTTTTGGTGTTTTTCTTTCTTTTGCACATATTTTTGATGTGCATATCGATGAGTCCCTGTTTACCACTCTTTATTCTTTTATTTTAGCTAATTATCTTAGCAAAGCATCATGTAAATAGGTGCAAATACAATAACTTAGCAATATGCATGCATTTGTTAATAATACATAATTTGAATGTATTTGTGCAAAAATAAAAGAATAAAAAAATAAAAAGGAAGGAGGTATTTAGAATAAATGCAGAGTGACTCGAATCCTGAGAGAGGTTTGAGCATTGGCCTGATTGCCAAATAAAATAAGTAGAGAGAGATAGGGCCTACTCTATATTGTATATACCATGGATGTAAATGAATAAATTATTTCTACCAAAATAAAAATAAAAATTCTTTTTACCTCCTTGTATATATTTATAAAAAGTAAAACAAAAATTTGAAAAATAAAATTAAAAAGAAAATAAAACTCTCTCTTTCTTGTACATAGTACATGTGTATATCTTTCCTTCCTTATTTATTTTATACCTGTAAATAAATAATAAAAATAAAACAAAAATTATTTTGTACTCCAGAAATTATGTTGTAAATAAATAAAATATAAAATTGTGGTATTTTTTTAAAAATAACAAAATAAAAATAATTGTACAAAATACATAGTTATAATATACATGTATATAATACTCTATACTGTATATAGATTAAATTATTTTTCAAAAAAATAAATAAAATCATTTGTAGAAAAATAGTTTGGAAAATAACAAACATTTTTCATTTCATACACTTTTTAATTTAAAATCATTTATTATTTTTTATTGAATTTGTAAAATATTTTGTATATCCTATTTTCTGATTGGTCGGTTGGAATGTTGACCGCGGGTCAACGTCTCCTCCTTCCCGGGTCAGACCCAGATCCTCGTGGCTGGTGCTTCTTCTCGATATTTTTCTACGCGACTCCACTCTCCTCTTGCCTCAAGATTTGGACACGATAATCCTCGTACCTCCGACATCTTCGCGGCTCCATTGTCCGATTCAGTTCCTTCTCGGGTCTCGCGCTTCCCTCTGATCTTCCCATACCCTCGATAACCCTATATAACCTCTTCTCCACCCCCACTATTCCTTAGCTCATGCCTAGCTCCCATCTGAAACCCTAGCCACCTCCCGCTGAGTGGTAACTGCCTGGAGCGCCGCTTGGTAATCGTTTTGGTGCAGCAACGCCATAGCTCGACCATCGTGTCCGGAGTTCCGCCACGACTAGCCTCCCTTGCATTCCACAGCTCGGTCGAGGACATCACCCCGACGACCACCATCGTCTAAAGCTTAGGAGTCGATTTAGAGCTTCAGGTGAACCTTTTATCCCCCGCCTTTATCTGTAGATCGAATCTTTTATTCGCTCGCCACCGCACCTCTGCCTGCTCCGACCAGCTGGTCGGATCTCCCTTACTCACTTTCAGCCATTTCGATCTTACCGCACGCTCACCCTCCATATCGCTCCATACCCTAATCACCCTGACCCTCATCCATTAAGTCGAGATTAGGATTCAGATCTTGTCCCTCGCCTTCGCTGGAGATCGAGCCCCATCCTCCATCGCTTCTTTGCTTTCTATCTTCAACAACCAGGATCAGAGCCTTGCTTCGAGTCCCAGCTACCATCTGTAGGTGAAGGCTTGCACTGAAGACCCCCTTTCGCACCCATCTGAGGTTCGCTGGAGTAGCTCCAGGTCCTCGTCTTCGTCGTCACGCCTATCCAGTCGATGGAGCCTCCATCCGAGCCGTTCAGTCGATGCGGAAGCCTTTCCACAACTCATACGGTGCTTCCTGATCGATAATCGGAGCTGAGGATCTCTTCCTTAGCTCCAGTGAAGTCCACCCAGGAGATATTCTTCCAGGTTGATCCATCACCGTTGGATTGACCCTGCACTTCCAGATTCCATCTGGACTATCAACATAGCAGATCAGTCAGGCCGTTGATGTCATATCTGAAGGCCACTTTCTCCCCATGTCCTCGACTATTCTGGACCATTAGATCTGACATTTGACACCATCAGAGCCTCACGTCTTCGCCACATCAGCGACCGACACGTGGATCCTCACGTGCGCCACGTGCAAGCAAGGGTATATATATCCCTTTTTACCCTGCATTTGTTTATGTTTTAGTTTTAGTCTGTAAAATAAATTTGTAGTTGAACTTATTTGCATTCCAGTCCCTAGAGTTTCTGATATTTGCGTTTAAGTCCTCCCTGTATGGAGATACGTGCTAGGTCATGTGAGCAGTGGTGTTTTTGCATATTTGGTCCTGGATATTTGATATGTTGATGTTTGATTGAGAAGTTTTCCAAATTTGCACTTATGCCCCTGTGAACGTTGTATTACACATGTGTTGGAATTGTTTGGAAATTTTACACAAACGCCCTTGGACTTTTTGAGTTTGTTATTGTTTAGTGAAGAAACTTGAATTAATTAAATTTCAGTCCCTACAAATTGTGTGTGTTTTTTTGAACTTCAAAACTACTCCAAAAATTCCCAATAGCTCCTGCTACTGTGTAATACTTTTGGTGATTTTTGTGATGCATTTTGATTCTGTTTGCTATTTTCTAAAATTCAAAAATCCCAAAAAGTGCCTCTGTCTATTTTAGAAAACCCATAAAAATAGAAAAATATTCTTAAAAATTCCTAAAAAAATTGTGAGTGCTTGTTGTGTTGTGTTTTAATTTCTATAGCATTTTACTTCATTATCTTTTATAAAACACCTAAAAATTACAAAAGACTAAAAACCTTATAAAAATCAGTATAAATTCCTTAAACATAAAAAAATGCATTTTCATTTTTTTAGTCAGATTTTATTTCTAGATTCACAAAAAATTACAGCCATGAATTTAGGGGTACTTTAAATATTTTAAAATTGCCTTTTTCTCCTAGCTGTACACTGTTTGCTTGTTTTGCCCTTCTCTTATTTTTAGAAAATCATATAAAAATAAGAAAAAAATCACAAAATCACCAAAAACATATGCATAATTTAAAAATATAAAAATATTTTTATTTTGGATTTTTGAGCATTCTAGACTTTAATAAAAATTGTGGTAGTATGCTTGCTTTTATTTTCTCATTCTTTTCCTTATTAAAGAAAATGAAAAAATTTACAAATTAAAAACCACCAAAAATATTTATTACTTCTTATTTGATCTCTCGACTACTTCGTAGGATTATCTCGTGCTCCTTCTGTTCGACCCTGGTGGCTATACCAGGTTAAAAAAACTAGCAAGACTGCTTGTTTTGATTTTCATGCTTGATTGATTTAATTGGTGGTTTGATTTTTCTTGATTGAGTCTCGGCTCGAGTGGTTGAGGTCGTAACGACCTTTTATATCACTTGGACTCATCTCTTAGGTCGCTCATCACATATGTACAACATATCTACATGGTGCAACATATGTACATACATACTTTTTCCTCTTGAGCCAGTAGACTATCCTTCTTTTAAAGCATTATTACAACCCACAACTCCTGCCTTTAGACCTCAACACCGCCAGACCAAGTTGAGGCGCACTTCCTTCCCTAAAGGAAGACGAGGGGTTCCGCCTAGAAGTACTACCATCGTATGCTACCCCAAGCCAAAGGAAACTGCCTCCTTACCACCTCATCCGTGTGGAGCTGAGTGTAAAGTGCCGGTCCAAGTAAAGCCATTGTCTGTGAGAGTCATGTGTGTATTGTTAAATTTTCTACTTAGGTTCATCAAGATGACATGTGAACACAACCTAGTGGACTCAAAGAATTAAGTCACTTACGGACATGAAAAGTCTTAACCCCAGATCCTATAAGGTTCCTCTTAGAATTAAGTAGATTAAGGTCTTAACCAAGCTTCATTTTCCAATTTAATTCTAGACTAGTTTAAATGTCAACTATGATTTAGAAGAATATACAAGTATGTACAAAAATATTTTTATGCCATGTTTTTGAAAATGTGCAAAATTTTTGAAAATGTTTGAATGTATGCATGAATGCAGAAGTTTTGCAAACTATTTACAGATATTGATACAAGGGCTTTTGCAAACTTTACTTTTTCAAACATTTTACTAAAGTTTTGTACTATATACATAATTTTGATACAAAAATATTTACAAAATTTTACAAGCACAACCTTTTTACAAACATTTGTACAAAAATAATTTTTTATAAATAGTTATGTAAGCGCAAGGAAGAATTTTATTTATAGGATTTTTTTAAATTTTTGCGATCTTTAGCTAAAGAATTTTAGCCATTTTATTTATTAATACACAAACACAACGTACGAGTTATGGCTAAAGTATATATGTAATATATACAACACCCCCTATACTTAGCTCGAACGATGTCCTTGGAGTGATAAACGAGCGATGAAGAAGACATAACTCGTGCTTAGTATAGAGAAGTGAAAAAGAATACTACACTACAACGACTAATAAAATAATAGAATGAATAGATCTTGGTGACCCCCCTATACTTAGGATCAAGTAATCCCAAGTATAACAGATTGTACACAAAGGGGAAACCAAGGGTTAGGATGTACAAGGTCTACCTCCCCTATACTTAGGGTAAAATATACCTAACTATAGGCAACAAAATAGAGATAAAAGGAATCAAAAGAATACTCAGAAAACTGACACCCCTTATACTTAGGGCAACGTACACCCTAAGTATAACATAATCACAATATGCGTATGGGGTGTTAGACTAAAGAATGAGATGATATGGACATCTAGATCTATACATGGTGGAAGACCGTGATAATCAGGCATGAGATGCAAATGATGTGAGTCAAAGACCATATCTCATGCAAAATGAATAGGGGCGACGTCAACAATCAGCGGCTCATGATCTAGATATGGTTTGAGATGCTGACCGTTAACTTGAAAGGTGGACTCAGATGACATCTCACATATGTCGATACTACCATTGTCATGCACCTTTCGGACCATATATGGTCCTTTCCATTTACTCTACAATTTCCTTGGAAATAATCTAAGCCTGGCACCAAACAACCACTCTCTCTGATATGGCTCAAACTGTTTATGGTTGATATGAGAATCATGCCATATCTTTACTCGTTCCTTATACCGTAGGCTGTTCGAAAAGGTTGTATGTCTGAGCTCCTCCAGCACTGCCAATTCTGCCCTCCTTTGATCTCCTATACTCTCTGGATCCAATGATATATCAGTGATAGCCCATAGTGACTTGTGCTTAATCTCAACAGGTAAATGGTAGGTCTTGCCATAAACGAGATGAAAGGGAGATGTACCCAAAGGATTCTTGAAGGAAGTCCGATATGCCCACAAAGATCGAGTCCAAAAATTATGACCAATCCTTTCGGTCAGGGCAGACTACCATATGCAATATCATCTTGATCTCCCTTTCGACACTTCAGCAAGACCATTGGTCTGAGGATGATATGGAGTGGCTACTCGATGGTCTATGCTGAAATTGTTAGCAAGGGCCTTTACCTTGTCGTTGATAAAGTGAGAACCCCCATCAGATATCAATACTCTAGGCACCCCAAACCGTGAAATGATATTCTTCCTCAAAAATCTGCAAACAGTCTTAGCATCTGCGGTTCGGGCAGGTATGCCTCAACCCAACGACTCACATAATCAACAACCAACAGAATATACTCGAATCCCCAACTCTCAGGGAATGGACCCATGAAATCAATGCCCCATGCATCAAAAACATCACAGAAGTGAACGGGCCGCATCGGCATCATATCACGCTGTCCACAAGTGCCCATCCTCTAACAGTCAGTACACCTCTTGACAAGTTCATATGAATCCTTGAAGAGGGTAGGCTACCATAGGCCGGATTGGAGCACTTGCTGTGTTGTTCTCCTCCCAGGCTACCATAGGCCGGATTGTTCTCCTACCATAGTCCTCCTACCACAAGCTTGTGGAAGTAAGTGAGGACACTGTGGTGCTCCTCCTGAGGAATGCACCGACACCAGATGTTATCCCCTCCTTCATGATAAAGGATGGGATCCTCCTAGTGGCAGAACTTGTTCTTCGCAAGGAAAGTCTCAAGTCTCTTTCTGGGACAACCTTGTGGGACTTTCTTGGCAACAAGGTAGTTTACGATGTCGGTGTACCATGGGAGAGAGGCGATAGCAAGGATTGCCTCATCTGGGAAGGTCTTTAAAATAGGATCAACCTGCTCGGATTCCTCAAGATTTTCCAAACATGAGAGATGATCCGCCATCACATTCTTGACTCCATGTTTATCCTTAATCTCAATAGCAAACTCCTGAAGTAGAAGGATCCATCTAGTCAGTCTCGCTTTGGCATCCTTCTTAGCCATGAGGTACCTGATGGCAGTATGATCCGTAAAGAAAGTCGCTTTAGATCCAAGAATATACAATCTGAACTTGTCCAAGGTAAAAACTATAGCTAGCATCTCTTTCTTTGTGACAATATAATTCCGCTGAGCAACATCCAATGTACGGCTAGTGTAGTGAATGGCAAATGGTTCTCCATCCCTCCTTTGTGCTAGCACAACCCCCATGGCAAAATTAGAGGCATCCGTCATGATCTCGAATGGGTAGACCAATCAGGCGGCTGAAGGATAGGAGCCTCAACAACTAAGCTCTTGAGAGTCTCAAATGACACAAGACACTTATGATCTACAATGAACTCGACGTTCTTTGTCAGCAGATCAGTCAACGATCGGGAAATCCTATTGAAGTCATGAATACAATGTTGGTAGAAATCGACATGCCCTAGAAAAGACCGTAACTGTCGCAAGTTGGACAGTGGATTGAGCTTCCTGATGATATCCATCTTGTCAGGATCAAACTCCATGATCTGTTGGAGATTATATGACTAAGCACCATCCCCTTAGTCACCATGGAGTGACTCTTCTCCCAAGATAAGACAAGATGGACCTTTATGAAATGCTGAAGAATGCGGTCTAAGCAATCAAGACAAGCATCAAACCCATCGCTGTAGACCGAAAAGTCATCCATGAAGACCTCTAAACAGTCACCAACCATGTCCGAGAATATGGACAACATGTACCTTTGGAATTTCGTCGGGGCATTACATAGACAAAAGGACATCCGTCTGAAAGCATAAGTCCCAAATGGACAGGTGAATGTTGTTTTATCCTGGTCCTCGGGCGCTATGGCCACCTGATTGTAACCGGAGTACCCGTCAAGAAAGCAGTAGTGACTCTTTCCAGCTAGCCGCTCTACAATCTGATCAATAAAAGGTAGTGAGAAATGATCCTTCTTGGTGTCCTGATTCAATCTTCTGTAGTCCACACATACCCTCCAAGAAGTGGGTACTCGGGTAGCAATCTCCTCTCTAGACTTACTCACAACTTTAGTGATGCCCGTCTTCTTGGGCACTACATGTAATGGACTAACCCACTTGGAGTCAGAGATGGGGTAGATAAAATCGGTGCTCCACCATTTCGATATTTCCTTCATGATCACCTCTCGAAGATTCAGGTTCAGCTGTTGCTGGAACTCACATGAAGGCTTGGCATCCTCCTCGAGATAGATATGGCGGGAGCACAGAGGCGGAATTATCCCTTGGGGATAAACTACATTCCATCCTATTGTCTTGCGATTCCTTTCAAGAACATCCATCAGACGAGATTCTTGTTCTCTAGTCAAATCCGCTGAGATAATTACTGGGTACATCTCATGCTCACCCGCAAGGAATCTATACTTCTGTGACTGTGGCAAAGGATTCAGTTCTGAGAAACTGGGAACTGGCAAATCTGGCCTCTGAAAAGTCTGAGTGAATGCAACCAGATCTGAATGAGAGAACTCTTACTGATCATGTAAAACTGATGAAGATGGCCCTGCAGGTATAGCTATAATTGGTGCTGGCACGATCTCCACCCTAGCTGCTGGCTCTATGGAAATCAGACAAGGTAGTAAATCATCAAATTCTACCCATTCAATGTTTGAATCTGAGGGTTCTGAATAAGAATCACAAGATACAAAATCTGCTTCGCTGTCCTGATCGCAGTCGTCAGCTTCAACAGTGTCCTTGGTCAAGAGTGTGCTCTCCGAACTCTCTTCTGCTGAAAACTATGGATCTGTAGTATCTGAAGGTGAGAGAAGGGCTTGTGAAATGGGATCATACCAAGTGGCTTCATCATCAATGATCACAAAGTCGCACTCCTGGTGGATGTCTCGTTCTGCCTTCGTTATCGGCTCTACATCACTAAACTGCTCTGAGCAAGCTGAGTCTTGCACTCTGGTCTCATAAATCATCTCTATTTGTATACTCTCGACCTCAACGTGAAAGTACACCTTCTCACTATCATGGTCGGACACCACCTTGGTTGTGTCCAAGAATGGACGTCCTAGAATGATAGGGCTATCGGTCACAAAATTCAAGGATCTCCATGTCCAACACAACAAAGTTCACTGGGAATTTCAAGCTTTGAATTGTGACAACCACATCTTTCAACAACCCCTTCGGTCTCTTGACAGATCTATCAGCAAACTGAAGGACCGTCCTGCACTGTCGAAGAGGGCCAAACTCGAATCTGTCAAGTAGGGCTGCCAGAAGGAGGTTGATAGAAGAGCCGATGTCTAATAGAGTACGATCAAATCTCTGCTCATGAATGTGGAATCTAACATAGGGAGATCCTGCATTTGGCCTCTTAGCTGGCTGACGGTTCTGAATAGTGAAGCAAGTGTTACGGGTCAGCACATGGATTTCTGCCTGATGGTTCCTCTTCTTTCTGCAGATAGTGGTCTTGTCTCTCAAGTTCTTCTAGAAGAGAGGGATGTGCTCATGTGCCTTCTGTAGAGTTAGCTGGATATGGAATATATCAATCATCTGCTGGCTGAACTGTAACTGCTGATATTTTTTTTGGATTTTCTCTTTTATTCCCCTTAGCCAAGCGGAGTGCTTGAGGGAAGGGGATGGCTGGTCCCTCCTCAGATAGAGGGATAGGAAGAGGTTCATGCTGCTGTGAAGGCATGGAATCCATACAAGTATCATCAATCATCACATATGTATTCGAAGATGAAGAAACCTTTCCTTTATTAATTTTTTTGGTGTTTTTCAAAATGTCCCGGGGTACAGAAACTAGAAAAAATACAACTGGAATAGAAGGGGTGGCCTCAGTACCACCTGCGACATCAGGTGTTATGACATCAACACCGCACTCTGGCTCAACATCATGGAATATGGTGGCATCAGTACCACCCTCTACATCTAGAGAAGCGACGATCTCAGTACTGTCGGATGGATCAACATCCTTGGTGGCTTTAGCACCACCACCATCATCGTCATCTTTAATGACTTCAACACCGCTATCCTCCTTGTCTGGTGCTCTTGAGTCCTCATGATGTCGTCGCTCAGACGAGGCACCGCCGGCTAGCATCCTACTGCTCCTAAGAGACATAAAATCTGCATCAAATGTGTATGAAGCAATGGTACCCAACAAATCACTAGGAGTGGTGGTCTCTGTAAACTGTACCTGCTCAGATTTTCTTTTAAGGTTATTCGGGTTGGGCTTAATATGAGCTGGTATGGCAGACTTTCCCTTATTGGTCTCCCTCATCTCCTGGCAAAACTCGTCCATCTCCCGTCTAAAGGATGCCTGTTGGTCTGAGAGTAGGCATGCAAGATCATCAAGAGCTGGATTCTCATAGGCTGGCCCATGAGATCAGGATGGGTTGCCTCTCTAAAAGTGAGGCTGCTGTTGGATCTGATGAGGGGCAGGCTGAGAATACTGTTGAGGCTGCTGCTAGTGCTGCCTCCACTGCTGTCCCTGCTGGTAGGGACGAGGACCGGGTTGGAAATGCTATTGTGGCTGGTGGGAAAATTGGGGATGCTACTGCGACTGCTGGCCGAACTACCCACCCTGAGCTGGAGGTTGCTGCTGGGAGGAGGTACCTCCGGTCAACTACCTGAATCCGGGGATCCTGGGCTGCTGTCGATCGTACCAAATCCTGTTGACTTCCATCAACGACTCCTACTCGTAGGAGGATGGAGGAAGAACTGCCAGTGGCTGATCCTGCTGATACACCACCATCTGAGTGTCCTGAGATAGCAGTGGCTGAGGGTACTGGTGCTGCAGCTTCTGGAATGGCTCTACCTGGATGTGGTGGACCTGTCTGTATTGGGTGGAGTGTTGGGACGCGCCGCTACTGCTAGGATCAGCTCGTGAACTGAGACATGGCTGAGAAGCCGTCTGTGCCTACTAGAGACACGTGATGTGGGTCTTCAGGTCACTCAGGGTCTGTGCCAACTGATCGATCTGAATCATGGCCTAGTACTGCTTCTTTTCAATGATCTCGATGCGATCCAACTTCTCGCTGATGATGCCCATATTAGCGGCCGACGACTCTGCCTATGCTGCAGCTGCTGAAGAAGAAGAGGTGGATGGACCTGCATTGATGCGTGCTATCCTTTGATAAGAGTTGACATGGGGTAAGGGCTTCCCCTGAGTGTAGACACATGTATGCGACATCACTGTGTGTTCTCGGCCATCTCCTCATATATGGCCCAGACCTGGTCTTCATCTTTGGCGAAGTAAGAGCCCCTATAAGAAGCATTCACAAGCCCCTGTAGCTCTGGTGTCATCCCACAAAAGAAACATTGTACTAAGATGGGCTTGGAGATGTCATGATGTGGATGGCAGTCAATGAGCTCATGGAAACGATCCCACGCCTCATGGAATTGCTCGTTGGGGATCATGGATAAGTTGTTGATCAAAGCTCAAGCTACGTTCGTCCGGCCGAGTGGATAGTACTTGTTCAAGTACTCGGTCCGGAGATGTTCCCACGAAGTGATATATCTCCCCAAATGTTTCAGCCAATAGGCTGCTCTGTCGACTAGGGAGAATAGAAAAACCATCATCTTAATGGTATCCTCATCCACATATCTATCGTGGATAGTGCTACAGATCATATCAAATTCCTATAGTTGAAGATGCGGCTCCTCGGTGGCAAGCCCATGGAACTTGGGCAGTAGCTGAATAGTATGAGGTGGGAGCTTGAAATCTCCCAGAATCGCCGGAAGCTAGATCCAACGATGTGTAAGGGTTGCACCAAGGTTGTGCAACCCCCTCATCAGTATGACTGGTCGGACTGGCTCCTGCTCCTCTAGATGTGGTCTGTCTCCTCCTCCAACTCTGGAATCTCTCCACCACCTGCTCGATTCTGCTCTCCTCGATCATCTCACATCTGTGCCATCTCTCTACGCACCTCTACCATGAAGGCTCCCTGGTCTCTAACCTGTCTTTGTATTGTCTCAAGGGTGGATAATAGTGTGTTTTTGATGGCACCCTGATATAGAACATATGTGGTACTCTGGGGATGCCCATCGATGCGCTCTCAGTGCTGGCCATCTCTTGGGTCTCTGTAATGGCAAAAGACCACAACTCAGGTGCCGTCAAATGAACAAATATCTGCTCTGGTCTCTGCTTGGGTACCTCGAGACTAGAAGAAGGGTGGTCTAGGGGGAACAGGGTGGAATCGAACTCGGGTATGGAGAGTGGGTCTAGGCTTTCACGATCCTGCCTAGATGAGTGGGACGGAGTCGAGAGCGGTGCAGCCAAGGGCTAACTAAGGGACCTCTGACCCATCATCGTGATCTGGAGAAAAGGTGGATGGCATCTGGAATCGAATAAAATCAGCAATCAAACCCCCAATTCATCTACGCAACGCTGAGCTGATGGCCGTATGGGTTCGGTTTTTTATCTTATCGATTTTATTTAGGTGATAATTCAGTCTTGCATAGTAATTAAGCGAGATGTTAGGAACCTGATGCTCCCAAGAGACCGATCCAATCCCAAAGCTAGATATTTTCCAGCAAGTACAAGCTGCAGACCGTTTACTGGCTACCCGATCAACTCGCTCTACTAAGGATGTCACGACCCGCTTTACCGGAAACCAGAGCGATCCTCACTAGAGAACGACTAACCTAAGATCAATAGTCTAACGAGAGTTCAGGTCTGGCTCTATGCTAGTGTGCGGGTTACTCTCTCTCGCAAGCAAACCAAACAACGAGGGGATGACTCTCCCAAGATAGATTTTTAAGTGAGGTGTCTTTTAGGATCAAGTTCGATTTGCAGTCCTAATTTTATAATTATCTCTTTTTTAGGTCTTAATTAATAATAAAACTTCCTAATGAATTTTTCGATCTCCTGGTTATTTATTAGTCCAAAAACAAGGGGGAGAAGTTGAAAAAGCCAATGCACGATCAAACACTATGACTGGGATGGGCATTGGGCTGGGCCGCCCAATCCAACCCGAAGCGCAACACAAAAAGCTCGGCCCAAACCAATCCCAAAAGAACATCGGGCCAGGACTGGGCCTAAAATTTCGGCCCAAAATTAATTTGGGCCGGGCTCGGTCTTGGCTTAGCCCATCCAGACCCCGCTTGAGGCACGACCCGCTCTGGGGCCCGATCTAGGCCCAAGGAGTAGCCCGAAAGAAAGCCCACGGAGTAGCCCGAAATTAGTAGAGGCTAATGCTGGGTACGGCTCAACAAGCATTATTCGACATCCATTACAAGTTCTCATTCAAGTTTTCAGAAGTTTTTCTCCAAACAAAAAAGCCACCATGGACTGCTTCTAGTCGATTTGTTAGAATCTCATAAGTAGTGGTTATATGAGGAACACGAAGGTAAAATACCCCCAATACACGATGTATAATTATTAATTCTCATACATCCAAGTTCACCTCATGTACCTTAATCTGGTGGCTATTAAGATGAACGATAATTCACAAATAAATAGAGCACGAGGTTGGCAAATCTAGCTTTGTCCAGTGGGTTGCTCATAGATCCTCTCATTCATAACATAATTGGGTCTCTTTTTAGTTTTAGCCATCGAGGTGATTGTGGGCTCCTTTGGTTTGAAATGGTTTACATGGAGATGTGAGGTCAGAGGAAGAAGTCATCATAACTTCATTTCATTAAGAAGGAAGTAAATTACACTTAAGGTGTTGGAAAAAGGAGAAACAAGTTAATGATGTTGTTAATATGCCAATATTTGTATTCATATCTTTCAAGATTTCCTTAAAATGTTATTCTTCATACCGAGGCTCGGGCCGGCCCAGCCCAAGCTCGACCCAAAGAAAATGGGCCAGGCCTGGGCTTGGGCCGAACAACAATAACATTTGCGGGCCTAGGCCCAGCCCAAAGCCCAAAATATTTAGATGGGCTTGGGCTTGGGCCTGGGCCCTTCAGGGCCCGGCCCAGCCCGGCCCATGCCCATCCCTAACTATGATGCATGCAAAGTAAGCGATGTGTACATGTAGCCAGCACTCTACATGCAGGGTGATCCGCGCATAAATTTAAAAACTAAAATTAAACTAATCTAAATTATGCAAGAAGAAAACAACCTTAGATGAGCAATTTCTACACATGAAGAACAAGTAGCTAACTAACTAGCCTAAGTCCGGAGTTCGAACTTGGGAACCACTCAATGCCCACTAGAATGGGTCCAGCTAGCGCTGTATGTTATTCCTCACGGCACATGGACTCAAGTCTAATTGAAATAACTTTTTATTGTGAGTTAACAATAAGTTCCATTTACGACTCTATAGGTGCAAGCAATCTATTAGGGATTGGGCCTTAATTATTTACGTCGCAATCAAAGAAATTCCTAAATCTAAGGGCCAAATTCTTAGAGAATTGATAGGAATAAAATGCGATAAATCAAAACCGGTGAAAAATCACGGTGAGGTCCCCCGAACACATTGGTGCTCGGCGAAACAAACCCCAATGTGCCAAGTCCAGAAAGTCTGGGGTCCTCTATTATTACAACAATAAATGGTTTGCTGAAAAGTAAAGGCTACTCTATAAACTATAACTATTCCCTGCTCCTACTTCTCCCTGGATATGGATCTCCTCTAAAGTGTACTCAGGCGGTTCCTCTTACAAAAAGTGAAACCGAAATGGGTCAAAAACTAGTTATAACAAATAGATCTCAAAATATGCAAAAAGACTACTAAGTCGTGCTCCCTGACAATGACGCCATTCTGATTAGCGATCGGGAAATTGAGGTTAAGTGATATCAAGGTTCGTTGTGACCTCAATCATCCAATCGGACTCAATAAGAAAATCAAGACCACATAAGCAAGTAAATCAATCAAGGCACAAAATCAAACAGATAAGTCGATAAAAATGATGTCAACGATCTCCTCTATTTATTTAACCCGGTATAGCGACCAGGGTCGAACACAAGGAGCACGAGTAAAACCTACGAAGTAGTCCGTAATTAGATTAGAAAATGCATATTTTTTTGTTTTTTTAATTTTGCGATTTTTTATATTTTTTTATTAGAGAACAAACAAAGAAAACAAGGCAAACACAAGTTTTAACAATTTTTATTAGGACTAAAAATAACCAAAAATTAGAAATAAAAATGTTTTTGTATTTTTCAAATATGCATATGTTTTTTTGGTAATTTTATGGTATTTTTCTATTTTTTATCTGATTTTATAATAATGAAAGAAAGAAAAAACAAGAAAACAATGTACATCCTGGACCAAAGGGCAAATTTAAAATATTAAAATTGCCCAAATGACATGATTATGATTTTTATGACAAAGTAAATACACAGGGCTACTAGCCGGAACATAAATCCTATTTTTTGGTTTTTTTTAAATTTATATGATTTTTATAAGATTTTTAGTCTTTTGTGATTTTTAAGGTTTTTTTTAAAAGATAAAGCAATAAAAAAATACTGGAATGAAAACAAAGTAAAACAAACACACAAAATTTTTTATAGAATTTTAAGACTATTTTATATTTTTTGGTATTTTAGAAAATAGATAGAACACTTTTTAGGGGTTTTTGATTTTTAGAAAATATCAAATAAAATAAAATCAAGTCATAAAAATTACCATAATTATTACATGCTAGCAGGAGCTAACCGTAATTTTTGTGGCATTTTTAGAGTGTATTTAATAATTACTTGATTAAAAACAAGGGACAATACATATGGACCTACATGCAATTAACATAAAGTTCTTGATCAATGGATAACACACATAAAAAGCCCAAGGTTGAGCATGCAAAATCACCAGAGAATAGACACGCATGCTTATTTAACCACGCATAGGGGCATAAGCATAAATATCAGAAATATTTCATTCAATGTATAACAAGAATAAAGTCAAGGGAAGATGTTGCAAAAATACTACAATCCCACTTGAGACAACACGTGAGTCTACTCAAATTGGACTGAAATGCAAATACCCAGAATATCAAGGATCCACATGCAAAATATCCAAACTGTTTTAAATTACGACAAATATTTACATGACTAGATTATAAAATCAAAAAAGAGGGGCCTAAGGACAAGTTACCCCTTATTAGGCGCGATCCAACGACCGAAGACGCTCCATTTATGATCGGACACTGACACGTGAGGCTACCGCTTTGGTGATTAAGGGCTCTGATGAGATCCTCAGATGGATCTAATGGTTGAAGGCTCTTCGTAGATGGATGGCGTGGATTAGAATTGAGGGAGTCCCTGATCCAATGACTGCGACATGACCTGGAAGAACTCTGGAAAAACTCACCTCCGCTAGTTTCAATCGGCTGGTACGCACGATAGGCACATCCTCAGGAGTTGCTGTGAAGGGGGAAACGTCGACGTTGATGCTCCGTAGCTTCTGATGGGCTCAGAAGGGGCCAGGATCAAGGGGTAAGGCCGAGCGAGTTACGACTGACCTGGGACCTTCCTCACACATGCAAGACCTTCAGATGAGGTCGTCTCGCATTCAAACCCTGCAGGAAGAAGGGTCTTGCTCGGAATGTAGTTCCGGCACAGGTTAGAATGCCAAACAATTCACAAACCAGGGGGTTCAGTGGATGGGTAGGTCTCCAGCGAGTGAGGGATTTGACCTAAGTGAGGAGACTCCAAACACAGGTCTGGAGCTTCGTGGTGGGTTGCGGAGCGAACGTAGAAGCACAAGCACATCGGAGTGAGATGAAAAGTCACGGCAGTGTAGCGAAACAATGTGAATGGCAGGTGTTCTGAGTAACTCTGTTCTCTGGTGAATGAATGGATGAAATGTAGGATAGGCAGCAAGAATAGTACACGAAGGTGGAGTAAGGTCGCCTGGGAGTGCAGACAGGAGTCTACAGTGGTTGTGGCCTCGATGGACGACTGTTCCAGAGGCTAAAGCCCCTTGCGACGGAGCTGAGGTTCAGACCTTGCCACACCTAGGGTTTCCATGACCAAGACGAGCCACTCACCCTTTCTCTCGTTGTTGTCACTCCCGGATAGGAAGTCAGGTGCTCAGGAGAAGGTGGCACAACCAAAGGTGTACGAAAAGGAAGGAAGGCATGCATGATATATAGGAGTGGGTGGTCCGAGAAGATGGGAATGATGCCCGCGAACGGAGGCATTGATCAAGTAAAGAAGGATCGGGTGAGGGTTAGGGATCCACGCTCTCAATCCGAAGTCATATGGTGGATGAAAAGGAGCCCAGATCAGGTCTAGAGAAAATGGAGAAATCGGGCGGAACCCGATCCGACGAACAGAGGAGGTCCGGTGGGACCAATTGACCGGGGTCAACAGTCCCTGCTGGACCTATCAGGAAATTGGAATATACAAAATATTTACAAAATAAATATAAAATAGTAAATGACTTCAAAATAGAAAGTATATAAAATGAAAAATGTTTATTATTTTTCAAGCTATTTTTTTTTGCAATTTTTAATTATTTTTATGAAAAGTAATTTCTTGTATATTCAGTATGTAGTACCATATACATGTATAATATACCTGTGTATTTTGTATAATTATTTTTATTTTGTATTTTTACACAAAAACCCTAATTTTGTATTTTATCTACTTATAACCTTATTTTTGGTGTCTAAAATAATTTTTATTTTATTTTTATGAGTTATGTGCAATTTGTAATAAATAGGTGATTCTTATCTATGTATATGTAGCTTGTATAAGTGAAGGATTTTATTGTTGTTTTTATTTTATTTTTCTGATTTTTATTTTATTTGTATTTTTATTTTAGAAATAAATACAAGGAGGTAAAAAGAATATTTAAATTTTATTTTCTTAGAAATAATTATTTAGAGATATAAGTGATATATTTACAATATAGAGTAGGCCCTATCTCTCTCTACTTATTTTGTTTGGCGATCATGTTAATTCTTGACCTTCTCTTGGGGTTCGGGTCACTCTGTATTTATTCTAAATACCTCCCTCATTTTCCTTTTCCTTTATTCTTTTATTTTTGCACAAATACATGCTAAATATGCAATATTAACAAATGCATGCTGCATGCTAACTTATTGTATTTACACATATCTACATGATGATTTTCCAAGATAAATAGATAAAATAAAAGAATAAAGAGTGAGAATCAGAGATTAATCAGCTACTAGGGCCAAGTACGAGCTGCTTTACTTCTATATTTTTATAGTATTCCATTTCCTTAGAGTATTTTAGTTGTTAGTTTCATCATTTGGGAGTTATATTAGGTATTCTTGATTTGTCGACCGTTGTTGCTTTGGTTACAACCCTAAATTCCATCATGATTCAACCTGCTTTGACCCACTTTCACCTCCCTTTCATATCTTATCATGTTCTCCATCTTATATGAAAAGTCAAAAACTCTATCGTTCATGTGTTCACCCAAGGCGGGAACACGATCGTCGAAGTGACCAATTAGAACCTTGGACTAGTTCAGTAACTAACCCACAATATGAATCAAATATTGGAAAGAAAAAAAGAAATATGGATTCAAAATTTATTATAACTCTACAAATAATGTGTATATGTATATGTGTAGAGTGTCGAACACATGGAGCAAAAGGTAGATGGGGGAAATGAAATCCAAAAATTGTGTTCTTCTATTCTATCAATTATTGCGTGAGTTTTTGATTTTATATATTTTTAATTTTATTTTTTAATTCCGTTTATTTTTTTAATTTTCATTTTTTATATTTTTTCTGATTTTTAATTTCGGTTTCCTTATTAAATATATATTATAATAATATATAAAGATATATATGCAATATGTGATACTTTTTTTAAATACTACTAAAATAAAAAAAAAGACAAAATTAATTATTTTTGGGTTTTAAATATTTTTTACTATTTTTGTGATTTTTTAGAGAATTTTGGTAAATTTTATGGATTTTTAAAGTAAAAAATATCCCAAATCAGGGATTAAATAAATATGCCGAATTGATTTCAAGGTAAAAATAGAAAATACATTGAAAATTTCCTTAAAAAAATTTAATATATAGACAATAATATATAGAAAATGCGAAGATAAAATAAATATTTTTGGTCTTTATCATTTTTATTGGATAGTGAAGATTTTTAATTTTGCTAGTTTTTCTTTTTCTATTTTTAGGAATTTTTTATCTGAAGTTGCAAAATACAATAGTAAAATATTTTTTTTGGAAAAATTTAAAACATTTTTAATTTTTTTGGTAAATTTAATTTAAAGATGGTCAAAAACTTGCTCTTATGTTTTTAATAAATATTTAAAATGTCTAAAATTAAAATGAAAAATATGACGTGAATCAATAAGCAAGCATGTTCTTAACCCTATTTTTTTTAGAATTTTTGGAGCACGAATGATATTTTTAATATATGAAAAACATGCACAAAAATAGTTCAACTAGCAATGATATATTTGCAATAAAAAATAAAGTCAGGGAATAACATGAAAATTACACAAAATATTACATATAATATTAATAGTTTTAATACTAATACCAAATACCAAAAAGTCACATGGTCTTTAATACAAAATATGCGTGCCTCACATAGGTGGCCACGTGAGGTGAGCTGACAGAGGACTAAAGTGTGAATACAATAAATGTCAGGGTCCCCTTTGCAAATATTACAACTAATTTACAAGTACAAATGAAATCTTGCATATTAAATACTAATATACAAAAACATAGGGTAGAAAGTAAAATACACCCCCACCACTTGTGTGCCTGATCCTGAGGCTGAAATGAATCACTTGGATACATGGAAGACTAAGGGTGCATGATACCCCTTTGTAGATCTTTGCCCACAATTAGAACATGGATCGGATCTAGAGATCGGTGGAGGAACGGATCGAATGGATAACGTCTAATATGAGTGGTACTCAAAATCCAATGGAAAGGAGACCTTTAGGATGAACTGGCGAAGAACTCTGCTTCAAAGAACTTCAACTGGTTGTAGCTCCTCGATCTGTAAGTGGATCTAACTTTTGATGCAGCCCCGAGGTTCCTGGAGGAGCTCCTGCGCTTCATGTGGTCACAAGAGGATTCGGGGCTCAATGTTGGAGTCCTGGATGTCAGAGAAGTAACCCAGGCTCCTGAAGCTTCTTGCAAGCACAATTCATCCACAAAAGGGGTTCTCTGACGTTCCTTCGTGTAGCAAAAAAAGAACACCGGGGTGATGGGGTTACCATTCTTATTGGGAAAGATCGACGAGTGGTGAGGTGACTTGGTAGTGATCTGGAGACGAGAGAAGGATGAAGCACTTGGCAGTTCAGATCACCTCTTGGAAGACCAGATCTTAAGTGATCTAGGTGGATGGGTGGCTAAGAATAGTGGAGAATCGGAGAGGCTAGGTAATGAGGCGTTTGGCGGTGGTCGAAGACGAGGGGTACAATCGATTAGAGGTGGCCGGAGCACTCGTGCTTTGACGAAGCTAATCCTAGTCTAAATGAGTAATTAAAAGACAAAATAAAAGCATTAAATAAAATAATACAACTAATGCTATCTAAAAGGCTAAGAAAATAGACCTCAGGTGGCCATGAAGCCACGAGATGAACCTCGAAGGCCAAGGTGGTGGGAGAAGGTTGGGAACTTGAAAAACGATAAGATGGGAGTCGCTAAGTAATGACCTGACAATTCAAGCTCACTGTCGTTGAGGCGACTACTCGAATCCTCTCGTTATTCAACAATTAACCCACACCAGTAATTAAGCAATTAAAAGCAAGAGTTAATATTTATTATACCCTACTAAGATTGTATAGTGGCGAACAAGTAGGGGTCGATCACAGGAAGCAAAGGAGTAGAGCAGGCAAGATAGAAGTCAAGCACCCAATATCTTCTGAAACACTTAGCTAAGTTACAAGTTTTGTGGGTTTGTAATTTTATATTTTATATTTTTTTATTTGATTTTTGATTTTTATATTTTTATTTTTATTTTTCTGATTTTTAGTATTTTCTTTTTATACTTTGCGTTTTTATAATTTCTGTTTCTTTTAATAAGGATATAAAACTATATAGAATACATATATATATATATATATATATAAGAGATGAGAGAGATAGTATATAGATAAAAAATAGTCAAAATACAGGGAGTGAAATATTTTTATGCTTTTTAATTTTTTCTATTGTTTTTTTGATATTTCTAGAATTTGACGAATTTTTTGGTATTTTTAAAGTAACAAATGCTCAAAGTAGGAAGAAAACAAATGCCCGAAATTAAAATGAGATGAAAAATATAAAATAGATTAAAAAATTCTCCAAATTAATTTTAAAATAATAATGATAGTCTAAAAAGAATTTAGGAATAGAAATTATATTTTTATGATTTTTATGGATTTTTTTATATTTTTATAAAGGTTTTAGAGGTTTTACTATTTTTATGAGTTTCTTTTTTATATTTTTAGTGATTTTTTGCCTATATGTTAAACACGCATAAATAAGCAATATATATTTTTTTGAAATTTTTCAAAGAATTTTTACAATTTTGAGGCATTTTCTAATGGAAGCAGGAAAAAAACTGCAAGTTTTTGAATTTTTATAAATAATAAAGTACATCAAAAAATGCAAAATAAAAATATGACATTAAAGTACAATGTAACATGGACTTAAATCTATTTTTAAGATTTTTTATATTTCTATAAATGCACGAAATGAATGCAATCAACAAAGAGAAACTACACTATTGGAAAGGGTATATGTGTAAATAGATAAAAGTGCAAGGGCCACAGTGTAATTTTCACACAAATATTCAACTAGATATTCAACTTTAAGGACCAAAAACAAAATAGGTAGAACCCCAAGGGTAGCCCTACAAAATCGCCAAAAACTCACGTGTAGCAACACATGCGCCTGGCAAGGACTTGATTGTAACTTCCACAAAACCTGGGGGTTAACTTGCAAGTTTACCAGAAAGTTTACAACTGCATCAAAAAGTTCTCATACTTAATAGAAATAATGAAACCCCCAGGGGCCTGGCCGCAAAATGCCCCTCACGTGAAGTATCACGTGAGGTGATGTGGCCAAGGATTAAAATGTAATAATGGATAGTTTAGGAGCCTTTCTACAAATAGTAAAAATATAAATAAAAGGCAGAGTAAGTTTAAGTTCTATTATTCAAAAAACATTGGTGAGGGTATACGAGCAAAATACCCACGCCTAACGCGGATCCAACATCATAGAGGCAATCACTTTCCACGTGGCGGCACAAGGACGTGCAATGACGGTTCGACAGTCGATGGTAGAGATTAGATCTTTAAGAGGAGATCTGACGATGAGGCAGTATGCGATCTGACAGTAGCTGCTCGATCTGGGGCGTCGACCTCGATATGACAGCGGAGGCCCCAAGAGGAAGAACAAGGAAGAACCGTCGGCTAGGCAACCTTCCTCGACCTCGTTCCTCGGCCTACGACACTCTGAAGGGATCCAAGATGGCCGGGATGCTGCCTGCAGGTGTGCTCCAGGTACTGGGGCATCCAAAATGCTCCAGCATCGACCGGAGGATGAGCGCGAGGCCGACGGAGTAGGTGGGCTCCAGGAACCACGATGGCGATCCCAAAATGAGCCCCAGGTACTTCTAAGAAGCTTGGACCTGCAAAATAGTGTGAAGGGGTCAAGGGAAAAATACCTCGACCCCGCAACGGGGAAGAATGGGCTGTGAAGGCAGGTGGAGGTAGCTCCGCCGAGGAGGAGGAGGTGGAGCTCCGAGAGTCTTTCTCTTTGCAAAATCAAGGTGAAGGGAGTTGCGTTGGGTTATCAGAATGCGAGAAGGAAATAGGGAAGGGTGTTTGGCGAGGTAGAGGGAGTCGGGTATGACATCGACTGGCGGAGCTAGAAGCTCTGCCGGCTAGAGTTCTTGGGATTCCTGTGATTTCGGATGAACTCAAGTAGAAAAGTGTGCAGATTACCATTACTAGGAATCTAAGGAATGAAATGAGTAAGTAGAAAAGGGAGGAACTCACTGGTTATGCTAGGAGCGGATTTCGGTGACATAACTCCGGCGAGTTGGATCAGCCTCGATTCGACGCTAAACACCAAGGTAAGACCCGCAAAGTGCTCCTACTGTCACCAGGAAGAGGGGGGGTCTTAGGGCTATGGAACAATGGTGGAAGAGGGATCAAAATTTGAATGGAGGATAGGGGGTGCTTATGTACAGGGTTGCCGAGTGGTCGAGAAGATCGAGAGATTCAACTCGATTTGATGATCCAAAGCCCAAGGAGAGCTTCTAGCGTAAATCATTAATAATCGAGTTAAAAGATAGAAGAAGAAATCATCCCAAAAGGATGAGAGGATCTTAGGGTAAAATCGAAGAAGACATGTCAAAGTGCAGTTCTGGCAGGTTGCATACCTCGGTCAGAGAGTTGACCTAGGTCAACAAAAGGGAGAAGCTTGTTGGTCCACGTCGACCAACCAGAAAAATCCCTGGAGAAAATATTTGTAAAATCGATTAAAAATAATAAACAATTTTATTAATTTTAAATTATTAAATGAAAAATATTTTTTATTTTCTGAAGTATTTTATGATTATTTTTATTTATTTATTCATGGTTTAAAATTACAGCTTACCTTTTATGGGCTATATATGTATATTCATCTATGTATTTTAATATTTTATTTTTATTTGTATATTTAATTTTATTATTTTGGTTTCTTATTTTATATATTTATAACTCATTTTTGTAAACTTAATTATATTTTTATTTTATTTTTCTTATGTGATATGTACAATTAAATAAATGGATGTATTAATCCATAGGTATAGATATATGTATTTCATCTATATGTTTTATAAAGTATTTTCTTTTTATATTTTCTTGATGTTTTAATTCCAGTTTTAATATACACATATATTATAAATAATATTTACAAAATTATAAAAATTATAAAATTACAAAATAATGAATAATAAATAAAAATGAATATTTTAATCGGTACAAGTATACAATAGGGGTCTAAAACCTAACTTTCAAGCCGTAACTCCAAAAAATATGAAACCATCTCCATTAAATAGATTATTAAAAGTTATATAAAATTAAAGGTGATTTTGATATATTTGAGTTTTTATTTGAGAGAAATGGGTCTGGGAAGTTCAGATTTTGGAAACTTATTCAAATCATATTTTGTACACTGTATATTATTTTTGTATGAAATCAATTTTGTATTTTTCTATATTTAATTATCTACAACATTCATGTACACAATTTCTTTATTTGAGGTATAAATAGTGGAACTAAAAATAGGTCCCAATAGTGAATTTAATAAAAGGGATTTCTATTGGTTTCTTGGCCCTGATCTCCCCCTACTTTATTCCTTGTCGACCTACTCATCGAGATGCCTAGGTCTCGGGGTTTCGGGTGATAAAATATTTTCAATATTTTATTCTTTTTTCTTTTCTTTTATTTTTTTTATTCTATAATTTTGGCTTTAAAAACCATATTTTGTACATTATTTACACAACTATGCATGAATGATAAAATGCCTAAATTAAACCTATTTACATGCATTTACTAGGTTTTTTAAGTCAAAATGATAGAATAAAGATGATAAAATGGAGGTTCTGATAGAATAAAGATGATAAAATGGAGATTCATCAGAACTTCTATTACACAACTTCTTCCTTGTTACGAGCCACAACAGAGACTATTGTCACAAGCCTCGACACAAAGAAGGTGGCTCTAGTGATCAAAACTGGTTAGAAGGGAACCAACAAATGAAAAGGGGAGGAATGTATTATGTACATGCTAGTGACAAGAGGTCTTCTCCTAGGGTTCACAGGTGAGTTGATGATGCTCTATCTTAGGAGAAGAGTCGGTGTGGATGGTTGATAACAATGGTCAAAACTTGTGAAGAGAACAATCCTCCTCGAGCCATGTAACATGAGGTAGAAAATCGAGAAGGAGAGGGGGTCGTCATGTCTGACAAGTGCTAGGGTTTATGTTAGATAGTTGACCGAGGTCAACCAACGATGCGATCTGATTGGTCCATGTTGACAACTAGGAAAAAAGAGCCCTGAAATTATTAGCAAAATAGATAATAAATAGTAAATGAATTTATTAAATTGAAAGTATAACATAAAAAGTGTTTATTATTTTTTATAGTATTTTAATATGATTTTTATTTATTTCTGTGTGCTTATTTACTACAAGTTAGATTTAGAGTTTCATTTATAGATATATTTACCTCTGTTTTGCATATTTTATATTTTATTTTTTGATTTATTATTTTATTTTCTTAATTTATATATTTTGTTATTTTTATATACATAAATATATTTTATGATGTATTATGTACATTTAAATAAATATATGTATATAATATATATATATAAGTATAAGTATTTTATCTATGTATTTTTGGATATTATTCTATTTTAGTATTTTATTTATGGTTTTATTCTATTCTAAATATGTATATATGCTATAAATAATAATTACAAAATTATAAAAATATAAAATTATAGAAATAATAAAAAATAAATAAAATGAATATTTTATTCAGGTATACTATATAATAGGGGTCCAGAGCCTAACTTTCACACCTTAACTTCAAATTAAGTGAAACGACCTTCATTAAATAACTTATTAAAAGTTATATACAATTAAAGTGATTTTGATACATTTTGAGTTTTATTGGGAATATATGGGTATGTGAGGTTTGGATTTTGGAATCTTATTTTGAGTGTAAAATGTATATTATGTATTATTTTTATTTAAAATCAATTTGTATTTTATTTATATTTTTATCTACAACTTTCATGTGCAAAGTTTCTTTATTTGAGGTATAAAAAGTAGAAATAGAAAATAAAATAATAGTTAAAAATACATTATTAATGAATAAAAGAATGGGATTTTTATTGGATTTTGGCCCATATCTCCCCTTATTTTATTCATTATCGACCAAGTCATTAAGATGCCTAGGTCTCAGGGTTTAGAGTCATAAAATAGCTTTAGTATTTTATTCCTTTTATTTTCTATTCTTTTATATCCTTTATTTTATTATTTTAGCATTAAAAGTTATATTTTATATAAATAAATAGGAACAATATTGAATGCTAATTTATACATAATAATGCGATATACATGCATTAGCTAGGGGTTTTAAGGCCAAAATGATAGAATAAAGGTGATGAAATGGAGATTCATCACCTCCATATACTTGCCTTTGCTAGTCCCTTGAAACACTTATGAAATAAGCATTGAAAATGAAAATAAAGAAAAGAAAAAGAAAGAAATTGGATTGATTTTAATTCTCAAATTTTTCTTCACAAAATCAAAGTTTGAAGCTTAAGTCGAACCTTTGAATTTTAGGTACGGTCGGAACCTTATTGGCAAACATATTTGAAACACCATAGCCTTTGAGAATAACAAAATCCTACTTAAGTCTCCTTAATATCCAGGTCAGAACAAATCAACTCGTACACAAACCCTTATGACTATGAATCTATCTTGGACAGTGTGTTTGATATGTAGCTCTCCTCGACTGAAGCGATAAAAGTCAGTCATCTCCAACATGGTGACCCTAATTCCCCAATACAACAACTCTTTCATAGAGAAGCGATGTATTACCTTCTAAGTTCAAGTGACAACCAGCTCAAGAAGAGGGGGTGGAGAGAAGAATGAACGGTAGCCAATGTATCTACCTATCCTAGGATGCTTGACCAGTGTAGCCAAGTCACCCAACTGCAGGCTCACATATACATGACTTTGAAGCTCAATCTTTCTTATTGAATATAGAAATATGTATACTCTGACATACACTTTATTTTAATCATGCCTGTCCACTTTTTTAGAGTTTTTTATTTTGTATTTTTTTTGGAATACTATATACAACAACATTTACATAAGGACTTTTCCCTCGTGAGCCAGTAGACTATCCCTCTTTTGAAGCTTTATTGCAACCAAAAACTTCTGTCTTTAAACCTTGTTGCCATTGGATTGGGTTGGGATACAATGGCCACAAATGTGTGACTTTCGATGTTTCCATCGGCTTGTGCCTCATGTCGGCAAATCCAGACCTCTACCACTTCAACTAAGGTGAGAAAAGTGAAAGGTTCAGATGTACAAGATAGGTTATCATTAGAAAGAGTCGTGCGTGTGCTCCGAAATATTTTACTTAGGCAGTTAAGCCAACACTGAACCAAGTCTCACGATCTCAAAGAATTAGGTCTATATACATGAAGTACCTCAATTCTAGTTCCTATAAGGTTCCTATGTTTAAGTATATTTAAGGTCCAACGAAGCTCCAATCTTCGGATTTTACTTAAACTTGTTCAATTATGAATCTCAGTCCGAAAAATGTAAATGCTACGTACAATGCAAAAAATATTTGTGTGATGCCATTTTCAAAACTTGAACTTTTTATGGATCTTTGAAAAAGGTTTTGCAAATTTTTATGTAATTTTTGAAAAGGTTTTTGCAAATATTTGTGGGATTTTTCAAAACAATATTTTGTTGGAAAAATAAACAGGTAAAAATATTTATAGGGCAATGCCTTTTACTATATACAAGAATTGGGGTTTTAAAGGATTTACACAAGAGATATGTTAGATGTTTATATATATATATATATAGTTGGTGACAAATCTTTATTTATTTATTTAGAAGATGTATATATTCCCCAAAGTTTTTTGAATAAATTTACAAATAATTTTGAAAACTATAGTCCAAAATATATTTTTGCAAAATTTTTTGACAAATTTTTATAAAAATTTAAAAATCTTTTTGTAAATATTTTTCAAACAGTATATATAGTTTTTCCAAAATATATTTGCAACCATTTTCAAAACCATTTGTAAATAGGTTTTCAAAACAATTTTATTTCACACAAAGAAAAGAAGTTTTATAAATAAAACAATAATACAAAGGTTGAAAACATTTTACAAATATTTTTAAACAGTTTTCAAAAGGTTTTTCAAATAGTTTTTCAAAATATTTTTCAAATATTTTGTATAATATTTTTACCTGATTTATTAATCAATATATACAAAAAGAATTTGGGGAATAATATACATCTTTTTTATTAATTGATTTAATGAATTGTATTTGTATATATAGAATTTTAGCCATACTTATTGAAAATATGAACGTATTAGTTATGACTAAAGTATATACAAAGTATATACGACCCCCATACTTAGCTTGAGCTATGTCCTCATAGATCATAGAGAAAAAGAGAAGGCATAAATCATACCGAGTATAGAAAAGCCTATACAACAAAGATGAATAAAAAAAGAAGGAATGAAGAAATGAATGAAGGAGCCGACCATCCCCCTGTACTTAAGATAAATACTCATAAGTATACTAGACTGTACACAAGACATGGAGGTTTGAGGTTGGGAATGAACAGATCACAACTCAGACTGTCTCCCCCAATACATAGCGTAAGTATAGACAAGGATAAGAGATAGTGGAGCGGATCAATGAATCATAACTCAGGGTGCACATCCCCCTATACTTAGTATAAAGTACATCCTCAGTATAGCAATGAAGAAGGGGTTACACCTTTTGGAAGAAAAAGAAAAATGAAAACGAAAAGAAGAAAAGAAGAAAGATCATTCTAATCATCCACCTCCGGTATACTTAGGACATAGTACATCCTAAGCAAGGCAAAACACACGGAATGAGGTGGATGAGCAAATATAGTAGATGGAAAGAGGAAAATGAAAGTGAATGTACAAAGAGATGGGTGTACAAAGATCAAGAAGGTAGAAAGCGAACCTTCTTATGTGATCATTGAGGAATGGATTTGACAAGGTGCATATCAATATCGGGGTCGTCAACACACACAAACTGATCAAGATCAACCTCATGAAGATCCTCAACAATCCCAAAACAAAAATGCACGAACCAATCGGTGGAAGAAATGTGGTCGGGTTTGGCCTTAGAAGTCTCACAATTATCAAAATGAAAAGGAACAAACTCATTTATGGAAGTATTATGGTCAAGTACATCCTGTGAAGTTTCTGCTAGGTCATCATCTAAAGGCCTGAATTCCTTGATGAAAGCAATAAGGTTAAATTCAGCCTCTTCATCTTCTACCACGTCTGTCCTCCGCTCTAAGGTGTCTATGGTGTAAATATCGCTAATCTCATTAATACATCTCCACTCACTGGAAGAGGGAACTCCAAGGTCTATGCTTTTCAAGTCTTCCTCACCAAAGAGGAATCCTCAGGTCTCAAGATCATCCATCAAAAAGAAAACCTCTCTGATATCAACATACGAGCATGCTCTTGTGGGATGCAGGTCTCTTGTCAAAAATGGGTGTAGTGATCAACACATCGCTCCCGATATTAGAATGTAATCGAAACTCTCCAGATCCATAATCAATAACGGCTCTTGTAGAGGTGAGGAAAGGTCGTCCTACAATGATTAGAGGATGCTCTGTAGGGGTGGAGGTATCCATGGGCAATAAAACAAATCAACATGAATCTCATGCCCTAAATTTGAATGACGACATTCTCTAGAATATGCTTTGACCTCTTTATTGATCCATTAGAAAATTGACAAATCATCCTAGTTTTCTTGAGAGTCCCTAGATAAACATACTATAATAATGCAAAGGGTATTGTATTAATCAAAGCACCACCATCAAGGAGAGTGTGATCACATGAATTGTCAGAAATGGTGCAACTCATAAGAGTTGTAACAATGTTCCCTTTCCTAGTGTGTGGATGGTGAGAGATGGCATGGACAGTGGCCATAGTCAAGATGTGTTGCTTAAATCTGCTCCTTCCTTTTGGATTTAATAGAAGATAATTAGGTCATGGTCTGAAAAAGTGGGGCCTCAATAATCTCATGAATAGATTCCACAAATTCAGATTTAGTTAACATTTTTTTGGAAATTTTGGATCTCATCCGTACAAGGGAGGAGATCGGAATCACACAAGGATGACTAAGAGCAGTATGTACAATGTCATCCTTGGGGTCAAAGGTGGGAATTGGTGTGAGTGTATGTGTGGTCCAAAGGGCTCGTAAGGGTGCCCTCTCCTCACAAGTTGACTCAACTGTGTGTCTCTCGAATTCTTTTTGAGTTTTTAATTTTTTTCTCATTTTATTGTATATTAAGCGATAGCTATATTGATGAATCCCACTTCATCACCCTTTATTCCTTTATTTTAGCTAGAAACTTGAGCAAAAATGCCTTGTAGATATGTATAAATATCATAAATTGCCAAAGAACATGCATCTTGTAAATATGCATAATTAGCATGATTTTTGTGCCAAAATAAAGGAATAAAGAAACACAAGAAAAAGAGGGAAATATTTAGAATAAATATTGAGCAACGTAATCCCAAGGGAGGGCTCAGCATGGGCCTGACCGCAAAAGAACCCAAGTAGAGGGAGATAGGGAAACTCATGTGTTTATACACATACATGTAAATAAATAAAAATTATTTTCCTCTTAATAAAAATAAAAATGGGTGTATAATTATTTGTATATATTTGTAAATATAAAATTAAAATAAAAATGGGAAAAATAAAAGAAAACCAAAAAGAGAAAAATTCCCTTCATCATTGTGTATATGCCATGTACATAGAACCACTCACTTATTTATTATCACTTTGTAAATAAATAATTAACATCAAATAAAAATATGTATATATTCCATATTTCATGGTGTAAATAAATAAAATAAAAATTACGAAAATAAAAATAAAATAAAAAGAAACAAAATAAAAACCAAAAGCCACATTGTATATATACCATATATGTATATAAATAAAAATATTTATTTCACCCTTGTAAATAATTAATAAAAAGAAAATAACAATACCCCTTTATTCCAAATTTTTTCTTATAAATAAATAAAATACAAAATTGGAATAAATGTATAAAAATAAACAATTAAAAATCAAAAATAAAAAAAACATATGTATATACCTGCATATAATAATAATATTTTGTAAATACATAAAATATTTTTCAAAAAATAAATAAAAATCACTAAAAAATAGTTTGAAAATAAATAAACATTTTTCATGTTTGGAGCTTTTCGAAAATAAGTCATTTACAATTTTTAAATGAATTTCTAAATAATTTAAAAATGGAATAATTTGATTGGTCCACTGGGGATTGTTGACCCCAGTCAACTCCCCCCGCGGACCCTCTTCTCAGCAGATCCGTGCGTCGGACCCGTTTTCTCCCATTTATCCCCGCTTGACCCGATCACCATTTCTCTAAACCCCAGGTCCTAATCACTCTCCATACATCCGGGATCCCTCCCGACACGTTGCCTAGCGGTTCGTGCTTCACCAAGCCGGACTCGACCCTTTCTTCTCAGACCCCTCACACTATATAGGCTGAGCTCCGTCGCACATTTCACGCCATCTTTGGCGCTCCCCTTTCGTCCCAGGAGCTCCGCCTTACTCCCCAGAGTGACCGCTGCGCGAGGAAGGTGTTGAAGCGAGGAGAGAGAGCTCGCGTCACTGATCCGGCGACATCTCGCCGCCGTGCGCTGCCCAGAGAAGCGCCCGAGCCTCGGGCCTCCGACGACCCTCGAGGCGATGACCAGAGCTCCACAAGCTCATCCCCAGTCGATTCCACCCATCAGGTAAACCTAATTCTTCCTATTTTCCCTTAATTTCCCATTACGCCCAATTCCTCCAATCTCCGTCGCCGATCAATTCACGTCACCTCGACCATCCATTCGATCACCGGACGACACCCACATCTTCGCCATACTCCTCTTCACGTTCTACGCCTTCCCATCCAACCCAGTTTGCCCCAGAACTGGGAGTCCACCCTCCTCCACCGTCGCATCACCGGAGGGTGCCGTCCCGACGCACCCATCCTCCCATTTCACCTCTCACCGGGTCGAGGCAGTTTGCCCTCGACCCAGGAGTCTTCTAGTGTTGTTTTTCAGGACGAAGAGACCTCATCTGGAGGTCCACATCTCGAGCACAGAGCTCCAGCTCCGCCTGCGTCGCCGGGGGCTCCTTGGAGATTCTTGGCGTCTGATGAATACCCATTCATCACCCTTTATTCTTTCATCACCCATGCAAAACACATGTACATTCCTGTAAATTTCAATAATTGACAAATAACAAGCATGGTGTAAATATGCATTTTTAGCATGTTTTTGTACATAAATAAAAGAATAAAGAAATAAAAGAAAAAGAGGGAGATATTTAGAATAAATATTGAGCAACCTAATCTCAAGGGAGGGCTCAGCATGGGCCTGACCGCATAAAAACCCAAGTAGAGAGAGATAAGGAAGCTCACATGTGTACATGTATATACCTGTATATAAATAAAAATATAAATATTTTCCTCTAAATAAAACAAAAATATATTTGTGTAAATATGTATATATTTGTAAATATAAAATTAAAACAAAAATAAGAAAATTAAAAAGAAATCGAAAATCCTTCATCCTTGTACGTAGACCATGTGTATATAAACCACATATGTATTTATTTCACATTGTAAATAAATCAATAAAATTACACAAAAAATTTCACATATTCCTTATTCCATAATGTAAATAAATAAAATAAAAATCACAAAAATAAAACAAAAATAAAAAGAAATAAAAATAAAAATCAAACTCACATTGTATATATACCATATATGTATATAAATAAAAGTATTTATTTAAACCTTGTAAATAATTAATAAAAACAAAATAAAAATACCCCTTTATTCCAAATTTTATCTTATATTAAAAATATATAAATTTGGAATAATTTGTATAAAAATAATTAATTAAAAATAAAAAATACATATGTATATACATGTATATAATAATAATATTTTGTAAATACATTATTTACAATTCAAAAAAATAAATAAAAATCACAAAAAATAGTTTATAAATAAATAAACATTTTTTATGTTTCAATTTTTTCCAAAATCGGCCATTTACTATTTTATATTGAATTTCCTAATCTTTAATACGTGGCCGCATCCCATTGGTCCACGGGGGAATGTTAACCCCCGGTCAACTCCCCCCGGACCACAAACCCGCGGATCTGCGCCCGACCCGCCTTTTCTCCCAATTATTGCACCTCAATCCGAACTCCAAATCTGCAAACCCCGGGTGCTAATCATTCCTTGATCATCCGAGATCCGCGCCCGGTGGTTAGCATCGGGGTCCGTGCTCCGATATTCTCGCCCGACCTTCACCTTCTTGGACCCCTAGCACTATAAAGCTCCTGCTCCGCCATCCATTTTACGCTATCTTTGGATCCGCCTTTCCATCCCAGGACCTCCACTGCCTTCGCCTGAGTGACACCAAGCGACTGGTGGTGTCGCAGTGAGGAGGAAGTGTCCCGGCCATTGATCCGGCAGCCTAGCGTCGCCGTGCGCCTCCCAGGAGCAGCGCTCGAGCCTCGAGCATCGACGACCCTCGAGGCAAGGACCAAGAGCTCCAGGAGCTCATTCCCAGTCGACCTCAACCATCTGGTAAGCCTAGTTCTTTCTATTATTTCTCCCGAATTTCCATTTTCGCCCAATTCCCCCGTTCGCCTTCGACTATCGATTCCGGCCATATCCGTCCCCCTTTCGACCATCGAACTCGACCCTCATACCTACGAGACTCCTCCGCACCTTCTGCACCCACTCGCACCCCCTGACTCGCCCCGGAGCAGGGTCTTCGATCTTCACCATTGTTGCTTCACCGAAGATCGACCATCTCGACGCACAGACCACCCACCTCACCTCTAACCGGGTCGAGGCACTTTGCCCTCGACCCAGGAGCTTTGTGTGCCACTTTTCAGGTCAGAAGGGCCTCATCTGGAGGTCTTCCCGTTCGAGCACAGGAGCTCCAGGTCACCGCCGTCGCTGGAGCGTCTCCGACATTCCCGACCTCATCGGAGACCAGTAGTAGCTGCGGGACGTCACGGCGGAGCTCCTCCGCATCTTAGCAGCAGCCGGGGAGGTCCATCGCGCGAGTTCTGGGCCGACGAAGTTCGCCGGCCACCTATTCTTGGAGGAACCTCCAGAGCCGTCCGTTCAGCCTTCACCTGCCAGATCTGATACGGACCGATCGATTCAGGCGAAGAAGAGGCCAGTAGCAGCCGTTGGATAAACCACATGTCCTCTTCTCCGCCCTCCATCCAGCGAAGGGAAGCCATCGACATTCGACTGTCAGATATCCTACGTGGCGAGCCCTTCACCGTCCGATCATCCTAGAGGACCTGCGTTGAGGCACCATCACAACCTTCAGTTGTTGGATACACCACGTGGCGCCATCCCAGCCCTCGGATAAATAATAGGAGTAAATATCACTTAGCCCCCTTCTGTTTTGTTTTAGCATTTAGTCCTATAAATATTTTCCGTAGTTCATTTTATTTTGGAACATTTGCACTTTGGACCTTGTTGTTTATTTTAATTGCATTTCTACCCCTGTATGTGTTGGACACGTGCATCGTCACGTGATGTTTTGGTGATTTTGCAATATATGGGCCTGTAATTCTTATGTGTTACTGATTGAAATATATGTTTTGATATTTGCACTTATGCCCCTGTGAATGGTTTATTTCGACATGTGTTGATTTTGTTGGGTATTATACAACTTAGCCCTCTGGACTTTTAGCACCTGTTGCTAATAAGTCCGGGGACTTAAGTTTTCTTGCAATTGGGTCCCTTAGTGCCTAGAACACGTGCCTGGCGTGTGGGAATCTGGTATTTTTACACGAGGACCCCCTGATCTTCTGTGTTTGTTACGTTTTGGCCCCTAGGAGATATTTTTATTACAAACAGGTCCCTGTGCACTATAAGCACTTGTTTGTTTTAAATAAAATATCAAATCTCATCCAAATTAAGTGAAAATTTGGCATGTGGCTCCTGCCACTGTGTAGAATTTGCACTAATTTTTGGGTACATTTCTTAGCCCTTTTATTATTTTTAAAAATTCAAAAACATCCATTTTTGCTTCTGTCCAGATTATAAAACCCCAAAACAATATTAAAACTCTTTCAAAAATTCTATAAAAAATTAGAAGTTGTTAATTTTTGTGTGTTTGAATTTCTTTGCATTTGTGGTCATTTTTGGATATACAAAAACCCTAAAAATTGAAAAACCCCTTAAAACTCATAAAAATTCTAAAAAAACAAAGAAAATTCCAAAAATAATAAACCCTTTTCCTGAATTTTCCTTATATTGTTTTTATTTTTCATAAAAAATACCTCCAGGCCTTGAAAAGACCATTTGGTATTTTTAAGTGGTTTTTGAAGCTTGGATGGACAGTAGCATTGTTTTTCTTACTTTTTTGATTTTTAGAAACCCCATAAAAATCATAAAATTCTCAAAAATTCACCAGAAACAGTAAAAAATATAAAAAAACATAAAAATATTTTTGTTTGAATTTTTGGAGCTTTTTAGAGTAGTTAAATGAATTGTTGTTTGTGCTTGTTTTCACCTTTTTATAATTTTTCTTCATATTATAAAATCCAAAAAAATATAAAACATTAAAAACCACCAAAAAATATTTGTTTACATTTTATTCATTTGTTGACTACTTCGTAGGCCGCTAGACCTATTCGTGCTCCCTGAGTCCGACCCTGGGTGCTATACCAGGCTAATCTCATAGCTAGGGCCACTATTTGTTTTTATTGATTTTTATCTCTGTTTGTTGGTCTATCCTTATTTTTCTTGTTGATCTGATTGATTTCCCGAGTGATTGAGGTCGCAACGACCCGAGTTATTTTTATTCCTTAGTCGCTTGGGTTATTTTTCGGTTCATCAGCGTCATCGGAGGAGCCCACCAGCTGCGGAGCGTCGAGGCGCATCTATTTCACATCTCCGTAGTCGTTGGATCAGCCCGTTGCTCCAGACGTTCTCCCAACCGTCCATCTGAGGAGTTGCACCGACCATCGATCCTTCTAGGGCTTGATCTCAGCCGTCAGATCCATGGATTGCGGGAGTGCGGGAGTACGGGAGCCATGGAATAGCCGCGGATTAGATTAGCTGTAGATTAGATTAGGTTTTATTTCCAGTCAGATTATTTGAATTGTTGTAATAATACAAGGACCGAACTTTCAGAGACTTAGACTCTCAGGGTCTGTTTTGCCGAGCACCGGTATGCTCGGGGGACCCCTCGACTTTTTCGCGGTTTTCACGGCTTTTATCGTGGTTTTCTACCGTTTATTTCCTGCCTTACTGATTCTCGCGGATTTTCAGCCCCTAGCCTTAGGATTTTTGCTTGATTGTGACGTAAATAAGTAGGTCCACGCACCTTAATAATTTTGCATGTACCTATAGATCGATTAATTGGACCAATAATAAAAATATAATACAACACTCGATCCACTACCTTCGAGCCTACTTGCCGTGAGCCTACCCTGTCAAGCACTACTCCTGAACTCGATTTGTCGAGAAGAGGAGAGGTGGACCTAGATCGGACTCTTGGATTGGAGGTTGGTGGTTGACTAGCTGTTCTTTCGAGTAGAACTGCTGGCTTAGGGATCGGTTTTCCGCCTGCATCATTTAGGTAGTTTTATTTCAATCTTTAAATTTTGCGTGGATCATTTTGCATGTAGACTGGTGGAGTCTGGTATGCATTTCTTACTCTGCATGCATCATTGATTTTCACGCATCGGCTTTTTCGACTTCTCCCCCCTGATTTTTTGACTTAATAACCAGAAGAACCGAAAAATTCGTTAGGCGATTGTTTGATATTGAAAAATATTATAAAAGAAAAACTATAAAATTGGGACTTCTAACTCTATTTGACCCTAAAAGACACCACACCTAAAAATTTATCTTGGGGAGAGCAACCCCCTCATTGTCTGGTTTGCTTGAGCGAGAGAGTGACTCGCACACTAGGATAGAGCCATATCCGAGCCCTGATCAGACTACCGACCTTTTATACGGGACAGTATGTTCGGCGGATTGGATTCCCAACAGGTCATGTAACCGCTCTGCTATCCTGACTTGATCACCTAATAAAATTGACAAGGTAATTGACCGAACCTTTACGGTCTTCAGCTCGCATTGCGTAGGTGAATCAGGGGTTTGCTTGCTGATCATTGTTGTTTCCAGATGCCATCCACCCGACTCGCTACATCACGATGATGGGCAGGAGGTCTCTTAGGCAGCCTCTGGATGCACCACTTTTCAGCACTCCAGCCCCCTCATCTAGGTCGGTTCGTGAGAGCTCAGACCCGCTCTCCGAACCCGAGTTCGACTCCGCTCTGTTCCCCCTCGACAACCCTTCTACCAGTTCTGAGATACCAGTGCCAGATGAGAGACTACCATCAGATGATTTATCGGCACCTAAGTTTGGGTCTTTTGCCTTTGCAGAGACCATGGCCGAAGCAGTGATGACCGCACTGGAGGTCCCCGAGGAGAGCAGACATTCGTCTTGGACCAGGGTGCGACAACTCCACCCTGATCGCCTCCCTTGACTCAGTTCAGCAACAGTTGAGGGATCAGGGAGCTTTCATGATAGAGATGAGACGCGAGATGGAGCAGATGAGAGCCGACCGCGAGCAGCGCGGGGACAAACCCGATGGTGCGGTAGTAGCCGCAGCAGTCGCAGCAGTAGATGGACCTCTGAGACCGATGCAGGAGTTGCACAACCCTAGATCGACTTTGATGCACCGTTGGGTAGTACTTCCAGCGATCGTGGGAGACTTCAAGTTCCCCCCGAACACCTTACAGTTTCTCCCTCGGTTCCATGGGTTAGCCACTGAGGAGCCCCATCTCCACCTTCAGGAGTTTCTGATGATCTGCAGCACAATCCACGACAGACAGGTGGACGAGGACACTATCCGCATGATTGCCTTCCCCTTCTCACTGGCCGATAGAGCAGCCACCTGGCTGAAGCACTTGGGGAAGTGCGTGTACACCTGGGAGCAGCTCCGCACTGAGTACTTGAACAAGTTTATCCACTCGGGCAGATGAATGCAGTGAGGGCCCTGATGAGCAACTTCTCCATGCTCCCCAACGAGCAGTTTCACGAGGCATGGGAGAGGTTCAGAGAGCTTACAGACAGATGCCCGCACCACGACATCTCGAAGCCGAACCTTGTTCAGAGCTTCTTTTGCGGGTTGACACCAGAGCTGCAGGGCCTGGTGAACGCTTCTTGTGGCAGGTCCTACTTCGCCAAGGACCATGATCAGGTCTGGGCCATCTACGAGGAGATGTCAGAGAACTACACAGTGATGTCCCAAACCTGACTCTACACACCGGGACACCCCCAGCCACATCCTGTGCAGTACCAGAGGATAGCACGAGTCGACGCCGGTCCTTCTACTTCGTCGGCAGCAGTAGTAGAGGCCGAGTCCACAACCGCTGACATGGGCATCAGCAGCGAGAAGCTGGACCGTATGGAGATCATAGAGAAGAAGCAGTGCCAGGGTATCACACAGATGGATCAGATGGCACAGACTCTGAGTGACCTGAAGACACATCTCATGTGTCTCCAGGAGGCACAGACGGCTTCCCAGCCCCGTCTTCAGGCACGAGGCGATCCGAGTAGCACCGACAGCTCGTCCCAGCTCTCCAGCCACCATCAGCCTAGACAGGTTCACCTTGTACAGGTGGAGCTGTACCAGCAGCCGCAGCTCTCTTACCAGCCACCACCATCTCTTGACATACAGATGGTGGTCTACCAGTCGGATCAGCCTCTGGCAGTACTCCCGCCCCTCTCTTACGAGCCTGAGCCGTTGATGGACGTCTACAGGATTTGGCACGACTGACCCCAGCCCGGTATCCGAGGAGACCATCCCAGATTCTGTTGGTCGGCCGGAGGTGCCAGCTCCCAGCAGCAGCCTTCAGGTCAGGGTGGCCAGTACGGCTATCAGAGAGATCACCAGCAGTAGCAGCAGCAGTCTTCACAGTATGGTCCTCATACCTATCAGCAGGGACAGTCTTGGAGGCGAGATCAGCCTCAACTGCAGCAGTATCATCCCCAGTCATACCTCTCTCACCAGCCACAACAGTACCCACACCCGCAGCAGCAGTCTCACTACCAGCGAGGACACCCGTCAGGTTCTCATGGGCCATCCTATGAGAACCTCGCCTTAGATGATATAGCCCGCCTCCTTTCAGATCAACATGCTACATTCAGACGGGAGATGGATGAGTTCCGCCAGGAGATGCGGGACATTGCGAGAGGGAAGGCCGCCATCCCTGCCCAGATAGAGCCCAATCCGAACAACCTCAAGAGGAAGTCTGAGCAGGTAGATTTCATAGAGTATGCCACTCCTAGTGATACATTTGGAGATATGTCTGCATATTTGTTTGATACTGATTTTGTCACACTTAGGAGCGGTAGGATGTCAGCAGGCGGCGCCTCGTCTGAGCGACACCCCGAGGCCACTTCCAGAGCACCCGACGAGGAGGCTCGCGGTATTGAGGCCGCGAGAGATGATGACGGTGGTACTTATGCCACCATGGATGCTGATCCCACCGGCGGTACCGAGGACGTCATTTCACAAGCCAGAGGAGGTGGTACTGAGGCCACCGATGTTGCCGAGCCAGAGCACGGTACTGATGTCGCACGTCTACCAGCCGAGGGTGGTGCTGATGCCACCATTTTCACTTCTGAGAGTCATGTAGTCTTTCCGTCTGTACATGTATCTCAGGACATTTCTGGCAATAAAGGAAAGGGTTTGTTTTCTTCTGGTCCACCTGTGGTGCTTGATGTGTGTGTGGATCCTGCCGTCGAGCAGCCTAGACCCTTTCCTAGTCCTTCATATGAGAAGGACCCTATGATCCCCTTCCCTCGAGCTCTTCACATGGGAAAGGGGACGAAAACCAAAAATCCCAAAAAGAGACAGCAGGAAGAGTTCAGCCAGCAGATGATAGACTGAGTCCACATTCAGTTGTCTCTTCAGGAGGCCTTGCAGCACATCCCTCTACTCCAGAGATCGCTCAGAGACAAGACCACAGTTAGGAGGAAGAGGAGGAACCACCATTCAGAGATCCATGTGCTGACCAGAGCCACGTGTTTCGCAATTCAGAACCGTCTACCGGCCAAGAGGCCAGATTCTAGAGCCCCTTATGTCAGATGCCACATTAGAGAGCAGAGGTTCGACCGCACTCTATTAGACAACGGTTCTTCGATCAACCTACTTCCGGCAGCCCTTCTCGACCGCTTCGAGTTGGGCACTCTACGACAGAGCAGGACAGTCCTTCAATTTGCTGATCGATCTGTCAAGAGGCCGAAGGGGTTGCTAAAGGGCATTGTCGTCACAATTCAGGGCCTGCAATTCCCTGTGGACTTCGTTGTGTTGGACATGGAGATCCCTGAATCTGTGACTGATACCCCCATCATTCTAGGTCGCCCGTTCTTGTCCACAGCCAAGGCAGTGACTGATCATTATAGCGGGAAGGTATACTTTCGCATCGAGGGCGAAAGTGTACAAATAGAGACGGTCGAGGACATCACAGCCAGAGATACAACATGCTCAGAGACTACTTTCGATACAGAGCAGATGACAAATGCATGGCCAGACATCCACCAGGACTACGACTTTGTGATTACAGATGAGGAGGCAGTATGGGCAGATCCAGATGCACAGACCATCCTCTCACCTTCAGAGTCCGCTGATGCAGAGACACCAGCAGAGGAGAGCTTAGAGAGCGCATTCCTGGTTCAGGATACTTTTAAGGCAACATAGCCGGTTTGAGACCGCGAGACTGATTTGTTTTGTGATGACGGTGGTACTGAAGCCACCATGGATGATATAGATCCCTCGGAGTCAGATTTTGATTTGGCAGAGTTTGATGAGTATATAACAGATCTGACTTCTACTGAGCCTACATCTAGGGAGGAGGTAGATGCCATGCAGAGCAGAGACAGCCCAGTTGAGCAGCCTTCCCCAGATCCAGTTTGAGAGAGAGAGAGAGAGTTCTCATTTTCCCGAGCAGATTTGACAGCATACACTCGGATTCTTCAGAGGCCAGATGTGCCAGCACCAGTTTGTCTAGAGCTGAAGCCACTACCTGCTTCGTTCAAGTATAGGTTCCTTGCAGGTGAGCATGAGATGTACCCAGTCATCATCTCCGCTGAGTTGACTGGAGAGCAAGAATCCCGTCTGATGGGGGTTCTTGAAAAGAACCGCAAGGCGATAGGATGGAGTGTAGCAGATCTCCAGGGGATCAGTCCAGCTCTGTGCTCTCACCACATCTATCTCGAGGATGAGGCAAAGCCGTCGCGTGTGTTCCAGCGGCGGCTGAACCCGAATCTGAGAAAGGTTGTCATGAAGGAGATCTCGAAGTGGTGGAGTGCCGATTTTATCTACCCCATCTCTGACTCCAAGTGGGTCAGTTCGTTGCATGTGGTGCCCAAGAAGACGGGCATCACTACTGTTGCTACGAAGTCCGGAGAGGAGATTGCTACCCGGGTACCCACTTCTTGGCAAGTCTGCGTGGATTACAGACGACTCAACCAGGCCACCAAGAAGGATCATTTCCCCCTGCTCTTTATAGATCAGATCATTGAGAGATTGGCAGGGAAGAGCCATTACTGCTTCGTGGATGGGTACTCCGGCTACAATCAGGTGGCCATCGCGCCCGAGGACCAAGACAAGACCACCTTCACCTGTCCCCTTCGGCACATACGCCTTCAGACGCATGCCATTTGGGTTATGCAACGCCCCAATGACTTTTCAGAGATGCATGTTGTCTATCTTTTCGGACATGGTGGGGGAGTGCTTGGAGGTCTACATGGATGATTTATCGGTCTACAGCGAGGATTCGACTCCTGTCTTGACTGCCTAGACCGAGTCCTTTAACGATGAATTGAGGTTCGCCATGTATTATCTTGGGAGAAGAGTCACTTCATGGCAACTCATGGGACGGTGATTGGCCACATCATCTCCAACAGGGGCATGGAGGTTGATCCGGCCAAGGTGGATGTCATTAGCAAACTCAGTCCACCATCCAACTTGCGGCAGCTACGGTCTTTTCTGGGGCACGTCGGTTTCTATCGATGATTCATTCATGATTTCAGCAGGATTGCCCGACCGTTGACTGATCTGCTGACGAAAGACATCGAGTTCCTTGTAGATGATAAGTGTCTATCGTCATTTGAGACTCTCAAGAGATGTGTGATAGAGGCTCCTGTCCTTCAGCCACCTGATTGGTCTCTCCCATTCAAGATCATGACGGACGCCTCCAATTTTGCCCTGGGGGCCATGCTAGGACAGAGGAGGGATGTAGTTCCATTTGCTATTCACTACGCTAGCCGTACATTGGATGCCGTGCAGCGGAACTACACAGTCACTGAGAAGGAGATGCTAGCCGTAGTTTTTGCCCTAGATAAGTTCAGATCGTACATTATTGGATCTAGAGTGACCATCTTTACCGATCATACCGCCATCAGGTACCTCATGGCAAAGAAGGATGCCAAATCCAGATTGACCAGATGGATCCTTCTACTCCAAGAGTTTGATATAGAGATTAAGGATAAGCCTGGAGTCAAGAATGTGGTGGCGGATCATCTCTCCCGATTGGAGTATCTTGAGGATTCTGAGAAGATTGACCCTATTTGTGAGACCTTCGCAGATGAGGCGATCCTTGCTATCGCCTCGCTCCCATGGTATGCCGATATTGTGAACTATCTTGTCGCCAAGAAATTTCCACAAGATGGCCCAGGCAGAAACTAGAGGACCTTCCTCGCGAAGGCCAAGTTTTACCATTGGGAGGATCCCATCCTTTATCATGAGGGAGGGGATAGTATCTGGCGTAGGTGCATTCCTCAGGAGGAGCACCACATCGTCCTTACTTACTACCACAAGCTTGAGGCAGGAGGACATCACTGAGGGAGGAGAACGACACAGAAAGTGCTCCAATCCGGCCTATGGTGGCCTACTCTCTTCAAGGACTCTGATGAGTTCGTGAAGAGGTGTACTGATTGTCAGAGGATGGGCACTTGTGGACAGCGTGATATGATGCCAATGCAGCCCATTCACTTCTGTGAGGTTTCATGGGTCCATTCCCTAGGCGTCAGGGATTTGAGTACATTCTGTTGGCCGTTGATTATGTGAGTCGTTGGGTTGAGGCCATCCCCGCCCGAACCGTAGATGCTATGACTGCTTGCAGATTTTTGAGGAGGAATATCATTTCACGGTTTAGGGTGCCTAGAGTGTTGATATCTGACGGGGGGTGTCATTTCGTCAACGACAAGGTGAAGGCCCTTGCCAGTGAGTTCGACATAGACCATCACCCTCAGACAAATGGTCTTGTTGAAGTATCGAACAGAGAGATCAAGACTATATTGCAGAAAGTCGTCCGCCCTGACCGAAAGGATTGGTCACAGCTTTTGACTCGGTCTTGTGGACATATCGGACGTCTTTCAATACACCTTTGGGTACATCTCCCTTTCGCCTCGTTTATAGCAAGCCGTGCCATTTACCAGTTGAGCTGAGACATAGGTCACTTTTGGAAGTCACTGATATACTTTTGGATCCAGATAGTGTAGGAGACCAGAGGAGGGTAGAGTTAGCAGCCATGGAGGAGCTTCGTGATACGCCTTTTTAAACAACCTACATTATAAGGAGAGAGTGAAGGAGTGGCATGATTCTCATATCATCCACAAGCAGTTTGAGCCAGGACAGAGAGTATGGTTGTTTGATGCTAGGCTTAGATTATTTCCAGGGAAGCTACAGAGCAAATGGAAGGGACCGTATTTGTGGAGAAGGTACACGACAATGGGAGTATTGACATATCTGAGTTGTCTTCTGAGAGTACCTTTCGAGTGAACGGCCAGCGGCTCAAGCCATATCTAGATCATGAGCCGCGGGTCGTTGATGTTGCCCCTATTCACTTTGTGTGAGATGTGGTCTCTTGACTCACATCTATTGCATCTTACGCCTAATTGTCACTGTTCTTCCGACCTGTATAGATCCAGTTGGTCCATATCACTCTATTCTTTAGTCCCACATCCCTTTTCTCATCTTATGATTTTGCTATACTTAGGGTGTACTTTACCCTAAGTATAGGGGGATGTAGGACTCTCGGGTATTCTTTTGATTCTTTCTACCCTGTTTTGCTGCTTATACTTAGGGATATTTCACCCTAAGTATAGGGGGGTAGACTCTGTACATCCTTCACTCGGATTTCCCTTCATGTATAGCTCACTGTACTTAGGATTATTTGATCCTAAGTATAGGGGGAAAACACCGAGTTCTCTTCATTCTATTCTTTGATTCATCTTTGTATATAGCCATTCTTTTCACTTCCCTATACTAAGCACGAGTTATGTCTTCTCCATCGCTCTTGATCACTCTGAGGACTGATAAATCGTAAAATCGGCCCTTTAAAAGAGTGTTTTTAACACTTGATAAATGTCGTAGCAGTCGGACCGAAATGGGCTCATCAAAATGATCATCTCATTTAAATATGTGTATGATAGATCAAAATGAGATGATCATAAATTAATTTTTATTTTACTTGGTAAGATACCAAGGTCGAACTCAGGGACACGAGCCTCTCTCATATTAATCGGATTTCCATTAATTTAACTATGATTTCCATTTATTTAACTAAGTGATGAGTTGAAGTTAATATAGGTCAAAGTATGCAAAAAGACACAACAATGCAAGAACAATAAAGTAAACATGCATTTTTTTATAAATTTTTATTATGCAAGAGATGCCATGAAAATACATCACATATATGCCCTAGATCAAGATGATGAGCCAATTAACCCATAAGTTAATTTCAGATTAAATGGTATGACAGAATCAATTTGAACAAGGCAGAAGTTAAGAAATTAGAGATACATGGCTATAGAATAATAAAATCAAAACTCATTGTGTCCAGAACAACAATTAAACATGCCATTAGAAAGATCATCAAACCAGCTTTAAAATGAAACTGAAATCAACTCAATTGGACATACGTAGCTCAAGATATGCATAAAGGAAAGTAAGGGCATAACTGAAAGAAAACATGAAAAGATAACTACAAAAAGGTCCCTGGGAGGGACTAAAATGCAATAAAAATAAGTTGTGGGACCTTCCCTGTAAATAAACCCATACGCACGGGGACCTTTTTGCAATATTGAAGAACTTCGTGGGCGTCTCTGCAAATTTCCCAGAGTAGCACGTGCGATGCACGTGCTATCCAGGCTTGGAATCAGGCTCGGCAAAGGTTCGGAATAGCTTTGGCTAGGCTCGGCTGAGGCTCGGACTAGCTGCAGGCTCGGGGTAGGTTCGGACGTCCCAAGCCTGGAGGCTCGGAGGCTGAGGCTCGGTGAAGGCTCTGGCATCGCCACGTGGCTGAATGTCGGCCCTTGGATCGTGATGATCCAAGGGTTACCGATGAAAGCGCCCCTGGGCGACGTGGCTGCTTCTAAGCCATCAGATCTTCGAGGATCTGATGGCTACTGGAGTCTTGTACGTGGCTTCTTGTAAGCCGCTGGATCTTCAAAGATCCAACGTTGCTGACATTGATTGCGTGGCCTCTTCTGGGCCGTTGGATGGTCACTGGAAGGGGACCATCCAACGGCAACTGCTCTTCTCCCCTCATCTGCGGCTGGTGGCGCGTTCAGGGCTCCGGCGGCGGGGCCCGAGCTTCGCCACTCCTCTCTAGTGTCAGTATAGGTTCCCTGCCGCCCTAATCCACATAGGAGTAACCTTCGAAGCTTGGTAGAGCAGCAGGGACATCTGGAGGGCTCTGGCACAGCTCGGATGCTGGAGACGAGCTTGATGAAAGCATTCTGGTGAAGGCTTCCGACAATTGACGTTGCTAATGCCTGTAGAGTTAATACAACAACCGGAGCGAGAGGAAAGTGTGTGCGAGCGAAATGGGGTTCTGTGCGAGCGAGGGGAGATGAGGAACCGGAGCTCCATCTTCGGTGATCGGAGATGAGGTGGGTCGACGGTGTTCGAGGTATGGAAGAACGAAGAAGATGATCCGAGGCCTTGCGTGAATGGGGGATGTATTGCGAAGCTTTGGAGGTGATCAATGGAGGGGAGTGTGGACTGATGCGGCCTGGAAAGTTACACGCAATAAGAAGAAAACACAAAAGAGATCGAAGATGCTCACCTGCTCGGAGATGGAGGAATTAGCTTGTGCGCGGACTCTGATGAAGAGTCCTGGTCTTCTCTGGACCTCCGCAGCAACTGGAGGCAGCTCAAGCGGGCCTGGAGGCGCCGCGACACCGCCGAACAAGGCTGTGGGTCAACACCGGGGAGGCGAGGTCGTCATCGCTCAATCGCTCCTCCTCCCCCTGTCACAGGGAGGCGGAGGAGGGCTGGGCCCTCTCCCGCGTAAAGGTGGACAAGGTGTAAGGGTGAGAGAGGCGGCGTATTTGAAGAAGACACCGACGATTTTGGTGGTGGTCGACGTGGGTTTTGAGGGAGTTGTGGGTTGACTGGAGAGGCTCTCGAGGGTAGTGGAGATGTTGCACGGGGTAGAGAGATGATGGGGGAAGACCAGGAGGTGGTTGGCGATGGGCGAAGTCGTCGGTGATGGCAGGAGAAATGGGAAGGGTGGACGGGTTGCGCGAGGTGGAAATCGTGGGGAAGAGGAGGTTCTGGAGGTTGACGACGGTCTTCTGATCGTTGGATCTGGAGATCCAACGGTGGAGAGTATTGCGCAAAGGAGCGGTGTGGATCAGATCTGAAGCGTCATGATCAGAGGCCCAAGATTCGGCCACGTGTCGAGCTGCGGGCTCGACGCTTAAGGACGGCACAGATTGACCCAAGGATTCGATCGGACGGTTGAGGGGCGTCAAAGAAGGAGCGGCCGAGATGGAGCAGCCGGAGGCGCGATCGAAGGGCTATAGAGTAGCCACGTGGCGCGCTCAGCTTGTGGCGCGAACGAGGGGTGCTGATGAAGTTCTGCTAATGATCTGATGGCTGAAAATTGAGGTGTGCGTGGAAAGGACACGGTCGTTGGATCAAGAGGTGATCCGACGGCCAAGGATGCAGGCGGATAAGGCAAAGAGGGCGGGGCCACGTGGCTCACCCAGATTGGGCCACGTGGCCCAATCAGATTATTTCAAACTTCAAGTTGAAATATGAAGGTCAAGATGGCCGAATTTGAGAAAACTCAAAACATGAAAGTTGTAGATCTTGACGAGATCTACAAGTTTCATGTTGGCCAAAACTAGAGATGAAGTCATACAAAAGCCCGAAATATTTTTGAGGGGATCTTTAAGTCTAAAAATACCACGAATTTTTATTTTGCCATTTTTTTTGTGGTTTTTAGTTTATTTGAGACTCTAATAATTACAGGACTTTAACTGGGTTTTATTGATATATATTTAAGCAAGGGGGTTAATAATGAGAAATTAAAGATGATGAAATCGAGTTTCATCACCCCCCTATACTTAAACTATGCTCGTCCTTGAGCATAAAAAAGAATGACTAAGTTGGATTAACCCCCTTGTGAATGTGAATACAAGATCCGATCTGCTCAAGTCAACTCAATTATAGAGATCCAAAATTCTTGAATTCAACCCAACCTTAATCAAAATGTACCCAATTCCTCTAATTCTCTAGACTCTCCCTGATGTACATATAAACTAAAGGATATGAATTTTAGTGTTGACTGCAATTTCGAGAGTAGAGTCAAATCTTCACCCAAAGTCTTGGTCCGAGAAATTCTCCTAAGGACCCAATCCTCACACTAGGGAATAAATCAAATCTTGCACTCAGTCCTCCGTCTCTTTAGTTGTCAGACTTAGAAAATGTAGATGGCAGGCCAGAAATGGAGGGCATGGGATTGTGTCAATTCTTCTCTCCCTCTCATTGGAACAAGGATTCTCTCTAGTGCCTTTTACGCAACACATTTTTTTGTGTTGATCAGTGCGTCCGTCAAAAGAATTTGGAGCCGTCAGCACTTGTTGTCCTGGGAGTACACCGGGGTGTGTCTCTTTTGAGTACCTATCGTACTTTCTACACCCATACTTGTAGAATTTACGATGCAGAGCCCTTTTTTGGTGCAAGCCCGACTCCTGGTCCTAATAGCGGTGGTCCAAGTGGACACTTTGAAAAGTTTGGGAGCGCTCGCCTTTGGTGGAAGCTCTTTGATATTTGACTTTGTGGAATGAGAGCTTTTCTTTGGAATTTCATTAACTTGTATAATTTTTTGCTAGCTCCACTGCTTTTACCAAGAGTTAGTACAAGAACCAAGTTCTCATACTGGCTAAATTGCTGACACTCAGGTTTCCTGAAGCCTTCAAAAATTTTATCCCATCCTCGAGCATCATTATATCAAATCCAGACTCGAATCCCTCATCCCAATCCCTCAGGTGAAAAGTCAACTCATCTCAATCAAAAACCACAGTCGTGCAAGTGATGTGTTGATCGTATTTTTAAGTCTGAGACTAAGAATGGAATATAGCATGCAAATCTAGAGACCTAGGGGAATGTGGATGATTAAGTCTATGACCCTGATGACTAAGGTTGGTTAACCGCTAATCTCAAAGACCTCATAAATCAAGCTTCCTTGAACATTTCAGATCCTGGGTGAAAGTGTAAGTGTAGAGGTTTAATCCAACTCCTTCATTCAAAAACATTTTTTTTTGAATTTTGTCATTTTTATGGATTTTAGTTTAAAGTTAAAACACAAGTTAGACTCAACTTTCCTTGATAAATGATTTTCAAAACCATGTCACACAAATAAAAGATTTTCAAAACATTTTCAAAAGATTTTTCAAAACAAGCAAATCTCATTTTAAAAATCATTTTTTTGAAAATATTTTTATGAAAAATAGTGTAACATAGTATAGAAAATCTGTGAAATTATTTGAGTTCTCTTAGTCCAAAGGATTTTACCTTAGCCAAAAAGTTTTAATTTTTTCAAATTTTTCAGATTATAGCTAAAGTAAGTAAATTGTGTATACGGTATACCCCCCTATCCTTAAACTTTGCTATGTCCTCATAGCACTAGATGTTACGAGTCCATAGATCCATTTAAGTGTAGAGAAATATACGGGAACTAAGAAGGGCTTCCCCTATACTTAGGTTAGAAATAACCTAAGTATAAAGGTAAGGAAAGATGAGTAGAGAAATCACAGGGACTCGGGTCCCCCCTATACTTAGGCTGAGAGTAGCCTAAGTATAAAGATGGGACTTGATATTGGGAGGGACCCAAGGTGAACGAAGAAGAAGAATGGATCTATAAGTGAGCGGTTGAATCTTCAGGGATGAAATGGAGTGACTAAGGTTTTAGGGTATGTAACGGAGCAAAACATGGCTCAATCAAGCAAGCAAGACCCTTAAATTCACCAACTCACACATGAAACCAACCGAAGTTGGTTGATTATCTTGTCGGTTTTATTGGTGATAAAACATTAGATAATTACGCGGAGAAAAATGTGAAATGAAAACCAATGCGTAACCGAGGGTGTTGCTCTCCCAAAACCGATTTTTACTCCATTTTTTTGTTGACTTGCAATTATCAGTCCCAATTTTATTTTAGATTATCACTAAATTATGGTTAGCCCAAAAATCAAGAAATCATCGTCTACCGCTCATTACCTTTTTCCATTAACCTAGGTGATCAAGCCAGGAAAAAGAAACCGAGAAAAGCCGTGTATTCGATGAAAACCGTGATCTAGGCTAAGCGAGAAATCATGCAGTGATTTGGCGATAAATCTGTGAAAAAGTTGGACCGTTTTAAAAACTGAAATCAATATGTATGCAAGTCGATAAAAGCCGCACCTAATCATGCATCTATTAGCGGGAATTATTTCATTAATTTTAGCTAAGTGAGGTGAGATTATGTGCGTCTAAATTTTAGTGTGTCCTACCTACGAGCAAGCACGTAAAGATAAAAATGAAAACCGCTCAAAGAGTCGCGTGCCTGGTCCTAGGTCGACACTCAAGTGGGGACGATCCCCACACAACCAAAATCGTTCGATTACAACCGCGAGCCTTCGATCGAAGACCGCTGTAAACGATGAATTATTACATGGAAATAAAAAAATGCAAGACATTTTTTTCTTTCTTCTCGACGTACTCCAAGCGTGCTTCTGCGGCTCCTCACAGCGGGAAGCATCATGTTCCTCGCCTCCTTGAACCATCAAGGGCCCTGCCACAAAAGCAATAGTTAGAGATCAATAGAGAAAAAAATTTTTGAATGCAAAAATGGATGAACAAATTGACCTATAAAAGAAACACGAAATTAATTAAACAAAATTCCAAATAATAAAAGAAATGAGCCGTGTCCCCGGCAACGGTGCCATTTGATAAACCGTAAAATCGGCCCTTTAAAAGTGTGTTTTTAAACTTGATAAATGTCGTAGCAGTCGGGCCGAAATGGGCTCATTAAAATGATCATCTCATTTAAATATGTGTATGATAGATCAAAATGAGATGATCATAAATTAATTTTTATTTTACTTGGTAAGATACCAAGGTCGAACTTAGGGACACGAGCCTCTCTCATATTAATCGGATTTCCATTTATTTAACTAAGTGATGAGTTGAAGTTAATATAGGTCAAAGTATGCAAAAAGACACAACAATGCAAGAACAATAAAGTAAACATGCATTTTTTTTATAATTTTCTATTATGCAAGAGATGCAATGAAAATACATCACATATATGCCCTAGATCAAGATGATGAGCCAATTAACCCATTAGTTAATTTCAGATTAAATGGTATGACAGAATCAATTTGAACAAGGCAGAAGTTAAGAAATTAGAGATACATGGCTATAGAATATTACATCAAAACTCATTGTATCCAAAACAACAATTAAGCATGCCATTAGAAAGATCATCAAACCAGCTTTAAAATGAAACTGAAATCAACTCAATTGGACATACGCAGCTCCAGATATGCATAAAGGAAAGCAAGGGCATAACTGAAAGAAAACATGAAAAGATAACTACAAAAAGGTCCCTGGGAGGGACTAAAATGCAATAAAAATAAGTTGCGGGACCTTCCCTGTAAATAAACCATACGCGCGGGGACCTTTTTGCAATATTGAAGAACTTCGTGGGCGTCTCTGCAAATTTCCCAGAGTAGCACGTGCGATGCACGTGCTATCCAGGCTTGGAATTAGGCTCGGCAGAGGTTCGGAATAGCTTCGGCTAGGCTCTGCTGAGGCGCGGACTAGCTGCAGGCTCGGGGTAGGTTCGGACGTCCCAAGCCTGGAGGCTCGGAGGCTGAGGCTCGGTGAAGGCTCTGGCGTCGCCACGTGGCTGAATGTCGGCCCTTGGATCGTGATGATCCAAGGGTTACCGGTGAAAACGCCCATGGGCGACGTGGCTGCTTCTAAGCCATCAGATCTTCGAGGATCTGATGGCTACTGGAGTCTTGTACGTGGCTTCTTGTAAGCCGTTGGATCTTCAAAGATCCAACATTGCTGACGTTGATTGCGTGGCCTCTTCTGGGTCGTTGGATGGTCGCTGGAAGGGGACCATCCAACGGCAACTGCTCTTCTCCCTCATCTGCGGCTGGTGGTGCGTTTAGGGCTCCGGCGACGGGGCCCGAGCTCCGCCACTCCGCTCCGGTGTCGGTATAGGTTCCCTGCCGCCCTAATCCACATAGGAGTAACCTTCGAAGCTTGGTAGAGAAGCAGGGACATCTGGAGGGCTCTGGCACAACTCGGATGCTGGAGACGAGCTTGATGAAAGAACTCCGGTGAAGGCTTCCGACAATTGACGTTGCTAATGCCTGCAGGGTTAATACAACAACCGGAGCGAGAGGAAAGTGTGTGCGAGCGAAATGGGGTTCCGTGCGAGCGAGGGGAGATGAGGAACCGGGGCTCCATCTCCGGTGATCGGAGATGAGGTGACGAATACCCATTCATCACTCTTTATTCTTATATTTTAGCTACAAAAACCTTTGCAAATGCATGTATATTCATGTAAATACAAATAATTATCAAAAGCATGCATTGTATAAAGTTTAAAAATTAGCATGTTTTTGTGCAAAAATAAAAGAATAAAGAGTAAAAAGAAAAAAAAGAGGGAAATATTTAGAATAAATATTGAGCAACCTAACCCAAGGGAGGGCTCAGCATGGGCCTGACCGCATAAAAACCAAAGTAGAGGGAGATAGGGGCTCATGTGTGTAAATATCTATGTAAATAAAATAAAAATATTTCCCTTCCAAAAATAGACTTAAAATGGCTTGTAAATACTTATATATATATATTTCTAAATATAAAATCAAGATAAAAATATAAAAATTAAAAAGAAAACAAAAACATCACTCATGTACATAGTCACCTTGTATATAATCCACTCATCCCTATTTATTTAGCTTTATAAATAAATGAAATTAATTTCCAAAAGTTTTATAAATATTTTAATTATATAGTGTAAATAAATAAAATAAATTAAAACAAAAACAAAATAAAAAGAACAAAATTAAAAATCAAAAATACTATTGTAAATATACCATGTATATAAATGTACATATGCATTTATTTCACCTATGTATATAAATAATAAAAAAAGAAAATAAAAATGACTTTTTATTCCTCATTCTATAATATAAATAAATAAAATATAAAATGGGAATAAAATTGTATAAAAATAACAAATTAAAAAACAAAATTAAAAACCCCACATTGTATATATACCTATGCATAGTACTATCTTGTAAATACCCTATTTTTATTTTGAAAAATTAATTAAAAATCACCAAAAATAGAAAAAATTAAAACAAAAATATTTCATGTTTTGACTTTTTAATAAATCGGCCATTTGTTATTTTTAATTGAATTTCTAAATATTTTACACGTGGCATGTTTTCATTGGTCCACGGGGATGTTGACCGCCCGGTCAACATCCCCCCAGGACCACCTCCCACGGGTAACGGGTGCCCGACCCGATTTCTCGTATTTTTCGCACCTAAACCCGATCACTCCTCACCTAAACCCCGGGTCCATTTTGATCACGACATATCCGATACCCTCGCCGGAGCCCTAGCCTCGGGATCCGCGCTTCACACAGCCGAGTGATTGAGGTCGCGACGACCATTTAGTACCTTTACCTCAGTTGCTCGATTTTCGTGTCATCAGAATGGCGCCGTTGTCGGGGAGCACGGCTTAGTATTCAGTTTTTGAGTTTTTCCGCGGTTTTCTTTTTGTGGCTTTTTGTATAGATTCCTGTAGATATATTTTTCTGACATTATTTTTTTATAATAATCTGGTCTGATACTTGTCTTCTTTCTTGCGAGGGCACGAGGACCGCGGAGGCGACTTTCGAGGAGCCAGAGCAACCGCGGGATTCGGAGGCGGCTCCTTTCTGCACGGAGCCGCAGGAGAGAGTGAGAGAGGAGCTGAGTGAGAGAGGAGCTTAGATTAGTTTTATTTCCCGTATAATTTGAACTGTTGTAATAATACAGGTACTCAGAGACACTTGGACTCTCGGGTCTATTTCGCCGAGCACCGGTGTGCTCGGTGGACCCTTTAGACTAGTTTAGATTTTTCGCGACTTTTTTGCGGTTTTTAGCTTTTTAGCTGCCTTTTACGGTTTTCCGCGGTTTTTCTCGAGCCCCTAGATTTAGGATTTTCTGCTTGACTGTGCCGTAATTAGTAGGATCCCCACACTTAATTGCCTACCTGTTCCTATAGAGCGATAATTGGACCTACTAATAAATCATTAATAAAAATAGCTTAGTCGCTTTCCTGAGAGCCTACGTGCCGCGAGCCTGCCCCGTCAAGCGCTACTCCTGAACTCGACCTGTCGAGAAGAGGAGGGTGGGTCTAGACCGGACTCTTTGGATCGAGGGTGAGTGGCTAAAGCTAGACGGTTCTGTCGAGTAGAAATTGCCTGTTTAGGACTCGGTTTTCACCGCTGCACCATATAGGTAGTTTCTTTTCAGTCTTTACATTTATGCGCGGATCATCTTGCATGTAGACTGCTGGAGTCAGGTACGCATTTCTATCTCTGCATGCATCATTGATTTATCGCGCATCGGTTTTTTCGTCTTCTCCCCCCTATTTTGGACTAAATAACCAGGAGAACCGAAAAACTCGTTAGGCCTTTTGCTTGCATTAAAAAAAAATCTAAAAAAGAAAAACCATAAAATTGGGATTGCTAAAACTATCGACCCTAAAAGACACCTCACCTAAAAATTTGTCTTGGGGAGAGCAACCCCCTCATTGTTTGGTTTGCTTGCGCGAGAGAGTGACCCGTCCACTAGGTAGAACCCTCCGGTGCTATTCCTGACTGACTACCGACTCTTCCGTGCGGGCCAGTCGGTTGGGGTAGCATCGGGAATCCCAACAGGTCACGTAAGCGCTCTGATAGATTGTTTGTTCACCTAATAAAATTTGACAAGATAATTTGACCGAGCCTTTACGGTCTTCAGCTCGTGTTGCGTTGGTGAACAGAGGGTTTGGTTGCCAATCATAGTTTCTCCAGATCTCATCCGCCTTACTCACCAGATCACGATGATGGGCAGGAGGTCTCTTAGGCAGCCTCTGGCTGCACCGCTTTTCAGCACTCCTGACCATTCATCTAGGTCGGTTTGTGGGAGCTCAGACCCGCTCTCCGAACCCGAGTATGATTCCGCCCTGTTCCCCCTCGACCACCCTTCTTCTGATTCAGAGATACCAGTGCCAGAGGAGAGACAGACATATGATTTATAGGCACCTGAGTTCGATTGTTTTGGTTTTTCAGAGACGATGGCCGGCAGTTCTGATGATCGCACCAGAGGTCCACAGGGAGAGCATCATTTCGTTTTGGACCAGGGTTCGATCAACTCCACCCTGATCGCCTCCCCCGAGTCAGTGCAGCAGCAGCTGAGGGATCAAGGAGCATTCATGATGGACATGAGGAGAGAGCTCGAGCAGATGAGAGCCAACCGCGAGAACCGTGGAGGAGGAGGACCCGACGATGCGGCAGCTGCCGCCACGGCAGCAGCCACAGCAGTAGCAGGCGGAGCAGGAGGAGCACCACCACCACTTAGATCGATGCGGGAGAACCACAATCCCGGGTCGACCTTGACACACCGCTGGGTGGTACTTCCAGCGATCGTGGGGGACTTCAAGTTCCCCCCGAACACCTTGCAGCTCCTACCTCGGTTTCACGGTTTTGCGACAGAGGAGCCTCATCTCCACCTGCAGGAGTTTGAGATGATATGCAGCACTATCCACGATCGTCAGGTGGACCAGGATACTATCAGGATGATTGCCTTCCCCTTTTCCTTAGCAGACAGAGCAGCCACCTGGCTGAACCACTTGGGGAAGTTCGTTTACACCTGGGAGCAGCTCCGCACCGAGTACTTGAACAAGTACTATCCACTCGGGCGGACCAATGCAGCGAGAGCCCTCATCAGCAACTTCTCCATGCTCCCCAACGAGCAATTCCATGAGGCATGGGAGAGGTTCCGTGAGCTGACTGATCGATGCCCGCACCACGACATCTCGAAGCCGAACCTTGTTCAGAGCTTCTTCAACGGGCTGACACCAGAGCTTCAGGGCTTGGTGAACGCTTCTTGTGGCGGGTCTTACTTCGCCAAGTATCACGACCAGGTCTGGGCCATCTACGGGAGATGGCCGAGAAATACATGGTGATGTCTCAGACCAGGTTGTACACTCAGGGCAGACCCCAGCAGCCAGGACCCGTGCAGTACCAGAGGATAGCACGGGTCGACGCCGGTCCTTCCAGTTCATCCGCAGTAGCAGCAGCACAGGCAGAGTCATCCGCTGCGGATATGGGTATCATCAGTGAGAAGTTGGACCGGATGGAGCTGATCGAGAAGAAGCAGTGCCAGGGCATCACTCAGATGGAGCAGATGGCACAGACTCTGAGCGACATGAAGACCCAGCTCATGTGTCTGCAGGAGTCACAGACGGCTTCACAGCCCGGTCTTCAGTCGCGAGGCGATACCGGCGGCAATAACAGCTCGTTCCAGCGCTCCAGCTCACACCAGCAGCCTAGACAGGTTCACCTTGTACAGGCGGAGCCGTACCAGCAGCAGCAGCCCTCTACCAGTCACCACCATCTCCTGACATGCAGATGGTGGTATACCAGTCGGATCAGCCTCTGGCAGTACTCCCGCCAGCCCAGTACGATGCAGAGCCGTTGATGGATGTCAACGAGATTTGGTATGACCGTCCTCAGCCTGTGATCCGATGAGACCATCCCGGATTCAGGTGGGGGAGTGGAGGTACCCAGCCCCAGCAGCAGCCATCTGGCCAGGGAGGCTAGTATAGCCAGCAGAGGGATCACCAGCAGCAGCAGCCCTACCCGACCTACCCTAGCCGGACCTGCACCCATACTTAAGCTGAGCTCCGCCACCCTATTATTCCATCCTTGGCCATTCGTTCCACCCCCAGTGAGCTCCATCGCATCGGCGAGAGTGACAGCTCGTCCCCCGTGGTTTCGCAGCGAGGAGAGGGAGCGGATTCCACTGATCCGGCGAGTAGCACCGCCGTGCTCCGCCCAGAGCGAGAGCTCGATCCTCGGAGGTCGGCGCTCCGTGAGGCGAAGACCCAGAGCTGCGCAAGCTCGACCATAGCCCATTCAGCCACCCAGGTAGACCTGTAGCCCTTTCTTTTTCGCTAATTTTAGATTTCCCCCATTTCGCTCCGCCGACGTGTTTCGCCGATTCCGACCACCCCATAGCTCCATTCGATCATCGGAATCCATCGTCACCTCCGTCTTCCTCCCGCGCACCTTCTCCATACCTCCATCAAACCCAGCTCGCACAGGAGCTGGGGTTCGAGCTCCTCCGTCCCCACCATCGCCGGAGCTCGCCCATATCGCACCACCGTCCACCTTCACCTCGCCTAACCGGGTCGAGGCAGTTTGCCCTCGACCGGCGAGTCTTCTGGACCATCTTGTAGGTACAATGAGGGCCATCTGAGGTCGTCCTACATCGAGCCAGGAGACGTTCCTCCGCCGACCTTGCCAGAGCTCCCTAGAGCTCGGCTGGATCATCGGAGACCCCCATCTGACGCGGAGGCCCACGCCGAACCTTCTCCGACCATCAGCGCCCCGCGAGGAGGCTCGGAGCGTGCGTACTAGGCCGGCGAAGTTCGCCGGCCACCTGTTCTTCGAAGACCTTCAGCGACCGTCCGATCAGCCTCAGAGCTCCAGATCACATCCTGACCGTTCATCCACGGAGCTGCAGCTAGCGTCCGATCTAGTGAAGACTGATCCCAGCCGTCGATCCAGCGAGGCTTCGTCCACTACGCACGAGGATTGTCCGATCTCCACGTGGGTAGCCTCAGCCGTTTGATCACTGCGAGGAGCTTAGCCGTGTAGTGCCCGTCGTCCTACACCGTCAGATGCACCACGTGGCGCGCATCCATCGGCTCCATTAATAAAGGGGTAAATTACCCTTAGGCCCTCCTGTTTCTTTTATTTCGCATTTAGTTATGTAATTAGATAGTTTAGTTGTTTAGTTTTTGGGATATTTGTATAGAGGACCCTGCTCTTTATTTTCTTTGCATATATGCCCCTGTGTGTTATATAGCACGTGCTTCGACACGTGGTTTTCTGGTGTATTTGCATTTTATACCTTGTAGTTCTGGGTGTTATGGATTGAATGAATACTTTTTGGATATTGCATTTATACCCCTGTGCGTGATTTATTAGTGCATGTGCGTATATTCATGGGTTATTTGCAGACTACCCCCTGGACTTTTGGTACCTGTTACCAAATAGTCCTCGGAAGTAGTTTTTATTACATTTGGGTCCCTGAGTGCCTCAGGCACGCGCCACGCGCGTGTTTACCTGGGAATTTTGCACCAGACCCCTCAGGACTTTGGGTATTTGCGTTTTGGTCCCTGTGTATTGTGCCCTTGTGTTTGATTTTAATAAGATATCAAATCAACTCCAAATTTGATGAAAATTGGACACATGGCTCCTGCCATGATGTAAAATTTTCTGTAAATTTTGGAGACATTTTAGACACTGTTTGATATTTTTAAAAATTCAAAAACATGTATTTTCTTTACTGCTGAACTTTGAAAATCACAAAAAAATATTAAAACTCATTTAAAAATTATAAAAAAATTATTTACTGTTTGTCTTTGCTTGCGTGATTTTCTAGCCAATTTTGGCTATTTTTCATTACTTAAAACACCTAAAAATTGAAAACACTTAAAATCTTATAAAAATTCTAATAAATAAATTAAAAACCCAAAAATAATAAATTAAGTGCCCAATTTTCCTTGTTTTCTTCTCTATACAGGAAAAATACCTCCAGGCTAATTTAGGGCTTCTAGATATTTTATTTAGGTCCCTTTAGCTCGGCTGGACAGGACCTATAGTTTCAGTCCTTGTTTTATTTTTAGAAAATTAAATAAACATCAGAAAAATCTCAAAAATTCACTAAAATAGTAAAAATTATAAAACACACAAAAATATTTTTATTGCAATTTTTGGTTGATTTTTAGTGCATTAAATAAATTGTTGAAGTGTGTTGTTTAGTTGCTTTTCTTATTTTCCTAATTAATTAAAAATCCAAAAAAATATAAAAAGATTTAAAAACCACCAAAAACACTTTTGTATTTCTTTTTGACTACTTCGTAGGCCGCGAGGCCAATTCGTGCTCCTTGTGTTCGACCCTGGTCGCTATACCAGGTTAAATTAATAGCAAGACCGCTATCGTGCTTTCGAGTTGATTTTGTTTGGTGGTCTATTTTTCTTGATAGACACAACCGAGTGATTGAGGTCGCGACGACCATTTAGTACCTTTACCTCAGTTGCTCGATTTTTGTGTCATCAGTCGATGGTGTTCGAGGTATGAAAGAACGAAGAAGATGATCCGAGGGTCTTGCGTGAATGGGGGATGTGTTGCGAAGCTTTGGAGGTGATCAATGGAGGGGAGTGTGGACTGATGCGGCCTGGAAAATTACACGCAATAAGAAGAAAACACAAAAGAGATCGAAGATGCTCACCTGCTCGGAGATGGAGGAATTAGCTTGTGTGCGGACTCTGATGAAGAGTCCTGGTCTTTGCTGGACCTCCGCAGCAACTGGAGGCAGCTCAAGCAGGCCTGGAGGCGCCGCGACACCGTCGACTGGCAGTGGGTCAACACCGGGGAGGCGAGGTCATCGTCGCTCAATCGCTCCGCCTCCTCCTGTCACAGGGAGACGGAGGAGGGCTGGGCCCTCTCCCGCGTAAAGGTGGACGAGGTGTAACAGTGAGAGAGGTGGCGTATTTGAAGAAGACACCGGCGATTTTGGTGGTGGTCGACGTGGGTTTTGAGGGAGTTGTGGGTTGACTGGAGAGGCTCTCGAGGGTAGTGGAGATGCTGCGTGGGGTAGAGGGATGATGGGGGAAGACCAGGAGGTGGTTGGCGATGGGCGAAGTCGTCGGTGATGGCAGGAGAAATGGGAAGGGTGGACGGGTTGCGTGGGGTGGAAATCGTGGGGAAGAGGAGGTTTTGGAGGTTGACGACGGTCTTCTAACCATTGGATCTGGAGATCCAATGGTGGAGAGTATTGCGCAAAGGAGCGGTGTGGATCAGATCTGAGGCAGCATGATCGGAGGCCCAAGATTTGGCCACGTGTCGAGCTGCGGGCTCGGCGCTTAAGGACGACACAGATTGACCCAAGGATTCGATCGGACAGTTGAGGGGTGTCAAAGGAAGGAGCGGTCGAGATGGAGCATCCGGAGGTGCGATCGAAGGGCTATAGAGTAGCCACGTGGCGCGCTCAGCTTGAGGCGCGAACGAGCGGTGCTGATGAAGTTCTGCTAATGATCTGATGGCTGAAAATTGAGGTGTGCGTGGAAAGGACACAACCGTTGGATCAAGAGGTGATCTGACGGCCAAGGATGCAGGCGAATAAGGCAAAGAGGGCGGGGCCACGTGGCTCACCCAGATTGGGCCACGTGGCCCAATCAGATTATTGCAAACCTCAAGTTGAAATATGAAGGTCAAGATTGCCGAATTTGAGAAAACTCAAAACATGAAAGTTGTAGATCTTGACGAGATCTACAAGTTTCATGTTGGCCAAAACTAGAGATGAAGTCAAACAAAAGCCCGAAATATTTTTGAGGGTATCTTTAAGTCTCAAAATACCACGAATTTTTATTTTGCCATTTTTGTGGTTTTTAGTTTATTTGAGACTCTGATAATTAAATGACTTTAACTGGGTTTTATTGACATATATTTAAGCAAGGGGGTTAATAATGAGAAATAAAGATGGTGAAATCGAGTTTCATCAAGGACATCATTCGAGCTAAGTATAGGGGGGGTGTATATATTTCATATATACTTTAGCCATAACTCGTGCTTTGTGTGAGTGTGTTAATAAATAAAATTGGCTAAAAACCTATAAAATTTTAAAAAAAAATTTCCCTTGTATATAAAATTCACCTTTCACATACCTATTTATTTATACAAATTATTTTTGTACAAATGATTGTAAAATGATTTGTGTAAAGGATTTGTAAATATTTTCATATCGAAACCTTTGTATATAGTACAAAATTTTGGAAACTGTTTTGAAAACAAAAGGTTTGCAAAAACCTTGTGTAAATGTTTGTAAATATTTTGCAAAACTTGCATTCATGCATACATCCATGTTTTCAAACATTTTTCAAAAATTTTTGCATGATTGTAAATAAGTGTAAATTGCACATTTCTAAATAGCATCTTTGTAAATATTTGTATAGTTTTTCCTGGATTATAGTTGACATTTAAACTAGCCTGGAATTAAATTGAAAAATGGAGCTTGATTAAGATCTTAATCCACCTAACAATAAGAGGAACCTTATAGGGCTTAGGGTTAAGGCTTTTTAGGTCCATGGTGACTTAATTCTTTGAGTCCACTAGGGTATGAGCATATGTCATCCTGATGAGCCTAAGTAGAGCAGTTAACAACACACGCATGACTCTCAGAGACAATGACTTTACTTGCACCAGTACTTTACACATAGCTCTCCATGGATGAGGTGGTAAGGAGGCAGTTTCCTTTGGCTTGGGGTAGCATATGAGGGTAGTACTTCTAGGCGGAACCTCTCCTCTTCTTCTAGTGAAGGAAGTGCACCTCAACTTGGTCTGGTGGTTATGAAGTCTAAAGACAGAAGCCGTGGGTTGCAATAAAGCTTCAAAAGAGGGATAGTCTACTGGCTCAAGAGGAAAAACTCCTTGTATATATGTTTCACCATGTAGATATGTTGTACAGATGCACAAAAAAAATGTGCAAAAAGAAAATAACTCTAAAAAAGTGGTGGGTCGGATTGAAAATTTAATAATCCCACCGGAGTGTACATAGTCAAATAAAGCAAAGCTTATGGTATACATGTTCCATCTCATGAAGCTTGCAGCGGGAGACTCTGCTACACTGGTTAGAGCTCCCAAGGATACATGGCTACACTGGTCAAGGTCCATTCTCTTCTTCCCCCTCTTCTTGAGCTGGTTGCACTTGAACTTAGAAGGGAATACCCCGCTTCTCGAGGAAAGAGTTGCTAGACCGAGGCATTAGAGTTACCAGGTTGGGGGAGGTTGTTTCTTTGTTACTTCTGAGGTGGGGAGCTACATATCACTTACACTGCAAGGAAAGATTCATGGTAATTAGAGTTTGTGTATGTAGACTTGTTCTGATCTGGTGTATTAAGGAGTCTTGCCCCATAGATTGGTGGAACTTGGAGGCTGTTAGGTTTTAAGCTTAAGTCCAAATAAGGTTCAATCCAAAGATCTGATCAAGCTCCATATTTCAATTTAATGAAGGCTAGTTTAATAATCAGCATTGATCCATGTATTTTTCTCCTCTTTTTCTTTTTCTTTTTCTTTTTCACTTCTTTTTCAAATAAGTGTTTGCTAAGGGACTAGCAAAGTTAAGAATAGGGGGTGATGAATACCTATTCATCACTCTTTATTCTTTCATTTTAGCTACAAAACCCATGCAAAACACATGTACATTCCTGTAAATAACAATAATTGACAAATAACATGCATTGTGTAAATATGCATTTTTAGCATGTTTTTGTGCATAAATAAAAGAATAAAGAAATAAAAGAAAAAGAGGGAGATATTTAGAATAAATATTGAGCAACCTAATCCCAAGGGAGGGCTCAGCATGGGCCTGACCGCATAAAAACCCAAGTAGAGAGAGATAAGGAAGCTCACATGTGTACATATATATATATACATGTATATAAATAAAAATATAAATATTTTCCTCTAAATAAAACAAATATATATTTGTGTAAATATGTATATATTTGTAAATATAAAATTAAAACAAAAATAAGAAAATTAAAAAGAAATAAAAAATCCATCGTCGTTGTACATAGACCATGTGTATATTAACCACATATGTATTTATTTCACTTTGTAAATAAATCAATAAAATTCCACAAAAAATTGCACATATTCCTTATTTCATAATGTAAATAAGTAAAATAAAAATCACAAAAATAAAACAACAATAAAAAGAAATAAAAATAAAAATCAAACTCACATTGTATATATACCATATATGTATATAAATAAAAGTATTTATTTAACCCTTGTAAATAATTAATAAAAACAAAATAAAAATACCCATTTATTCCAAATTTTATCTTATAAATAAATAAAATATAAAATTGGAATAATTTGTATAAAATTAATTAATTAAAAATTAAAAATAAAAAAATACATATGTATATACATGTATATAATAATAATATTTTGTAAATACATTATTTATAATTGTAAAAAATAAATAAAAATCACAAAAAAATAGTTTATAAATAAATAAACATTTTTCATGTTTTAACTTTTTCCAAAATCGGCCATTTACTATTTTATATTGAATTTCTAGATCTTTAATACGTGGCCGCATCCCATTGGTCCAATTGGGGAATGTTGACCCCCGATCAACTCCCCCCCTAGACCACAAACCCGCGGATCTGCGTCTGACCTGCCTTTTCTCCCAATTATTGTGCCTCGATCCAAACTCCAAATACGCAAACCCCGGGTCCTAATCATTCCCTGATCATCCGAGATCTGGCCCGGTGGTTAGCATCGAGGTCTGTGCTCCGATATTCTCGCCCGACCTTCACCTTCTCGGACCCCTAGCACTATAAAGCTCCTGCTCCGCCGTCCATTTCACGCTATCCTTGGCTCCGCCTTTCCATTCCAGGACCTCCATTGCCTTCGCCTGAGTGACAGCAAGCGACTGGTGATGTCGCAGTGAGGAGGAAGTGTCCCGACCACTGATCCGGCAGCCTAGCACCGCTGTGCGCCGCCCAGGAGCAGCTCTCGAGCCTCTGGCATTGACGGCCCTCGAGGCAAGGACCAGGAGCTCCAGGAGCTCTTTCCCAGTCGACCTCAGCCTTCTGGTAAGCCTAGTTCTTTCTATTTCTCCCGAATTTCCATGTTTGCCCAATTCCCCCGTTCGCCTTCGACTATCGATTCCGGTCATACCCGTCCCCCTTTTGACCATCGGACTCAACCCTTACACCCATGAGACTCCTCCGCACCTTCTGCACCCACTCGCACCCCCTGACTCGCCCCGGAGAAGGGTCTTCGATCTTCACCGCCGTCGCTTCGCCGAAGATCGACCATCTCGACGCACAGACTACCCACCTCACCTCTAACCGGGTCGAGGCACTTTGCCCTCGACCCAGGAGCTTTGTGTACCACTTTTCAAGTCAGAAGGGCCTCATCTGGAGGTCTTCCCATTCGAGCACAGGAGCTCCAGGTCACCGCCGTCGCCGGAGCATCTCCGACGTTCCCAGCCTCATCGGAGACCAGTAGCAGCTGCGGGACGTCACGGCGGAGCTCCTCCGCTTCTTAGCAACAGCCGGGAGGTCCATCGCGCGAGTTCTGGGCCGGCGAAGTTTTCCGGCCACTTGTTCTTGGACGACCCTCCAGAGCCGTCCGTTCAGCCTTCACCTGTCAGATCTTATACGGACCGTTCGATTCAGGCGAAGAAGAGGCCAGTAGTAGCCGTTGGATACACCACGTGTCCTCTTCTCCGCCCTCCATCCAGCGAAGGGAAGCCATCGACTCTCGACCGTCAGATATCCTATGTGGCGAGCCCTTCATCGTCCGATCATCCCAGAGGACCTGCGTTGAGGCGCCATCACGCCCTTCAGCCGTTGGATACACCACGTGGCGCCATCCCAGCCCTCGGATAAATAATAAGGGTAAATATCACTTAGGCCCCCTTATGTTTTGTTTTAGCATTTAGTCCTGTAAATATTTTTCGTAGTTCATTTTATTTTGGAACATTTGCACTTAGGACCTTGTTGTTTATTTTAATTGCATTTCTACCCCTGTATGTGTTGGACACATGCATCGTCACGTGATGTTTTGGTGATTTTGCAATATATGGGCCTGTAGTTCTTATGTGTTGCTGATTGAAATATATGTTTTGATATTTGCACTTATGCCCCTGTGAATGGTTTATTTCGACATGTGTTGATTTTGTTGGGCATTTTACAACTTAGCCCCTGGACTTTTAGCACCTGTTGCTAATAAGTTCGGGGACTTAAGTTTTCTTGCAATTGGGTCCCTCAGTGCCTATAACACATGCCTGGCGCGTGGGAATCTAGTATTTTTGCACGAAGACCCCCTGAGCTTCTGTGCTTATTACGTTTTGGCCCCCAGGAGATATTTTTATTACGAACAGGTCCCTGTGCACTGTGGGCTCTTGTTTGTTTTAAATAAAATATCAAATCTCATCCAAATTAAGTGAAAATTTGACACGTAGCTCCTGCCACTGTGTAGAATTTGCACTAATTTTTGGGTACATTTTTTAGCCCTTTTATTATTTTTAAAAATTCAGAAACATCCATTTTTGCTTCTGTCCTGATTATAAAACCCCAAAAAATATTACAACTCTATCAAAAATTTTAAAATAAATTAGGAGTTTTAATTTTTGTGTGTTTGAATTTCTGTGCATTTTTTGTCATTTTTGGATATATAAAAACCCTAAAAATTGAAAAACCCCTTAACACTCATAAAAAATCTAAAAAATCAAATAAAATTCCAAAAATAATAACACTTTTCCTGAATTTTCCTTATTGTTTCTATTTTTCATAAAAATGCCTCCAGGCCTTGAAAAGACCATTTGGTATTTTTAAGTGGTTTTTGAAGCTTGGCTGGACAGAAGCATTGTTTTTCTTACTTCTTTGATTTTTAGAAAACTCCATAAAAATCATAAAATTCTCAAAAATTCAAAAGAAATAATAAAAAATATAAAAAACTTAAAAATATTTTTGTTTGAATTTTTGGAGTTTTAGAGTAGTTAAATAAATTGTTGTTTGTGCTTGTTTTCACCTTTTTATAATTTTTCTTCATATTATAAAATCCAAAAAATATAAAAACATTAAAAACCACCAAAAAATATTTGTTTACATTTTATTCATTTGTTGACTACTTCGTAGGCCGCAAGGCCAATTCGTGCTCCCTGAGTCTGACCCTAGGTGCTATACCAGGCTAATCTCATAACCAAGGCCACTATTTGTTTTTATTGATTTTTATCTCTGTTTGGTGGTCTATCCTTATTTTTCTTGTTGATCTGATTGATTTCCCGAGTGATTGACGTCGCAACAACCCGAGTTATTTTTATTCCTTTGTCGCTTGGGTGATTTTTCGGTTCATCAGCATCATCGGAGGAGCCCACCAGCTGCGGAGCGTCGAGGCGCATCTATTTCACATCTCTGCAGCCGTTGGATCAGCCCGTTGCTCCAGACGTTCTCCCAACCGTCTATCTGAGGAGTTGCACCGACCGTCGATCCTTCTAGGGCTTGATCTCAGCCGTCAGATCCAGCGAGAGGGAGCCCTTGATTCACCACCGTCAGATCTCACACGTGGCAAGCCCTCATCCATCAGATCCGAGCCAGCGTCCTTCACAGAGGCGCAGCGCACCTCAGTTGTTTGATATCACACGTGGCGCGCCTCCAGCCCTCGGATAATAAGGGGTAATTTACACTTAGGCCCCTCTCCTGTTTCGTATTTACTTTTTAATCCTATAAATATTCAGTTCAGTTGTTTTTATTTTTGAAAAATTATACTTCGGACCTGGACCTTTATAGTATTTGCTTTTTCATCCCTGTATATGTGAGACACGTGCTTCGTCACGTGGTTTTTGCAGAAATTGCATGATCTGGGCTTGATGTTTCTATGTGTTATTGAATGAAAGATATGTTTTGATATTGCATCCATACCCCTGTGAATACTTTTAATCGACATGTGCTGATTTTTGTGGGTATTTTGCAACTTCTTCCCTAGACTTTTAGCATGTGTTGCTAATAAGTCCCGCGAAGTAAGTTTTATTACATATAGGTCCCTTTGTGCCTTGACCACGTGCAGCGCGTATGCATTCTTGGGAATTGTGCACGAGGGTCCTCCAACGTCCTGACTTTGTTACACTTCAGCCCCTGGAAACATGTTTTCTTGTATATAGGTCCTTGTGCATTGTGAGCCTTTGTTTGAATTAAATAAAATATCAAATCAAGTCCAAATTTCGTGAAAATTGGACACGTGTCTCCTGACACTGGTAAAATTTTCACTAAAAAAATGGTACATTTTTGTGGCTTTTTAGTATTTTAAAAATTCAAAAACAGCCATTTTTATCTCTGTTCAGATTAGAAAATCATAAAAAATACAAAAACTCTTTTAAAAATTCTAAAAAAATGCATTTTGGCTATTTTTGGATATATAAAAACCCTAAAAATTGAAAAACCACTTAAAAATTATAAAAATTCTAAAAAATAGTAGAAAATTCAAAAACTATAAACTCTTCTTCTGGATTTTCCTCTTTATTTCTACTTTTTATAAAAATACTCCAGGCTCTTCGAGGACCATTTTATATTTTAATTTGGTCCTCCAAGCTTGACTGGACAGTTTTCCCTTTTTGCTGCATTCTTTCATTTTTAGAAAATTATATAAAAATCATAAAAATCTCAAAAAATCAATAAAAATAGTAAAAAACCTAAAAAATATAAAAATATTTTTGTTGGAATTTTTGAACCCTTTTTGAGTGCTTAAATAATTGGTTGAGGTTGCTTATATTTGTCTTTTTATTATTTTCCTTATTATCAAAAATCCCAAAAAAATATAAAAATATTAAAACCACCAAAAAATTGTTGTTTTCACTTCATTTCATTTTTGACTACTTCATAGGCCACGAGGACAACTCATGCTCCCTGAGTCCGACCCTGGGTGCTACACGAGGCTAATCTCATAGCCATGGCCACTATTTGATTTTCTTGTTTTATCTGCTTTATTGGTGGTCTGTTTCCTCATTTTTCTTGTTGAGCTCAGATTTCTCTATTCGGATCACAGTGACTCTGACTATTTATATCAGATCCTGAGTGTGAGATTTTCATGGTCATCAGAATGACGCCGTTGCCAGGGAGCACGGCTTTGTATTCACATTTGATTTTTCCGCGGCTTTCTTTTTCGCGGTTTTCTGTATATATTTTTGTATATATTTTCTATCTACTTGTTTATACATTTATCTGGTCTGATTACTCTCTATTTGTTTTCTTGCGGGGGCCTGAGGACCGAGGCGGCTTTCTTCGGGAGCCGAAGCAACCGCGAAAGTCGGAGGCGGCTCTCTTCTCTATAGAGCTGCAGGAGGACGCAAGGAGCTGAGCAGGAGTGCGGGAGCCGCGGAATAGCCGCGTGGATTAGCTGTAGATTAGGTTTAGCTTAGATTTACTTTTCAGTCAGATTATTTGAACTGTTGTAATTATACATGGACAGGACTTGGACACTTAGACTTTCGGGGTCTGTTTCACCGAGCATCGGTGTCCTTGGGGGAACCCATCGGTTTTTCATGGTTTTTACGCAGTTTTTCGACCGTTTATTTACTATCTATCTGATTTACGCGGTTTTCAGCCTTAGCTTAGGATTTTATTTGACTGTGACGTAATTAATTAGGATCCAAACACCTTAATATCTGCATGTTCCCATTGTTCAAATAATTGGACCTAATTAATTAAATCACAAGAAAAACCGCTTCTTAGAGCTCTGGTCCACGTGCCTTGAGGAGTCACATACAACGCGTGCAGGATCCGTTGTGGTGGACACCGAGTGGCTCCCAAGATAGGACTCCGGACCTTGGCCCGATTACCCGGCTACAATTCTTTTCGTGTAGAAATTGCTCTGCTAGGGACGGTTTTACCGTGTGCATCATATAGGTAGTTTATATTCAGTCTTTTATTTTATGCACGGATCACCCTGCATGTAGACTGTTGGAGCCAGGTATGCATTTCTTACTCTGCATGCATCATTGATTTTCGCGCATCGGCTTTTTCGTCTTCTCCCCCTATTTGGATTAAAATAACTAGGAGAATCGAAAAATTTGTTAGGCGTTGTTTTATATTGAAAAATACCTAAAAAATCAAAACTAGAAAATTAGGACTTCTAATCCAACTAGATCCTAAAAGATACTCCGCCTAAAAATTTGTCTTGGGGAGAGCAACCCCCTCATTGTCTGGTTTGCTTGAGCGAGAGAGTGACCCGCACACGAGGATAGAGTCATATCCGAGCCCCGATCAGACTACCGGCCTTTTATACGGGACAGCCTGTTCGACGGATTGGATTCCCGACAGGTCACGTAACCGCTCTGCTATCTTGACTTGATCACTTAATAAAAACTGACAAGATAATTGACCGAACTCTTACGGTCTTCAGCTCGCGTTGAGTAGGTGAATCCGGGGTTTGTTTTCTCATCATAGTTGATTCCAGATCCCATCCGCCCAACTCGCCAGATCACGATGATGGGAAGGAGGTCCCTTAGGCAGCCTCTGGCTGCACCGCTTTTCAGCACTCCAGCCCACTCATCTAGGTCGGTTCGTGAGAGCTCAGACCCGCTCTCCGAACCTGAGTTCGACTCCACCCTGTTCCCCCTTGACCACCCTTCTACCATTCCTGAGATGTCAGTGCTAGGTGAGAGACCACAATCAGATGATTTATCAGCACCTGAGTTTGGGTCTTTTGCCTTTACAGAGACCATGGCCGGCAGCAGTGATGACCGCACCGGAGGTCCCCGACCAAAGCAGACATTTGTCTTGGACCAGGGTGCGATCAAAACCACACTGATCACCTCCCTTGACTCAGTGCATCAGCAGTTGAGGGATCAGGGTGCCTTTATGATTGAGATGAGGAGAGAGATGGAGCAGATGAGAGCCGACCGCGAGCAGCGCGGCCCAGGAGACGGACCGAGGATACCTGGTGATGCGGCAGCAGCCGCAGCAGCAGTAGCAGCAGAGCCTCCGAGACCGATGCGGGAGTTGCACAACCCCGGATCGACTTTGACGCATCGTTGGGTTGTACTTCCAGTTATCGTGGGGGACTTCAAGTTCCCCCCGAACACTCTTCAGCTTCTACCCCGGTTCCATGGGCTCGCCACTGAGGAGCCCTATCTTCATCTCCAGGAGTTTGAGATGATCTGCAGCACCGTCCGCGACCGTCAGGTGGACGAGGATACCATCAAGATGATTGCTTTTCCTTTCTTCCTGGCAGATAGAGCAACCAACTGGCTGAAGCACTTAGGGAGATCTGTGTACACCTGGGAGCAGCTCCGCACCGAGTACTTGAACAAATACTATCCACTCGGGCAGACGAACGCAGCGAGGGCCCTGATCAGCAACTTCTCCATGCTCCCCAACGAGCAGTTTCACGAGGTATGGGAGAGGTTACGAGAGTTGACAGACAGATGCCTGCACCATGACATCTCGAAGCCGAACCTTGTTCAGAGCTTCTTTTGCGGGTTGACACCAGAGCTGCAGGGCCTGGTTAATGCTTCTTGTGGCGGGTCCTACTTCTCCAAGGATCATGATCAGGTCTGGGCCATCTACGAGGAGATGGCCGAGAACTATACAGTGATGTTCCAGACCAGACTCTACACTCAGGGACATCCCCAGCCACAGTTCGTGCAGTACTAGAGGATAGCACGAGTCGACGTCGGTCCTTCTACTTCGTCGGCGGCAGCAGCAGAGGCTGAGTCCACAGCCGCCGACATGGGCATCATCAGTGAGAAGCTGGACCGAATGGAGATTATAGAGAAGAAGCAGTGCCAGAGCATTTCACAGATGGATCAGATGGCACAGACACTGAGTGACTTGAAGACACAGATCATGTGTCTCCAAGAGGCACAGACGGCTTCTCATCCCCGTCTTCAGTCACGAGGAGATCCGAGTGGCAGTGGCTGCTCGTCCCAGCGCTCCAGCTCCAGTCAGCCTAGACAGGTTCACCTTGTACAGGCGGCGCCGTACCAGCAGCCGCAACCTTACTACCAGGCACCACCATCCCCAGACACTCAGATGGTGGTTTACCAGCTGGATCAGCCTCTGGCAGTACTCCCGCCACTCTCCTATGAGCCTGAGCCGTTGATGGACGTCAACGGGATTTGGCACGACCGACCCCAGCCCGGTATCCGACGAGACCATCCCGGATTCCATTGGTCGGCCGGAGGTGCCAGTTCCCAGCAGCAGCCTTCAGGTCAGGATGGTCAGTACAACCATCAACGAGAGCAGCAGCAGTAGCCCCCAGCGTACCAGCACCACCAGCAGCAACAATCTTCACAGTATGGTTCTCGTCCCTATCAGCAGGGACATTCTTGGAGGCGTGATCAGCCTCAGCAGCAGTTTCATCCACAACAGTACCCCTCTCACCCGCAGCACCAGCAACAGCCTCACTACCAGCGAGGCCACCCGTCAGGTTCTCATGGGCCATCCTATGATAACCCAGCCTTAGACGATATAGCCCGCCTCTTGACTGACCAGCAGGCTATCTTCAGACGGGAGATGGATGAGTTTCGCCAGGAGGTGAGGGGGATAGTGAGAGGGAAGGCCGCCATCCCTGCCCAGATTGAGCCGAACCCGAACAACCTGAAGAGGAAATCTGAGCAGGTATACATTTGGTGATTTTTCTGCATATCTGTTTGATACTGATTTTGTCACACTTAGGAGTGGTAGGATGCCAGCAGGCGGCGCCTCGTCTGAGCGACGTTCTCACTCTACTTCAGGAGCGCCAGGCGAGGAGGATCGCGGTACTGATGCTGCGAGAGATGATGACGGTGGTACTGATGCCACTATGGATGCTGATCCCACAGATGGTACTGAGGCCGTCACTTCACCAGACAGAGGAGGTGATACTGATGCCACCATTGTTGCCGAGCCAGAGCACGGTGCTGATGCCGCGAGTCGACCTGCTGAGGGTGGTACTGATGCCATCGTTTCTACTTCTGCTAGTCATGTAGTCTTTCTGTCTGTTCATGTATCTCAGGACTTATCTAACAATAAAGGAAAGCATTTATTTTATTCTGATCCACCTGTGGTGCATGATGATGTATGTGTGGATTCTACCGTGCTTGAGCAGCCTATACCCTCTCCTAGTCCTTCATCTGAGAAGGACCCTGTGATCCCCTTTCCACGAGCACTTCACTTGGGCAAGGGGAAGAAAATAGAAAATCCAAAAAAGAAGCAGCAAGAAGAGTTCAGCCAGCAGATGATCGACCGATTCCACATTCAGCTGACTCTTCAGGAGGCCTTGCAACACATCCCTCTACTCCAGAGATCACTTAGAGACAGGACTACAATTAGGAGGAAGAGGAGGAACCACCATTCAGAGATCCATGTGCTGACTAGAGCCACGTGTTTCGCGATTCAAAACCGTCTGCCGGTTAAGAGGCCAGATTCAGGAGCCCTGTATGTCAGATGCCACATCAGAAAGAAGAGGTTCGAACGCACTCTATTAGACAACGGTTCTTCGATCAACCTACTTCTGGCAGCCCTTCTCGACCGCTTCGAGTTGGGCACTCTACGACAAAGCAGGACAGTCTATCAATTTGCTGATCGATCTGTCAAGAGGCCGAAGGGGTTGCTGAGGGACGTTGTCCTCACGATTCAGGGCCTGCAATTCCCCGTGGACTTCGTTGTGTTGGACATGGAGATCCCTGAGTCTGTGACCGATACCCCCATCATTCTAGGTCGCCTGTTCTTGGCCACAGCCAAGGCAGTGGCCGACCATGATAGCGGGAAGGTATACTTTCGCGTAGAGAGCGAGTGTGTACAAATAGAGATGGTCAAGGACATTAGAGTCAAGGATTCAGCATGCTCAGAGACGACCACAGATTCAGAGTAGATGACAGAGTTAGGGCTAGACATCCACCAGGACTACGATTTTGTGATTACAGATGACGAGGCAGTATGGGCAGATCCAGATGCACAGGCCATCCTCTCACCTTCAGAGACCGCTGATGTAGAGACACCAACAGAGGATAGCTTGGAGAGCACATTCCTGGTCCAGGATACTTTTCAATTGGCAGATCCGGTTCTCGACCGCGAGACAGAGTTGTTTTGTGATGATGATACAGATCCCTCGGAGTCAGATTCTGATTGGGCAGAGTTTGATGAGATTATACCAGATCTGACTTCTACTGAGCCTACAACTAGGGAAGAGGTTGATGCCATGCAGAGCAGAGACAGTCCAGTTGAGCAGCCTTCTACAGATCCAGTTTGCGAGAGAGAGTTCTCATTTTCCCAAGCAGATTTGGCAGCATACACTCGGATTCTTCAGAATACATATTTGCCAGCACCTACTTGTCCAGAGCTGAAGCCACTACCAGCATCGTTGAATTATAGGTTCCTTGCGGGTGAGCATGAGATGTTCCCAGTCACTATCTCCGCTGATTTGACTGGAGAGCAAGAATCCCGTCTGATGGGGGTTCTTGAAAAGAACCACAAGGCGATAGGATGGAGTGTATCAGATCTCCAGGGGATCAGTCCGGCTTTGTGCTCTCACCACATCTATCTCGAGGATGAGGCAAAGCCGTCACGTGAGTTCCAGCGGCGGCTGAACCCGAATCTTAGAGAGGTTGTCATGAAGGAGATCTCGAAGTGGTGGAGCGTCGATTTTATCTACCCCATCTCCGACTCTAAGTGGGTCAGTCCGTTGCATGTGGTGCCCAAGAAGACAGGCATCACTACTGTTGTCACGGAGTCCGGAGAGGAGATTGCTACCCGGGTACCCACTTCTTGGCGGGTCTGTATGGATTACAGACGACTCAACCATGCCACCAAGAAGGATCATTCCCCCTGCCCTTTATAGATCAGATCATTGAGAGACTGGCAGGGAAGAGCCATTACTGCTTTTTGGATGGGTACTCCAGCTACAATTAGGTGGCCATAGCGCCCGAGGACCAGGACAAGACCACCTTCACCTGTCCCTTCGGCACATACGCCTTCATACGCATACCATTTGAGCTCTGCAATGCCCCTGTGACTTTTCAGAGATGCATGTTGTCTATCTTTTCGGACATGGTGGGGGAGTGCTTGGAGGTCTTCATGGATGATTTCTCGGTCTATGACGACAGATTTGATTCTTGTCTTGACTTCCTAGACCGAGTCCTTCAGCGATGCATAGAGGTTTGCCTGGTATTATCTTGGGAGAAGAGTCACTTCATGGTGACTCAAGGGAGGGTGCTTGGACACATCATCTCCAATAGGGGCATGGAGGTTGATCTGGCCAAGGTGGATGTCATTAGCAAACTCAATCCACCGTCCAACTTGCCAGCAGCTACGGTCTTTTCTGGGGCACGTCGGTTTCTACCGACGGTTCATTCAAGATTTCAGCAGGATTGCCCGACCGTTGACTGATCTGCTGACGAAAGACACCGAGTTCCTTGTAGATGATAAGTGTCTATCGTCATTTGAGACTCTCAAGAGCTGTGTGATAGAGGCTCCTGTCCTTCAGCCACTTGATTCGTCTCTCCCATTCGAGATCATGACGGACGCCTCCGATTTTTCCGTGGGGGCCGTGCTAGGACACAGGAGGGATGGAGTCCCATTCTCTATTCACTACGCTATCCGTACATTGGATGCCGCGCAGCGGAACTACACAGTCACTGAGAAGGAGATGCTAGCCGTAGTTTTTGCCCTAGACAAGTTCAGATCGTACATTATCGGATCTAGAGTGACCATCTTTACTGATCATACCGCCATCAGGTACCTCATGGCAAAGAAGGATGCCAAAGCTAGATTGACCAGATGGATCCTTCTACTCCAGGAGTTTGACATAGAGATTAAGGATAAGCCTGAAGTCAAGAATGTGGTGGCGGATCATCTCTCTCGATTAGAGTATCTTGATGATTCTGAGCAGATTGACCCTATTTGTGAGACCTTACCAGATGAGGCAATCCTTGCTATCGCCTCACTCCCATGGTATGCCGATATTGTGAACTATCTTGTCGCCAAGAAAGTTCCACAAGATTGGCCCAGGCAGAAACTTGAGACCTTCCTCACGAAGGCCAAGTTTTACCATTGGGAGGATCCCATCCTTTACCATGAGGGAGGGGATAGTATCTGGCGTCGGTGCATTCCTCAGGAGGAGCACCACAGCGTCCTTACCTACTGCCACAAGCTGGAGGCAGGAGGACATCACTCAGGGAGGAGAACGACACAAAAAGTGCTCCAATCTGGCCTATGGTGGCCTACTCTCTTCAAGGACTCTGATGAGTTCGTGAAGAGGTGTACTGACTGTCAAGGGATGGACACTTGTGGACAGCGTGATATGATGCCGATGCAGCCCATACACTTCTGTGAGGTTTTTGACGTATGGGGCATCGATTTCATGAGTTTATTCCCTAGGAGTCAGGGATTTGAGTACATTCTTTTGGCCGTGGATTATGTGAGTCGTTGGGTTGAGGCCATCCCCGCCTGAACCGCAGATGCTAGGACTGTTTGCAGATTTTTGAGGTGGAATATCATTTCATGGTTCGGGGTGCCTAGAGTGTTGATATCTGACGGGGGGTCTCATTTCGTCAATGACAAGGTAAAGGCCCTTGCTAGCGAGTTCGGCATAGACCATCGAGTTGCCACTCCATACCACCCTCAGACGAATGGTCTTGTTGAAGTGTCGAACAGGGAGATCAAGACTATATTGCAGAAAGTTGTCCGCCCTGACTAAAAGGATTGGTCATAGCTTTTGGACTCGGTCTTGTGGGCATATCGGACGTCTTTCAAGACTCCTTTGGGTACATCTCCCTTTCGCCTCGTTTATGGCAAGCCGTGCCATTTGCCTGTTGAGCTGAGACATAGGTCGCTTTGGGCAGTCACTGATATACTTTTGGATCTAAAGAGTGTAGGAGATCAGAGGAGGGCAGAGTTAGCAGCCCTGGAGGAGCTTCGTGATACCGCCTTTTCAAACAGCCTACATTATAAGGAGAGAGTGAAGGAGTTTGACTACATTACATTCGTGATTCTCATATCAGCCACAAGCAGTTTGAGCCAGCACAGAGAGTATGACTGCTTGATGCTAGGCTTAGATTATTCCCAGGGAAGCTACAGAACAAATGGAAGGGACCCTATTTGGTTAGAAAGGTGCATGACAATGGGAGTATTGATATATCTGAGTTGTCTTCTGATGCTATCTTTCGAGTGAACGGCTAGCGGCTCAAGCCATATCTAGATCATGAGCCGCGGGTCGTTGATGTTGCCCCTATTCACTTTGCGTGAGATGTGGTCTCTTGACTCACATCCATTGCGTCTCACGCCTGATTATCACTGTTCTTCCGACCTATATAGATCTAGTTGTCCATATCACTCTATTCTTTAGTCCCACATCCCTTCTCTCATCTTATGATTTTGCTATACTTAAGGTGTACTTTACCCTAAGTATAGGGGGGATGTAGGACTCTCGGGTATTCTTTTGACTCTTTCTACCCATGTTTTGCTGCCTATACTTAGGGATATTTCACCCTAAGTATAGGGGGGTAGAACTTGTACATCCATCACTCGGATTTCCCTTTATGTACAGCTTGCTATACTTAGGATTACTTGATCCTAAGTATAGGGGGAAACACTGAGTTCTCTTCATTCTATTCTTTGATTCGTCTTTGTGTTGGACATGTGAGCCCACGACGAGCCATTATGCAATAAATGTTATTGCAAATATCATTCCCTGATCTGAAATGAAGAATAAATAATTTGCATAATAGGTCCCTCTGTACAAATAGGGTTATGTACCATGGCTGTCTTAATGATCATACAGCTGTTGATTCAATTATTGAATCATAGAGGCTGGTGTTTGGATGAATATCTAAAGGGTTAGATTGAGGACTCATCAAGCACCGTCAAATGATTATTAAGATGTGATCTCCAGCCTGAGTAGGAGATTGCAATCCTTTCTCACATAGGCTGATATCTGACCGACCTCTTGATGCAGGTCCTCTGCATAGGAATAGAGATTCGGAGGTGTCAGATTAGTTAGGTCAAAGAGTTGACTTAACGAGATCGAGATAACCAAAGTCCTATGTTGAATGCTGTCACAGCATAGGCACGCATCCTCTGACCGGAGACAGATGTATTGCTATATGTCTGAGTATGTACATTTGACAGACCAATAGGTTGATGACCTAACCAAGGTCTATACACCGGCGCGTTGGTGTGCATATAAGGGCATATGAGTAATACGATCTCTCAAAGGGATCATACAGGTTCACTACTGAATCGGAAGACATGAGCTCACTCATGAGATATTGGGAAGAATCAAATTCCGTGCACGGTCGTCTCGCTTTGGAAGCTTGACTGAATTTGTAGGTTTGATATGTACTTTTGGAAAGTATATGATCTAGACCTAGGTATGATATGTGCTTTTGGAAAGTATATGATCGATACCAAATCCCAATGATCAAATGAGAAACTTAGTGATCAAACCCTGAAGAAGACAGTGTAAAATAGATCTTGATCTTCGAGTTGACCATGGGTCTTCCAGTATGCAGGATGTACAGGTATTGGGAATACCTGAGGGTGATGTGATCATAAACGATTGTATATCCATGACGCTTCCATTCCGAGGGAGTGATGAAACAGGTCTGGATTTTAGTGACTCCTTTCAGTAGAGAAGCAATCTGATCTTAGTCCAAGTGTTGGACATTGGTCTGAATGAGATTCAGATACAATGAGAAGATTAGATTTGCGGTCTTGATTTAATCAAGCATTTGTGGGAGGTCCGTAAGATCTGGATTTGAGATGAGATCTCAACATCCAAGTCACTATACGTGGAATAATACAATCGCCCTGTCCTTATCTCCAAGTATCTGCGGAGAAAGCACATTATTCTTGAAAGGGTTCAAGAATAATTCTGTTGATGAAATATCCAAGCAAGGACTTGATGATTAAATGTGATTTAATTATCAAGCTTAAATATGAATATGATTCATATTGAGAAAATGATTATCTAAGATAATTAAATGAGATTTAATTATCAAGGATTAAGAGAATGTGGATAACACTATCCATGATATATGCATGTTATAAATATGATTTATAATATACATATATAAGAGAGAGAATTTATGTAAATAGCATTTGTTAATTAATAATGTGAACTGGATTCACATTTGTTAATTAATTGGAAATGCAATTTACTAACTAGTTTGGGTTGTGAATATGATTCACATATTTTTCAATGGCAAGATTGAAATATTCACAAATTAATTTTGGAATTATTTTGGTGGATATTTATTATAATTAATTGAGGAATAACATAATAAATAAAATGGAGAAAACAACCACCCTCATGGGTGGCATCACCCATGAAGAGTTCATGGGTGACGCCCCCCCCTTTTTAGGGGTTGGTTAACTCCACTTCATTTGTTATATTATCTCTTGATTAATCCTAGCCATTGATTTATCATGGACCAAGCATAGCCCTTGGATCCATGTGTCCCATGGATTGAGATCCATTGGATCCTAAACTAGTATAAAAGGAGGGCTAGGGTAGCCTCTCCAAGGGACATCATTAAGAGTTGTACAAGGTGACAACTCTCTCTCTCTCTCTTTCTCATTCTCGCCCTCTCTCTCTTTCTCTTCTCCATTAAGTGGCCGTCCACTTTGTGTTGAGAAAGGAGAGACTCTCGGCTTCTTCTTCAACGACTCGTGGATCTCCATCTTCTTTGGAGTTTCTTACTCTAAAGGAAGATGATGGATTTCGTTTGACGAAATCGGGGGAGCCATCGCTTGGATCTTCATCGAGGATTGCGGGAAGGAACGTGACTCATCATCGCGCCCGCAAGTGCGTTCTTCGTGGATCGGACTTAAGATAGGAGGATCTCTACTTTGGGATCTCACGATCACAACCACGCTTCAAGAGGTATTCCTAATACTTTGTGGTTTGATGAAACGATCCGAGAAGTGTTCTCGTGATCATGTGGTTTCATCTTTAAAGTTAAAATTTTTTTTCCGCTGCATCTAGCATCTAGTACGACTAGTTGCTCCGATTGCATACAATGCGATCGACACGCTTCCGTGATGCGCTTGAGGATACTCAATATCCTTCAAGTGGTATCAGAGCCAGGTTGAATAAGGTTTTGGATATGATCCATAGACCTTAGACGATTTGGTTCTTGAAAGGGTTGCGAAATTTTTACTGCATTTCAATTTTCGCACCTCTGTAAAATTGAATTTTTCGGCACTGTTTAAAATGTTTAAACACGAAATTTTCAATTGGATTTTGTTCCCCATTAAACAAGGAAACCATAGGACTTGAGTTTACTAAATTTGGACTTTATTTGCTCAAGATATGGCTTTTTGAATATGACTATATTCACTGTTGCGGGAACTGCGGATTTGAACGTAATTAATGAGATGATTACGGTTTTAATCCGCCTTGAAATGCGTGAATTATCACTTGGGTTCTTTAATAAATCAAATAGGCAATCTTTGGAAACTGAGTTTGCATTTTATGGATTTAAATTGATCAAGATAAGTTAATTTTAGTGATTGGGGGTCACTGCTGGAAATTAACAATTTTGATCTTGAACCTTGTGATATGTCATTCAATTATCATGATGAAAATTAATTGTTAATTTTCTGGAATAATTAGTGATAAATATTTGTGAAATATTTAAAGAAATAATTATTTCATTGAATGACATTTGCCTAAACCACAATGATAAGATATTAGATCTTGATCATTGGTTCATCAACAAACATTGCTTTCATGAAAACCATAGTTTATCCTACAATTGTTGTAGGACAACTTTTACATGAAAAACCCTTTTTGCTTGAATAGGATTGGGGATTTGTCTAGCAAATCTCCTTATAATCAAAAATGTTTTGATTTATATTATATGGTATAATTTCGGTTGAAAAACCGATGAGCATCTCAAAGTACATGACGGTCTATCTGGTATTATCCTTTCCCGAGGTGGATGTGGTGCTTAGTCGGAGAGCATTGGGGTAGCGGGTTGCAACGTATGTGGTCCGTCCCACTCTCGTCGGTACTGGCCATGACAGCGGGTAGGGACTGTATAATACTGGAGACAGACAATGTGTATTTTTTTAATTATTAAAATTCGAATAATACGTACTTTGAGTATATACCTACTATTCAAGTAAAAGACATGTTTGTTGATTGATGATTGGATTGATGATTAATTTAATGTGATTAAATTAATTATATCCAATAAACACTCTATTTTGAATAGATGTGTATTTCCCTTGGAAGAATTAATTATGTGAATATGATTCATAATAATTAATTACAATTTGAATATGAGGTGGAGGATCACATAAGTGACATCCATGGTCTCCCGTCAAGGCAAAGGATTTCGTCGCCAGTTGTTGTGTATAGGAGACGCCTGTCCGAAGTGACAGATCCTGTACATGATTTAATTGGATCGGGTTCTTTGCTTCTCGAAAGAGTAAGGCCGTATACGTAGTGACCCCAATATCGGGTCCTCATATTATTGGGGCGATATTGGATTGCGTATAGCGAGTATTAAGCCTGTTGACGGTTGGTTCAATTAATGACGGGTCAACATCATCTTAGGGGTGGTGGGCCCGGGTGTTAAAGACCGAATTGGGAGATGCAAGTTGGACTTGCAAGGCGGAATGTGTTCCCGCTTCTTTTTATCCGAGTTGTAGGTTCTCATATTATTGGGATGCAACGAAGATAGGGAAGGAGATCCCAGATCTTGCTAGAGATATAATGGTAAGAATATCTCTTACATTGAAAGTGATTAAGGGAATGAACTTTCAGTGTTGACAAGGCAAGACAACTTTGATATAAAAATTTCTAAATCAAAGTAAAACATGTATATATAATATATATACCCTTATGCAAATTTCTTATTTCAGATAATCCTTCATTAAACCCACTCAATGTTATACTCAATAATAACCAGTAAAAATATCTTGGATTGGACTCATAATCCAGATATTGTACTTGCAATTGGACACATAATGTATGTGGTTGCAGTGTGCAAGTCCCCTCAACATAATGAGGAAGGGCAATTAAATAAGACAATAAGGCATCACCTTAGGGTTTGCATGTCTCTATAGTCTTGATCTTTCATCGAGTATACTTTGGAAGTGACATGTCGATGGTGATCGTAATTGTCGAATAATCCTTATAAAATAAAAGAAGATATTTTGGCATATATGCTCTAGACATTTAATCATGAATGACATGGTTCTCTGCATTATGCAGAATGGTGGCTCAAAAGAGATGATGTATTCAAAATGTTTGAATACCTACCTGAACCTAAGTCTCCAAGAGTTAAGATGAATGTAGATATGATGAGTGTCATCATTCTACTATCTATACTCAAGTCATTCATGAAGCTTTATGATATTCATATTGTATGAATTTAATGAAGCATGTATAAATGTTGAAATGCTCTTACATTGAATTCTTTTGAATTTAACATAAGAGATCCTTAGTCTTAAGCAATGGTTGTTTATAGATTAAGAGAGTGCAGTGGAAGCATGGGTCGGACCCGAGTAAGAAGGAAAGTCAAAGAGTTGACCTACTTCTGTGACTTCCATATGACATCCAAAGAGTTGGATGAATGCCAATACTGCAATATGTTGATGTGTTGATAGTATGACTATCAAGTCTGTCTAAAATCCTTAGTGAAGGACTCAGATAGAGCATCAGAATAATCTACATATAATCATTGACTCTGACTTTATTATTTCATAAGATAAAGTCTGACAATTGTATCCCAATCTTCTAATGACATTTGCAATTGGTTGCATATATATATATATTAGAAGATTAGAAATTTGATCTTAAGGTTTAGTAGTCATCTACATGGATATTACTGTAATTGTTGCAGCAATCTCTATTGGATAGATTGACTTCATATTCTCAGTGGGAGAGCCCTTAGTCTTGGAGAATGTCTCTATGACCTAGATATTAGAATACCCTCATTGTTTGTTTCTAAATGTTGGAAATAAACATGAATTCTGAGATAGAACTATCATAAAGAGTTATGATGGAAATATTTCAGATAGTAATCTAACATCTAGTGGACTCCACAAAATTAGAAAATTAATGAATGGTTCATTAAGATTTCTAATACTGAAAATCAAACCTTATAAGATCAATAGGAGGATGAAGATCATTTGACAATGATCTAGCATCAAGTCTTGGACGTATGTCTGTTGATTTGATCAATAAGACTAGTAAGAGATGAAACTTTAGAATGTCTAAAATTTCAAATCTTACATACTTATGAATATTGTATTCGAAGTAAAATGTCCAATACACCTTCTCTGGGAATGGTGTTAGATGTCGAGGTATTCAAGATCTCATACATATTGATGTATCTAGATCATCTATATCATAGTAAACATTATGGATATGTGATATCTATTGATGATTACGTATGATATGAGATTTCTTCTCTTCACCTGAGAAACCTTTGAAATGTTCAAAGATTTCACAATTTTGGTTTAGAACCAAAGTTTGGAGAAAGATGAAATGAATTTGATCTAACCTAGGTAGCTTGTACCTATTAGATAAAATTCAAAGAATACCTTATGGAGATATGAATATCATTTCTATCTCACTCCTCCTAATACACCTAAACTCAATGGAGTTGTAGGGAGATACAATTGGATCATGTGTGACATGATTTGGTCAATGATATTTTTTAGCATAATTATCCCTTAGTTTCCAAGTATATATGTGTAGTAGAGACTACAATATATATCCTTAATAAGGTTCCATGGATGTAAGCTGGAATCTAGCACTTGAGAGTGCTACTTCATTAGGAAAATAAAGGATGGTATTGGATACCTACTTTATGACCTTGAGATTCTTAAAAGATATCATTTCTGAGAATGTGATTCTTAGTAGATTGAGACTCTCTTGAGAATCAAGATGAAAATGAAGTAAAGGAACTCATTTAATCTTGAGAAGATAATGAGGCTCCTGAAATAGGAAACTAAAAGGACAATTAAAGATGAAACATTAATACCTCTTCAAATGAGTTTGAAGATGTATTCCATGTGTCAGTTAAGTCTGACAATGATCGGATTTCATGTGATGAAGCTCCTAAGGATCATGACATGGAATGATGGATATTAGCAATAAAGTCTAAAGTAGACTTCATCTACAAGTGTTGTATATGGACCCTCGAGGATCCACCTATAAGGGTTTGACCCATTAAGGTGTAAATGGATCTTCAAGAGAAAGAGGGAACCTGATGAGAAGGTAGAGACTTTCGAAGCACGGTTTGTAGCCATTAACTACACACCGGAAGAGAAGACATTGCTGGCAATGAGACTTGCTCTTCGGTGACCATGCTTAAACTCATCAGAATATTGCTAACCTTAGCTACACAACTTGACTATTGCATCTTCAGGATGTAATTCAAGATTGCATTCCTCTAAGAATACCTCTTTGGGGATATTCACATGAAGTAGCCCCAGGATTTCATGGTTGAGGAATGCAAGGTGTGCAAGCTAAAGAAATCCATCTGTGGACTCAAATAAGCTTCTTGAAGTTGGAACATAAGATTTGATGAAATTATAAATGTTATGATTTCAAATAGAATCTTGATGTACCATGTGAAGCTTAGTGGGAGTGCCATTGTGTTCATCGTGCTAAATGTAAATAATATCCTAATCATTTGGAATGATATAAGGATGAGAATAAGTGTTTTATAGACTGGCTATTCCATACCTTGAGATATGATCTCAAGAATACCTCTTAGATCTTAGTTCTGAAGTTGTTCAGAATCAAAGAAAAGAGGGTATTGGGACTGTCACATTTGTAGTACACCTTGGACATATTCCATTCTTGGAAATTCCAAGAAAGGCTTCCTTCCCTTGAGATTTGGTACTGACCTATCAAAAGGGATAGCACCTCAAAGAGTTGAGGAAGTGAATGCTAGAACTCCTTGCACTTGTGCATCAGTTACGAGAAGCTTAGTGTATGCTAGATGTGTACAAAAGCCAGATATCTGCCATGCAGTGGGAGTAGTAAACTGTTACTAATCCTATTATGGAGATAAAACACTTGATTGCAGTAATAACAATATCTTCAAAGATGACAAGGCTTTAGAGATGGTGATCTCTATGTCTTATTTTCAAGAAGTTAAGACTTTATAGATAGAGATCTAAAAGGTCTTAACTGTGGATACCTTGAGAGATAGTGATCTCCCGGAATAAGGGTATTCTGATAAGGATTATGGAAATACTGGTTATAATAGTTATTGAGCAATAGTGTCAAGGACACTATAACTGCTTTGACTAGATTGAGTATTGGTTGCATAAGATGCAACATTCGCATTGGATGCGAGCACTGTTACCTAGGGATATGCAAGTGCCGTAAAAGGACTTGGCATAGTCTTTTGGGAACAGAGTGACTGATCAGCTTACCTAGCTATTTCTAAATAGCCTATGATTGTCACATGAGTGTGAGTTTAAATGATTAGCCCATTAATGGCTCTTTGGGCTAGTGGGAGATTGTTGGACATGTGAGCCCACGGCGAGCCATTATGCAATAAATGTTATTGCAAATATCATTCCCTGATCTGAAATGAAGAATAAATAATTTGCATAATAGGTCCCTCTGTACAAATAGGGTTATGTACCATGGCTGTCTTAATGATCATACAGCTGTTGATTCAATTATTGAATCATAGAGGCTGGTGTTTGGATGAATATCTAAAGGGTTAGATTGAGGACTCATCAAGCACCGTCAAATGATTATTAAGATGTGATCTCCAGCCTGAGTAGGAGATTGCAATCCTTTCTCACATAGGCTGATATCTGACCGACCTCTTGATGCAGGTCCTCTGCATAGGAATAGAGATTCGGAGGTGTCAGATTAGTTAGGTCAAAGAGTTGACTTAACGAGATCGAGATAACCAAAGTCCTATGTTGAATGCTGTCACAGCATAGGCACGCATCCTCTGACCGGAGACAGATGTATTGCTATATGTCTGAGTATGTACATTTGACAGACCAATAGGTTGATGACCTAACCAAGGTCTATACACCGGCGCGTTGGTGTGCATATAAGGGCATATGAGTAATACGATCTCTCAAAGGGATCATACAGGTTCACTACTGAACCGGAAGACATGAGCTCACTCATGAGATATTGGGAAGAATCAAATTCCGTGCACGATCGTCTCGCTTTGGAAGCTTGACTGAATTTGTAGGTTTGATATGTACTTTTGGAAAGTATATGATCTAGACCTAGGTATGATATGTGCTTTTGGAAAGTATATGATCGATACCAAATCCCAATGATCAAATGAGAAACTTAGTGATCAAACCCTGAAGAAGACAGTGTAAAATAGATCTTGATCTTCGAGTTGACCATGGGTCTTCCAGTATGCAGGATGTACAGGTATTGGGAATACCTGAGGGTGATGTGATCATAAACGATTGTATATCCATGACGCTTCCATTCCGAGGGAGTGATGAAACAGGTCTGGATTTTAGTGACTCCTTTCAGTAGAGAAGCAATCTGATCTTAGTCCAAGTGTTGGACATTGGTCTGAATGAGATTCAGATACAATGAGAAGATTAGATTTGCGGTCTTGATTTAATCAAGCATTTGTGGGAGGTCCGTAAGATCTGGATTTGAGATGAGATCTCAACATCCAAGTCACTATACGTGGAATAATACAATCGCCCTGTCCTTATCTCCAAGTATCTGCGGAGAAAGCACATTATTCTTGAAAGGGTTCAAGAATAATTCTGTTGATGAAATATCCAAGCAAGGACTTGATGATTAAATGTGATTTAATTATCAAGCTTAAATATGAATATGATTCATATTGAGAAAATGATTATCTAAGATAATTAAATGAGATTTAATTATCAAGGATTAAGAGAATGTGGATAACACTATCCATGATATATGCATGTTATAAATATGATTTATAATATACATATATAAGAGAGAGAATTTATATAAATAGCATTTGTTAATTAATAATGTGAATTGGATTCACATTTGTTAATTAATTGGAAATGCAATTTACTAACTAGTTTGGGTTGTGAATATGATTCACATATTTTTCAATGGCAAGATTGAAATATTCACAAATTAATTTTGGAATTATTTTGGTGGATATTTATTATAATTAATTGAGGAATAACATAATAAATAAAATGGAGAAAACAACCACCCTCATGGGTGGCGTCACCCATGAAGAGTTCATGGGTGACGCCCCCCCCCCCTTTTTAGGGGTTGGTTAACTCCACTTCATTTGTTATATTATCTCTTGATTAATCCTAGCCATTGATTTATCATGGACCAAGCATAGCCCTTGGATCCATGTGTCCCATGGATTGAGATCCATTGGATCCTAAACTAGTATAAAAGGAGGGCTAGGGTAGCCTCTCCAAGGGACATCATTAAGAGTTGTACAAGGTGACAACTCTCTCTCTCTCTCTCTCTTTCTCATTCTCGCCCTCTCTCTCTTTCTCTTCTCCATTAAGTGGCCGTCCACTTTGTGTTGAGAAAGGAGAGACTCTCGGCTTCTTCTTCGACGACTCGTGGATCTCCATCTTCTTTGGAGTTTCTTACTCTAAAGGAAGACGACGGATTTCGTTTGACGAAATCGGGGGAGCCATCGCTTGGATCTTCATCGAGGATTGCGGGAAGGAACGTGACTCATCATCGCGCCCGCAAGTGCGTTCTTCGTGGATCGGACTTAAGATAGGAGGATCTCTACTTTGGGATCTCGCGATCACAACCACGCTTCAAGAGGTATTCCTAGTACTTTGTGGTTTGATGAAACGATCCGAGAAGTGTTCTTGTGATCATGTGGTTTCATCTTTAAAGTTAAAATTTTTTTCCGCTGCATCTAGCATCTAGTACGACTAGTTGCTCCGATTGCATACGATGCGATCGACACGCTTCCGTGATGCGCTTGAGGATACTCAATATCCTTCACTTTGTATATAGCAATTCCTTTTCGCTTCCCTATACTAAGCACGAGTTATGTCTTCTTCATCGCTCTCGACTCTGAGGACATCGTTCGAGCTAAATATAGGGGGGTATGTATATATTTCATATATACTTTAGCCATAACTCGTACTTCGTGTGAGTGTGCTAATAAATAAAATGGCTAAAAATCCATAAAATTTAAAAATTTTCCCCTGTATATAAAATTCATTTTGCACATACCTATTTATTTATAAAAATTATTTTTTTACAAATGATTGTAAAATGATTTGTGTAAAGGATTTGTAAATATTTCCATATCAAAATCTATGTATATAGTAAAAATTTTTGTAAAATGTTTTGAAAACAAAAAGTTTGCAAAAACCTTGTGTAAATGTTTGTAAATATTTTGCAAAACTTCGCATTCATGCATACAACCATGTTTTCAAACATTTTTCAAAAAAAAATTGAACGATTGTAAATACTTGTAAATTGCATATTTGTAAAATAGCATCTTTGTAAATACTTGTACAAAATTTTCCAAATCATAGTTGACATTTAAACTAGCCTGAAATTAAATAGACAAATGGAGCTTGGTTAAGACCTTAATCCACCTAATGATAAGAGGAACCTTAGAGGGCTTAGGATTGAGACTTTTCAGGTCCATTAGGACTTAATTCTTTGAGTCCACTAGGCTATGAGCATATGTCATCTTGATGAGACAAATTAGAGCACTTAACAACACACGCATGACTCTCAGAGACAATGGCTTTGCTTGCACCAGCACCTTACACATAGCTCTCCACGGATGAGGTGGTGAGGAGGCAGTTCCTTTGGCTTGGGGTAGCATATGAGGGTAGTACTTCTAGGCGGAACCTCTCTTCTTCTTCTAACGAAGGAAGTGCGTCTCAACTTGCTCTGGTGGTTATGATGTCTAAAGACAGAAGCCGTGGGTTGCAATAAAGCTTCAAAAGAGGGATAGTCTACTGGCTCAAGAGGAAAAACTCCTTGTATATATGCTGCACCATATAGATATGTTGTACAGATGCACATGAAAAAAATGTGCAAAAAGAAAAGAACTCCAAAAAAGTGGTGGGTCGGATTGAAAATTTAATAATCCCACCGGAGTGTATATAGACAAATAAAGCAAAAGCTTATGGTATACATGTTTCATCTCATGAAGCTTGCAGCGGGAGACTCAGCTACACTGGTTGAGCTCCCAAGGATACATGGCTACACTGGCCGTGGTCCATTCTCTTCTTCCCCCTCTTCTTGAGCCGGTTGCACTTGAACTTAGAAGGGAATACCCCGCTTCTCGAGGAAAGAGTTGCTAGACCGAGGCATTAGAGTTACCGGGTTGAGGGAGGTTGTTTCTTTATTACTTTTGAGGTAGGGAGCTACATATCACTTACACTGTACAAGGAAAGATTCCTGGTCATTAGAGTTTGTGTATGTAGACTTGTTTTGATCTGGTTTATTGAGGAGTCTTGCCCATAGATTGGTGGAACTCAGAGGCTGTTAAGTTTTAAGCTTAAGTCCAAATAAGGTTCCGACAAATTAATAATCCAAAGGTCTGACCGAGCTCCATATTTCAATTTAATGAAGGAAAGTTTAATAATCAACCTTGATTTCTCCTCTTTTTCTTTTTCTTTTGCACTTCTTTTTCAAATAAGTGTTTGCTAAGGGACCAGCAAAGGTAAAGTATAGGGGAGTGATGAATCCCACTTCATCACCCTTTATTCCTTTATTTTAGCTAGAAACTTAAGCAAAAATACCTTGTAAATATGTATAAATATCATAAATTGCCAAAAAAACGTGCATCTTGTAAATATGCATAATTAGCATGATTTTTGTGCCAAAATAAAGGAATAAAGAAACACAATAAAAAGAGGGAAATATTTAGAATAAATATTGAGCAACCTAATCCCAAGGGAGGGCTCAGCATGGGCCTGACCGCAAAAGAGCCCAAGTAGAGGGAGATAGGGAAACTAATGTGTTTATACACATGCATGTAAATAAATAAAAATTATTTTCCTCTTAATAAAAATAAAAATGGGTGTATAATTATATATATATATATTTGTAAATATAAAATTAAAATAAAAATAGGAAAAATAGAAGAAAACCAAAAAGAGATAAATTCCCTTCATCATTGTGTATATGCCATGTACATAGAACCACTAACTTATTTATTATCACTTTGTAAATAAATAATTAACATCAAATAAAAATATGTATATATTCCATATTTCATGATGTAAATAAATAAAATAAAAATTACGAAAATAAAAATAAAATAAAAGGAAACAAAATAAAAACCAAAAGCCACATTGTATATATACCATATACGTATATAAATAAAAATATTTATTTCACCCTTGTAAATAATTAATAAAAATAAAAACAACAATACCCCTTTATTCCAAATTTTATCTTATAAATAAATAAAATACAAAATTGGAATAAATGTATAAAAATAAACAATCAAAAATCAAAAATAAAAAATACATATGTATATACCTGTATATAATAATAATATTTTGTAAATACATAAAATATTTTTCAAAAAATAAATAAAAATCACTAAAAAATAGTTTTAAAATAAATAAATATTTTTCATGTTTGTAGTTTTTCGAAAATAAGTCCTTTACTATTTTTAAATGAATTTCTAAATAATTTAAAAATGGAATAATTTGATTGGTGCACGGGGGATTGTTGACCCCGGTCAACTCCCCCCGCAGACCCTCTTCTCAGCAGATCCGTGCGCCGGACCCGTTTTCTCCCATTTATCCCCGCTTGACCCGATCACCATTTCTCTAAACCCCGGGTCCTAATCACTCTCCATACATCCGGGATCCTCGCCCAACACGTTGCCTAGGGGTCCGTGCTTCACCAAGACGGACCCGGCCCTTTCTTCTCGGACCCCTCACACTATATAGGTTGAGCTCCTCCGCACATTTCTCGCCATCTTTGGCGCTCCCCTTTCGTCCTAGGAGCTCCTCCTTACTCCCCAGAGTGACAGTTGCGTGAGGAAGGTGTTGAAGCGAGGAGAGAGAGCTTGCGTCACTGATCTGGCAACATCTCGCCGTCGTGCGCCGCCCAGAGCAGCGCCCGAGCCTCGGGCCTCTGACGACCCTCGAGGCGACGACCAGAGCTCCGCGAGCTCATCCCTAGTCGATTCCACCCATTAGGTAAACCTAATTTTTCCTATTTTCCCTTAATTTCCCATTACGCCCAATTCCTCCGATGTCCGTCGCTGATCAATTCACGTCACCTCGACCATCCATTCGATCATCGGACAACACCCACATCTTCGCCATACTCCTCTTCACGTTCTACGCCTTCCCATCCAACCCAGTTTGCACCGGAATGGGAGTCTACCCTCCTCCGCCGTCGCATCGCCGGAGGGTGTCGCCCCGACACACCCATCCCCCCATTTCTCCTCTCACCGGGTCGAGGCAGTTTGCCCTCGACCCAGGAGTCTTCTAGTGTTGTTTTTCAGGTCGAAGAGACCTCATCTGGAGGTCCACATCTCGAGCAAAGAGCTCCAGCTCCGCCTGCGTCGCCGGGGCTCCTTGGAGCTTCTTGGCGTTATCGGAGGAGCCCACCAGCTGCGGAGCATCGAGGCGCGTCTATTTCACATCTCACAGCCGTTGGATCAGCCCATTGCTCCAGACGTTCTCCCAACCATACATCTGAGGAGTTGCACCGACCGTCGATCCTTCTAGGGCTTGATCTCAGCCGTCAGATCCAGCAAGAGGGAGCCCTTGATTCGCCACCGTCAGATCTCACATGTGGCAAGCCCTCATCCATCAGATCCGAGCCAGCGTCCTTCACAGAGGCGTAGTGCACCTCAGCCGTTCGATATCACACGTGGCGCGCCTCCAGCCCTCGGATAATAAGGGGTAATTTACACTTAGGCCCCCCTCCTGTTTCGCATTTACTTTTTAATCCTGTAAATACTCAGTTCAGTTGTTTTTATTTTTGAAAAATTGCACTTAGGACCTGGACCTTTATAGTATTTGCTTTTTCATCCCTGTATATGTGAGACACGTGCTTCGTCACGTGGTTTTTGGAGAAATTGCATGATATGGGCTTGATGTTTCTATGTGTTATTGAATGAAAGATATGTTTTGATATTTGCATCCATACCCCTGTGAACACTTTTAATCGACATGTGTTGATTTTTGTGGGTATTTTGCAACTTCTTCCCTAGACTTTTAGCACGTGTTGCTAATAAGTCCCGGGAAGTAAGTTTTATTACATATAGGTCCCTCTATGCCTTGACCACATATAGCACACATGCATTCTTGGGAATTTTCATGAGGGTCCTCCAACGTCCTGATTTTGTTACACTTCAGCCACTAGAAACATGTTTTCTTGCATATAGGTCCTTGTGCACTGTGAGCCTTTGTTTGAATTAAATAAAATATCAAATCAAGTCCAAATTTCGTGAAAATTGGATACATGGCTCCTGCCATTGTGTAAAATTTTCACTAAAAATTTGATACATTTTTTAGGGTTTTTAGTATTTTTAAAAATTCAAAAACAACCATTTTTGTCTCTGTTCAGATTAAAAAATCATAAAAAATACAAAAACTCTTTTAAAAATTCTAAAAAAATAGGACTTGTTAATTTTGGTGTGCTTTATTTTCTTTGCATTTTTGTCTATTTTTGGATATATAAAAATCCTAAAAATTGAAAAACCACTTAAAACTTATAAAAATCTAAACAATAGTAGAAAATTCCAAAAACAAAACACTCTTCTTCTAGATTTTCCAGGACTCTAAAAATACCTCCAGAATCTTCCAGGACCATTTAAAAAGTGTTTCTACTTTTCATAAAAATACCTCCAGACTCTTCCAGGACCATTTCATAATTTAATTTGGTCCTCCAAGCTTGACTGGACAGTTTTCCCTTTTTGCTGCCTTCTTTCATTTTTAGAAAATTATATAAAAATCACAAAAATCTCAAAAATTCACCAAAAACAGTAAAAAACCTAAAAAACATAAAAATATTTTTGTTGGAATTTTTGAACCTTTTTTGAGTGCTTAAATAATTGGTTGAAGTTGCTTATATTTGTCTTTTTATTATTTTCCTTATTATCAAAAATCCCAAAAAATATTAAAATATTAAAAACCACCAAAATTTTTTTTTCCCTTCATTTCATTTTTGACTACTTTGTAGGTCGTGAGGCCAACTCGTGCTCCTTGAGTCCGACCCTGGGTGCTACACCAGGCTAATCTCATAGCCAGGGCCACAATTTGATTTTCTTGTTTTATCTGCTTTATTGGTGGTCTGTTTCCTCATTTTTCTTGTTGAGCTCGGATTTCTCTATTCGGATCACAACGACTCTGACTATATATCAGATCCTGAGTGTGAGATTTTCGTGGTTATCAAATATCTTATAGGAATCTTTGAATTAACCCATACCATCAAATAGTGAGGTGACATTATGGCTCTTATTTATACTAGTGAGGACATCAATCCTCTTCTTCATTTGCTCTATCATCTGGGTCAAGTGCTCAAGAGTGGACTCCATGAGAGGTGTCTCCAACAGGTCAGTCTTGGTAAGCAGATTGGTGGAAGATATGAGGGTGGTGGTGGGTAAAAATCCGAGGTCTGACACTGTGGCCGAGGAGGATATGTACAAAAAGAAAAATCAGGAGCAAAGTCCTCTTGATAAAATAGAGGTGGACCGACTGGAGGATATGATAGATCTGCAATATCTGGATAAAAATCACTCTAGTCAGTCATCTCTGAAATAAAAGAAAATGATTGGGAGAGCATGATAGTCGAGCCAAGATGTGCCAAAAAAGGCGCAAATGTGTAGAGAAGATCAAGTATGCACAAACACAATCATATATTCACAAAAAAACCCTTCAATTCATCTACTCAACACAATAAGGACCGTGAAAGCTCGGTCTTTTTATCTTTTCAAATTTAGAGTTAGATGAATTTCACAAACTTGTACAAACACGTAGGAAGTCCTGAGATCGGGGCACTAATCGTTAGTGTGTACGTATCAAGAATAAAATGCACATACAATAAGGGGATTACTCTCCCCAAGACAAGGATTTTTCTTTTTCCTTATGGTCAAGTAATATTAGCAGTCCTAATTTTTATTGGTTATCACTTTTTTATTTAATGAAAATGCACGAACCTAATGAGGAGCCAATTATTTTTAGATCCTATGTGGTCAAAAATAGAGGGAGAGAGTCGAAAAAGCAATGCATGCGAAAGAGATGATGAATGCTAATTAGAAATTCTCACCCTACCTCTAGCTCTCATCATCCAAGGATGTTAAGCAGAATTGAAACCTATCTATATGCAAATGCAAATCCAATGAAATCACCTTAAGTCATAAATTTCTATTAACGTGAAGCCTAAATTCTAAATACCTAGAAAGGAACCAAAGGGTCTGGTCTTGGAGTCTCCTCAAAGCCCACCACAATGGCTCCTGCAAGCATTGTATGGAGGACTCTCTCGGCTTAGGGTTCCAAGTGAATATCAACTCAAAATTTGACTAAGTCTAAACAGGAACTATAGGTACATGCAACGGTCGTTAAGTGTTTGGGCCTAATCTATCGTCAAACAGATCTTAATTCTAGGGCTCAATCACACAAAATGAATAAAAATAAAATCGTGAAACAAAGAAAAATAAAAGCGGTCAAAAAAATGAGAAAAATCAATGAGTCCCCTAAATGAACAATTATTCGGGTACTAGACCTCACGAAGTGTTAGACTCCTAGAGAGTCTTGAATTATTACAATAATATGTATCTCTTTCTCACTTTAAATTAAAACTGAAATAAAGAAAAATAAATGAAGGTGCAATTATCTTCAAAAATCTCCCAACTACTCCTTTGTTGTACTCTCTTGTCGTCTAGCGTAAGATAACTGACTCTACTTCATGTAGGTGTGCATGTGCTCCTAGGAGAGCCTCCCTCGGTTCGCAGTTCCTCGCAACAAATTCAAACAAAGAAGGTGGTTAGGGAATTCATGAATAATATCAAAATAAAATAAAACAGAAATACAGATTAAAATAGACAAACAACAAGACATGGGTAAAAGTCCAATCTATACGACGTTGATCCCCGACAACGGTGCCATTTGAAAAGTCGGAAATTCTATTGGTCTTGTGTCTACACAAGGCATGAACGCAGTCGTCAAAGTGACCGATGAGAATCTCGGACTAATTCAACAATTAACCCACAATATGAATCAAGCAATGGAAAGCAAAAAATAAATGTGGAGTTGAAATTTATTACAACTCTACGTGTAAATTGTGTAAATAACAACAATCTCAAAAAGCCACAAAGTTCAACTTCCAAAATCAATATATGCTCCATCTGAACTCCAAATTCATCAAACTCACTTTCATTGTACTCCAAATTAAATTATCTTTAAAACGAAGGTGATTTCATAAAATTCAGAGTTAGAGTTTGAAATGTGGCCAATTGGGGTATTATTGTATAATAGACTTATGTACACTATGAATATTATTTAATTAATTATTTTTTTGTGAATATTTGTGAATAATGTATTTTTAATACTTTTAAATATTGTATTTAACGCATATAAAATACAACCAAAAATCACAAAATAAAAAATAAAAAAATCAATAAAAATAAAATCTTTTATATATTGTATGTGTATCACCATGAATATACTGTGCCTATACCTATTTAATTACCCTAATAAATTAACTCTTCAAAATCAAATAATATTATTAAAATACTGCTAAAATATTTTAAATAAATGAAATATTAAATTATGTAAAAAATCAAAGTTTTGTATATCTAGGTATACATACCTGTAAATAACACCTTGTATTTATTTTAACCCTTGTAATTATACTATTTAGTTAATTAAATCTCGGTTATTGTATTTCAATCCATTTCAATCTCGGTTATTGTCGCAAATTCAACCCTCTCATCCCCATCCTTCCAAAACCAGTCAATTCTCCTTCGATCTCGCCCATTTCAAAATTTGAAAATCGCATGACTTCTCTATATAAATTTCATTCTCCCACCTCCGGCAAGCCCTTAATCTAATTTTGGACCAAAATCATCCGCGGTTGAGTGGCAGGGATGTGCTCTTGTGATAAAGGAGCAGAATCACGATCTGGAGAGTCAGTTTTGTGCCCTAGGTCGTGATTCAACCACGTCACCAACGTTCTCTATCGCACATCTCTGCCTCTCTGCCATAACCGTAGATTAAGGCATTTTCCCTTTTTCTTCTTTTCTGTAGGTAACCTAGGTATATTGTATTTGATTTATTCTTTATTTCCTGCTTCGATTTTTTTAATCCCCTAGATCAGATCAAAATCTCCAACATCCGATATGCATGATCGAAGGAGTTCTGTTCAAGATCAACAACCCCCGACTTCGCAAAAATGCTCACCCAACCATTCTCCATCCCTTCCACCTTCTGCCCACCTTTGGATTTTAACAGATCAAAAGTTTGGTCCACTTCAACCATCTTCATCAGAGACCTCCATCTAGTCCCTATAAGCCATGTTTTTAACCTAAATTTAGGTTGGAGGCGTCCTTCAATTATGAGTGTGCATTTGCAGGGTCAAAGAACACAAGAGAAGCAATCGGTAGAGGATAGGAGGTTCACCTGGAGTGTTTGACCTTTTACCCTCCAGATCCTCACACAAGCATCACTGAGTTATACTTTCACCACCAGGAGATGTAGAATTGCAAGAGCTTGGATTTAAGACCGATTTGATGAGGAATAGAGCCAAGACAAGGGAGATATGGCTAGATCAAGTTCGTTAGGGAAGACCTGCTTCCTAGTTCATCCAGACCCCTTTATCACCATCAGATCAATAACATCATGCTAGAATAGATCATAACCGTTGAAGTTTTCCAAAACTCATCGTTGATTAAAGATCCATATCTAACCATGACCCTTCAAGCACGTTTCATCCTCCAACATCCGATCATTCTGGAAGTGCATTTGAACCATCCACGGAGCCACGTAATTTAATGGTATATTCGCATCCGCACTCCCCATCTTTATTTTATTTTTAAATAAATCCCTTCAAGAACACGTGTCTTTTTGTCCTTTACTGAACAATTGCACTAGTTTCCTTGGCATTTATTTTATTTGCATAATTGTCCTGTTGAACTTCAGCACGTGTTATGCATGTGAGATTTGTGAAAATTGCAATAAAAGTTTGATGTTTTGAGTTATTATATAGACCTTGAAGTTAAATTAATTGCATTTAAGTCTTTTCTAGTGGGGCGCACATTCTCGAGCACAAGTTTTTATCGAAAAAATGCATATTTTACCCTACAATTTAATTCTCTATTACTTTTTAGTGCCATAATTTAATTATTTGCATATAAACCCCTACTTGTCTACATTTGTTTTGTTCATTAAAAATTATCAAAACACATTTAAAATACCACAAAAAATTATATATTTTTGTTTGGTTCATTTACATCAAAAATTTTCATTTTGCATTTTAATTGATTTTATTATTTATTAAAATTAAAAACTTCATAAAAATGTACTATTCGCATTAAAAAATCAATAAAAATTATAAAAGTCCTTCCAAAAGTTCTAAAAAATATTCTTATGTGTTTTTTATTCATTTTAATTTCTTTCCATTTTTTGCATTTTTATTTCTCATACAACTCATAAAAAGCATAAAACTCGTAAAAACATTAAAAATTCATAAAACTCTTTTAAATTTCCAAAAAAATAAAAAACGGCTTTCTAGAAAATATAAAAAACATCTTTTATTCTAAATATTATTTCATCCATTTTAATATTATTTGTTATTTTAAAATACCAAAAACATTCATTTTATTTTCTGTTTGTTTAATTCACTATTTTTTATTTATTTAAAGGCCTTAAAAATTGTGAAAATTTCTAAACAAATAATAGAAACATCAGAAAAAGTTTAAAAACCCAAAATATTTTTTATTTAAAATTTTTGGTCATTTTTAACATAATAAGTAAACACAAAAACAATTGAGTATATGCACTTTAACTTTTCTTTATTTCTCTTATTGTTTTAACAATAAAAAATTCTTTCGAAAAACAAAAACAATAAAAAATCAGAAAATAAAATAATAATTATAAAATTAAAGTTCCTTAAAAAATAAAAATCCCAAAGAAAATATAACATCCAAGTATAGTATGAATAGAAATCCTTTCTTCTTTCCTTGAATTCTCATTGCATTGAATATCCCTCGAGATTTTTGTAGCCTTCCTGAGTTCGATCATGTTAGTTATACAAGTAAATTAAATAGAAAACTCTCTTTCTACATTTTATTTTATTGATTTTTTTATGAGATAAATAAATTTTTTGTTTGACGCTTCTTTGGGTTGCAATGAACGCCATTTCGCTTGTGACTAATTCATTGAAATAAAAGCCCAAATTTCAGCGATCACCACCTCTATCATGAGGTAGAAAATCGAGAAGGCGAGGGGGTCATTAGGTCTAGTAAGAGCTAGGGTTTAGGCCAGATTGTTGATCGAGGTCAACCAGCAGTGCGACCTGGTTGGTCCATGTAGACCAACTAGGAAAAACCAGCCTCGAAATTATTTGTAAAATAGATAATATATAGTGTATGAATTAATTAAATTAAAGTTATAAATGAGAAGTGTTTATTATTTTTTGTAGTATTTTAATATGATTTATATTCATTTTTAAGGGCTCATTTATTACAAGTTAGTTTTTAGAGTTTCGTTTATATGTATATTTACTTGTGCTTTGCATATTTTATTTTTATTTTGTATTATTTATATTATTATTTTATTTTCTCAATTTATATATTTATATCTTATTTTTTAATACATAAAAATATTTTTATTATATTTTTTTGATGTATTATGTACACTTAATAAGTATAGATATGTAACATATAGGTTTGAGTATAAGTATTTCATCTATGTATTTTTGTATATTATTTTATTTTAGTGCTTTATTTATGGTTTTATTGTATTCAAAATATACATATAATATAAAGAGTTTAATGGGGCTGCCCCCGCGCCGTTTTCGACATTTTATTTTATTCTTTTTTAAATATCTCCATGTATATTCATCCCTATATCCCTATTATATGCCATTCAAATTTCGTCAGAAACAGAGACTGCTACAACCTCCATCGAGATGGTGTCTCGATGGAGGCCGTAGGAGTCTCTGTTTCTGACGAAATTCGAATGGTATATATGAGGGATATAGGGATGAATATACATGGTGATATTTTTCAAAAAAAATAAAAAAACATCGAAAACCGTGCAGGGCAGTCCCATTAAACTCTAATATAGATAATATTTACAAAACTAGAATGGGCATTTTTGCAAATAACATAAAAGTTGAGGGCCTCACTGCTATTTAACCAGAAAGTTACAACATAATTAAAAAGTTTTTGGACCAGATACAAAATTCATAACCCACGAGAGGTACTCTGCAAAATGCACACACCTCTTGCACACAGGCACACGAGGTGATGTGGCGGAGGACTTAATTGCAAATACTATAAGTACGACGAGACAAATGAAAATATTACAAAAATAAATAAATGACAAACGAAAGTTTGAGTGCCAATATTTAAATACAAAAACACTTCAGGTGAGAATGCAAAATACCCAAAGCAAGGCACAATCGAATGACTCCCCTCCCTTCACTAATCCACATGGCAACACAAAAGAAGGCGATGATGGTTCACTGATGAGCGCTTCAGATCAGATCACAGAAGGGAGATCAACGGTGGAGATAGGGGTTCATCCAACGGTGGTTGTAGCGACTAGGGATCCTTCTCGATCGTACGATGGGGAGCGAGGGAGGAAGAACATGGAAGAGTGTCGGGGCTAGCGAGCTTCGATCTCCTACCCCTCCCCTCTCTAGCGATGGTTGGCATTGTGACGAGGCTCAAAAGGTTCCTGGCAGGATATTCTATCAGTTGGATGCATAAAAATGGGCGGAGGGACCCCGAAGCACAACCATGAGGTCGAGGAAACCTAGAGGTTGCAGGTACCTTCGGCGAGGATCCAAAATCTCCTCCAGCTGGCGTTTGAGGTCCAAACCAACACAAGAAGCTAAGAGGGTCAAGGGAAAAGTTCCTTGACCCTATTAGACGAGCAATGGGGCGCTAGTGGCGCGTGGCGGTAGAGGGGAAAACCAGTAAACTCGATCCAAAAGGAATCAAGGTGAATGGGAGATGTGTGGGGTGCGAAGAAGCAGCGGGGGAAGTAGATGCGGTGATTTGGCAAGTTGGGGAACAATGGGTACACGGTGGTGTGGTTCGCTGAAGCTGCATCCAACGAACTTCAAATGTGGATAATACAAATGATTACAACGATTAAATAATACAACAAGAGCCAAGAATGATCCTAGGTGCTAATCTAAGTAAGAAAAAGAAAGAATAAGGGTATCTCACCAGCCTGGATCGGGAAGAAAAACCTCATGCTGGCGAGGCGGTGGAGATGGTGGATCGACAACCTTTGGCCTCGCCTGACCTCGCTCGAGGTAGCAGGAGACACCCTTGTCACAGGCGTCAATCCAAAGATCCAGGAAGCGGGACAAGATTGGTTAAAAGTGGTTCCCAAAAATGGGAAGAAGGCAGAGGAATGTTTATGTACTGGCTAACTAAGAGGATTGGACGAATGAGGTGCAGCTAGCGGTGCAGCGATCCAAAGACCGAGGTGATGATTAAGCATGTAAGAGGCTTGATCGAGGAGAGAAAGTCACGAATGACTCGATGCGAAATAATACAAGTCTGACATGGGCTGCAGGGTAGGTCAGAGGAGTTGACCAGAGTCAACCCTCCCCACCACCGGGTTGGTCCACGTGGACCAACCAGGAAAAAGCAGCATGAAAAATACTAGAAATTCGATAAAAAATAATAAATGATTTATTAATTTAATTTTATAAAATAAAAAATGTTTATTGTATTAAAAATTATTTTATTATGATTTTTATTTATTTTTAGATGCATATAATTACAAGTTAGTTTGAGGGTTAATATATAGGCATATTTATCTATGTTTTAGGTCTTTTATTGTTATTTTATATTTTATATTTTTTTATTTTATTTTATTATTTTATATAATTATAACTTATTTTTATATACTTAAATATATTTTTATAATATTTTATGATATATTATTTACCCTTGAATAAATAAGTACATTAAATACATAGGTATAATTATTGTATATTCATCTATGTATTTTTATATTTTATTTTATTTTAATATTTTATTCAAGTTTTAAAATGTAAATTTAATATAAATAATATTTACAATATGATAAAAATATAAAAATATAAAATAATAAATAGTAAATAATAAAAAAATGAATATATTATTTGGCTATATTGTACAATAGGGGTCCAAAACCTAACTTTCACATCTTAACTCCAAAAAATATAAAGCCACCTTCATTAAATACTTCATTAAAAGTTATATACAATTAAAGTGATTTTGATATATTTTGATTTTTTATTTGAGAGATAAGGGTCTGCGAACTTGAGATTTTGGAATCTTATTTGGAGCGTAACTTATACTTTGTATATTGTTTTTGTACAAACTCAAGTTTGTATTTTCTATATTTTATTATCTACAACTTTCATATACAAAGTTTTTTTACTTGAGCCATGAAAAGTACAAAATAAAATAGGTCCTAAAAATGCTTGAATAACGAGTTTATGAATGGGAATTTTATTGTATTTTTGGCCATTGTGTCCCCCTACTTTATTCCTTGTCGACCTAGTCATCAGGATGCCTAGGTCTCTAGGTTTCGGGTCATATAATATCTTTGATAATTTATTTTTTTATTTTTTTATTCTATAATTTTGGCCTTAAAACAATATTTTATATAGTATTTGTACAATAAAGAGTCAATGCTAATTTATGCAAATTAAGGGTATTTACATGCATTTACTAGGGTTTTTAAGACCAAAATGATAGAATAAAGATGATGAAATGGAGACTCATCATAGGGTAAATTTCTTATTTCACCCCTACAGTTTTATATTTGTTGCTTATTGATCCATTAGTTAATATTCTTTGCATATATACCGTCATGCTACAGTTTAATAATTTGCTTGTTAAGTTGGCTTAATAAATGGCCAATAGCCTTCTAAAAATCTCAAAAAATCCTAAGAAACTCATGCTAACTAGTATAATCGGTAATGATTTTTTTTTGAAATTTGTTTTGTTTATTATTTTGAAAAATTAAAAAAAACACTCTGTTTTGTTCCTTTTGTAGAAAATAACTAAAAATACAAAAAAAATTTGAAAAAATCTAAAAAATTGTGGTTGTTTATTTTGGTGTGTTTTAACTTTTCAATAAATTTCACCATTAAATTCCCTATAAAAACCCAAAAATTATAAAATAATAAAAACATGAAAATTAATATAAAATCACAGAATATATATAAAATTCATAAAATAATCTCTTTAAAACCTAAAAATAATTATCTCTGTTCATGTATATAGTTTACATATATTTGCTTTTATTTTATATTTTAAAATCAAAAAAACATTTGTTGTGTTTTTTTTCTGATTTTCCCATTTTAACTTTTTTGAAAAATCTAAAAAACCTAAAAATACTCTCAAAATCACAAAAATAGTATAACATTATCAAAAACCCAAAAATATTTTTATTTTAATTTTATGTATATTTTTGCTTTATTTTTAAAATATAAAAGTTTCCTTTCTTTACTTTTCTTTTTATTTCTATTCATTTATTTTATTTTATTTTAAAAACATACAAACATTTGAAAATTTTTAAAAATATATTAAAAAATTACATAATAAGAAAACATAAAAAATTAAAAATCCTTAGAAAATTAAAAGGATTAAAAATTCTAAAAAAACAAGAGTAATTTGCCTTGAGTTTCCTCTTTTATTTTTTTTATTTTTCATTGAATTAAATAACCCTCAAGATTCATTGTTGCCTCCCTAAGTTCGATCTTGTACGCTATACATGTAAATAAAATATTACTTAGATTTCTTTCTTACATTCTTCTTTATTTGTTGACTTGACTTCTTCTTTAGAATAATTAATTTTTGTTGAGGCTTTCGTTGGGTTGCAATGACACATGTGCATATTTCACATTTTATTCCTTAATAATTAAAAGTTGATAATACATACAGTAAAGTCCATTGTAAACTGCAAGTTCTATATGGTGACAATAATGTTTCTCAACATACCTCTAGGTCTCTTTACAGATTGATTTGCAAACTGAAGCAACACTTGTGATTTGTAAAGAGGACCTAGCTTATGCTTATCAAGTAGAGAAGATGGTAACAAATTAATAGAGGAACCATTATTTAAGAGGGTGCAATCGAATGCAACATTTGAAAACCGGCATGTGACAACATGAGCTCATGAATCTCTCTTTTTCTTGGGTACCTTATTCTGAATAGGACAAGAAGTAGCCTTCGTCAATACATGCTTCTCAACTCATGATTTACTTTTCCTATGTGTGGTATATTTGTTATTCAATTGATTCTTAAGTGCATGAAAGTGATCCAAGGCATAGTGAATCAAAATCTTCAAAAAGATGCGATCTTTACGCAATCGCTCTATTTCTAGAGTAACATAATTATTTTTAGTATTTTTCTTTCCTAATTCAATACAAAGCATCGGGAAAAGGAACAGTCTTAGGAACAACAAATATCTTTTTATTCACATCAACACAAGTGGAATCATCATGTACATCAGGAGTCTCAGAAGTATGTTTAAAACTCCCTAATGTCATCGTGGACATTATGTTGGTCCTCATCGCTGTGGTCCTTCTCCTCAGCATCAGAATCTATGACATCATCATGGATCTGCTCTCGCTCCTCATCATGTGCCCTCTCCTCCTCTAGATTAGGTTCTCATGGGTATCTATCTCTCTTGAGATGAATGAAGTTATATAAAAATTCAAGAAAAGTGACCATGTCGGTAATGGTGCCTACCTGATCTAAATGTCACCTCTTATTATTCAGGTTCATATGAGGCTATGTTGGAAGAGTGGTCTTGGGCATGGCTAACTCATCCAGATGATGGTTAACCTGCTCCATCTGAGTCTTATGCGTTGTCTGAAGGATTCTTAACATATCCATGATCTGGTTCAGTGCTAGAAACTTTGAATATAACTCTGACTCAGTGTAATGTTCCTAACTCTCTACTCTCTCCTTCCTAGCAGTATGCCACTGTGGTGTATAAGGCAGCGGAGACCTATGAGGTGTAAAAGAAGAATGTTGTTGTTGGTGGTGATGATAAATATGTGCATGTGTAGCAGGTTACTAATAAAGATGTGGTCTCTGATAAACATGCTAGTGACATTGCTACTACATGAAATACTATTGGTGCTGGAAATGGGGAGATGAACATCCAAGCTACGAATGAAACTACTGCTGTTGCAGTTGTTACTGGTGTACGCTCTGAGGTGTAAATTGTGATGGTGACTAAATAGGAGTGTACCATATTCCATTGATCTCAAGAGTTGAGTGAAGATCAACATCATCATATACTGGGTCCGTGATCTGACTTGGGTTGGCATTGGACGAATCCTCATGTCAATCTAGTTGTGGAGGCTCAGTGGCTATACTGGATCGCTCTAATGTACTGAAGTTTACGGGTAGGCGGATCAGGTAAAGATCTCTGTACATGCTGAGAATCAGAAGGACATAACTGCTGGTACTGAAGTTGCAGTTCAGTCAACTTCTTTGTCAAATCACTAAATTGATGTGGAAGTGATGAGAGTTTCTCCAACTTTCGTAGCTACTACAACTCTTGGACTTACTTTTGAATCACATAGACTAGTGTAAGCTATAACTCACAAATCTCATGTAGGATCGTGAATCAGAATTTCAAAATATGAGCCACCTTATGATGATCTCGTTGGTGTGGTAGTTTTGGTCCTTCTAGAATGTTCGAGTATAGTCAACAACACATATTCTCCTCCATCCCCACAAAGATGGACCAAACTGACTCGACATCCCTATTCAGATAATTACCACAAGATGTGGTGCTCATTAGGCACTGAAATTGCGTCTAGAGTCCTCCAAAATAATTCTGCACTAGTGCCTTCAATGATATCTTGTGATGAGAACATCTATCTATCAAGTCCATGAATCGATCCCATGCCTTATGGGACAACTCATGTGGAAGCTGTGTAAAGTTGGAGATCTGACTCCTCATCATATTCCTCCGTCCTAAAGGAATATACTTATGCATGAATGTAGACTTCAAATCGTCCCATGTAACAATCTCCCTCACCAAATGACTCAATCAGTAAAGCTCCTTATCTGCTAAAGTGAAGGGGAAGTCTTGAGGCGTATAACCTCCTACGTAACTCCTGGATAACTCACCGTTCCACAGATCATCTCAAAATGCTGCAAAAAGGTGAATGACTCCTCTGAAGTCTTTCCCATAGAACTTGGGAAGTAGTGAAATAAAGGACGATCTCAACTTTTATGACCCTTGATATGGTGGTAACCGAATTCAATGGTGTAGTGTCCTAGCTCTCGCGATATACTCATCTCTCAAAGTGGCAGGAACCACCATAGGGGTGGTGAGTTCTCGGATTCTTCTCTCAACGTAGTGATCTCAACTATAAGCTCATCCAAGACTCTACATTGATCTTTGATCTGTAAGCTCATATGTTGGAGTGTGTCTAGAATCCCTGTTGTGATATCCGAAGCCGAATCAGGTCTGTCATAGGATGGTCTCTCCTCAACATGTCTAACAAAAACTACATAGATGAAATACCTATGCATATACCTATCTAATATATACCTTTATTTATTTTAGTGTGCAAATAACATCAGAAAAATATAACAAAAATATATTTATGTATATAAAAATAAGTCACAAATTGACAAAATAGGTATAAAACTAAATAAAATCAAAAATAAAAAATAAAGATAAAAGACATAATATATAGGTAAATATACCTGTAAATAAAACCCAAAAAATTAACATGCAATAAATTAATTCCTAAAAATAAATAAAAATATATAAAACACTATAGAAAATAATAAACATTTTTAATTTATATTTTAAATTTAATTAAATCATTTACTATGTATTATATATTTTACAAATAATGCTTGCCTTTTTTCTGGTTGGTCCATGTGGACTAACCAAAGGGAGTCAAGAGTTGACCCCGGTCAACTCTTCTCCCCATGCGCATAGTTCTGTCGGACCTTGATTGACCTCATCATTCTTAGATTTTTCGTGATTCACCCTTGCACCCATTTAGGAGGGTCTCTTCTTGACTTTTGACCCTTAATCCTCACCCTTTCACGTCAAATCACCCTCTCAATTAATGGGTCATCACCCTGGGCAGAAGCCATCGCCAAAGTCTCCTGGTATATAATCTCTCCTCCAATCGCCATTTGAAATCTGATCCTTATTCTGCTGATAAACCCTAAACCTAAGCTTTGAGCCTCCTTTTTGGTGACAAAAGGAAGTGACTCAGCCTTTCAAGGGTCCGATTTGGTGTAGATCTGAGACGATCCAGTTCGCTGGAACTCCTCTGCTAGAAGCTTGTTTCTGGTGTGCCCCTAGTGAGCTTCTTTCCCTTTCTCTTTGTCTTTTTATTCCTTAGAGTGGCAGTGGGATAGAGTCATCCTTTGTTATGTTCAATCTCATTTTTTTGTAAAATCAAAAAAATCAACCTCGCTGGAGCTTCGGCTCCGCCTCCTTGTTCTACCATACCCGCATGTTATTCTCCATGCCTACCAGCTCCACCTTCCCCTTCACCTGCTGAACATCCCACGCATCTCTATTCCCATTACTCTCACACAGATCGATATATCATTCCTCCTTCTCCATCGTTCGTTAGAGGCACGCCACTACGCTCCATTTCTCACCCATTCTGGCCTTTAAAGCCATCCTTGGCTTCGTATTTTGTCTGTTACGAACTCATACGGGAAACAAAGAGAGGGATCAACCTTGCAAGGGTCATTAAGGTCCGAATAGATGCTCCATGCGTCGAGCTTTGCTAAAGCACCTCCACTGGTGGCCGACCCATTTTGAGGAGCCCAATAGATGCAGATAGATTCCAAGAACCCATTAAGCACTTCAGGAGAGAGGAAGGTAGTTGGAGTTGTTTCGCAGGCCAGATTGAAGCTCATCCTGATGTTGTTCTTTAGACGTTCTTCATGACCACCTATCAGCCGTCAGATCTTGTAGTCATGCTAGATTATACAGTATCCGTTGGATTTCCCGCGCCATCGACCGCTAGATCCGCACCGAAAGCTAATCTTGGTGATCCATCGGTGAACCAGTATTAGCTGCTAGATGAATGCACATGGATAAGTGGAGTATCCTGAGCTATCCATCTCCACACGATTGAGGGTATTTTGCATCGACACCCTCGTGCCTTTTGTCTTTAATTTTTAGTACTACAATTTTCATTTGTAGTGTAAAACTTCTATAATATTTATAGTCCATCTCCCATAGTTTTATTGCACTTAAGTCCATTTTACGCCACCTCCGTTGCCCGTGCATGTGAGGGGATTGAACATTTTGCATCTATGCCCTTGGGCTTTTGTTGATTTCGATTTAGTCTATTAATTTTGCAAAGCAATGTAATATTTTCTGGAATAATTTCATCTGAAACCCTTCACTTGTATTATATTTTCAAAATAACCCTCCAGGTATAATTAGTTGGTTATGTTTTGAGAAATTGCGTGTTAGGACTCTGTACTTTTTTGTAATGTTCGTATTTTTTCTACAAACTTTAAATATTCACTTAAATGCCCTACCAACATGTATTTTCCGTTTGTAGATTTTATTTTTGTGAAAAATAACTTTCGATCTGTAAAAATTTGTAGAAAATTTCTCTAAATAACTGATATATCCATATATGACACATATTTTTGGTTGGGGGTTTTAGTTTATTTTCTATTTATAAAAATTTAAAAACTGAGCCATTATTCTCTTTTTGCAATAACAACCCATAAAAATATAAAATTGTTTTGAAAAATTACCAAAAATATATTCTATATATTATTTTTATTTTGAACCTAAAAACCAAAATTCCAAAAAAGCATAAGTTTAAAATTAAAAAGCTCCAAAATTCAACTAAAAATTATAAAAAAATAAAAAAAAATCTTAAAATTGTTTATTATTTCTAATTTTTTATTGTATTTACTTCTATTAAAATAGTTTTTAAAATTTTAAGCCTTTTTGATATTTTTAGCTATCAAAATAATCTAGTCGATTTATTTAGTCCTCTTTATGGGATATTTTTGAATTTAAAAATACAAAAATTAGCGAAATTCCCTAAAAAAATTGAAGAAAATTATATAAAATCCAAAAACATTTTATTCTATAATTTTTATTTAATTTTACTTATATTAGTAATTAAACCACTGTATATTATATATATAGTTATATATATTCCTATTTTACTTAATTAAAATAAAATAATTAAAAATAAAAAATAAATAAATAAAATAAATTTATAAAATTAAAAATAATTATATATATAAAATAAATCCATTAAAAAATTAAACCTAAAAAATACAAAATACCCGAAAAAGCCCTTAATCATTTATCATCTTTCTCTGTGAAATTTTGATTATCTATCCTCCATTGTTTCTTAAATATGATCCTTACTATACTTATCTACCATACATCTATTTGTAGGGTATAATAAATTTTGATTCATACTTGCTTGCTTTGCTTGATATATACTATGTGTGGGTTGATTGTTGTTCGATTTGACATTTATGAGTGGTCGCCTCCGCGACATTTTATCTTCACCTTCCGTGGGGATATTATTTTAGAAGACGCCGGATCTCATGAGATGAGATTGGGAGATTCACCACTTGGATCATTAACTTGGATTGTGAGGAGCACACATTTCATCAACACGCTCGTTAGAATCTCCTCCATTGGATCGGACTTGAGACATGAGGTTTCTTACTTTAGATACATGATCACAACCATGCTTCAAGAGGTAACCCTCGTAACCTTTCATGGTTAGATGAAACGAATTATTCTCAAATCATGTGGTTTCATCCTTTTAAATTTTTAAAATTTTGCTTCCCCGAGCAACTAGTACGACCAGTCGCTCCCGATCGCATATGATGTGATCTTAATGATTCCGTGGTGTGCTGGAGGTTTTTTCCATAACCTTCATAAAGGTTATTGGTTTATTTCACTTCTTGTTTGATAAATGCATAAATGCACTTAAGGTCCCTTAAGTGAATAGGAATGGGATCGTGTCACCGGTACAAAATCTGTGTCGCAAGACATCCATGAACATTTCCAAAATATGTAGTTAAAGTAAAGAAAACATCAATATAGAACATGGTCTATATAAAAACTGAATTGAAATCATTTAATTACGCTGTCATCAATCATTTTTTCATATAAAAAATGATGTATCTCTTTTCCCTTGCAAAAAATTCCAAGAGGTGTAAAGTATGTGGCGTTAAACCTGCATTTGTTATCATGATAAATAGACTTGTAATTACATTTTTATATAAATCCTGTGAATTTAACATAGATGATTACTTACTTGTCCGATGGGTCTCTTAGAAAGTCTTGAATCAATATCCTTTGATCCTCGTTGAGTATTCATAATCGATAAAATCAGTCGCAGGATCACAGAGATACTGTAATTTGTATTTAAAATTAAAATTTCTTTAAATTATCAATAAATCTGTATATCTGTAATATGCATACTTAAGCACAAGTTTCATTCATTGTATGACTAGATATCAATTTCAAATACACACCTCGTGGTCTATTTCACTGGTTATAATGACTCATGTATCTCTTGCATCTCTTTGTGTTGCATTCCTCTCCTTAACTCATTTTGTCAATGAGCTAGGATGCACTGCTGATCTCTCCTTTCTTTTTTTCCTTGGTGTGTTCTTATTTTTCTCTGTGACAATGGACTCATGCTCTCCAATTCCAAGATCAAAACATGGAACAAAATTTTGTTCGGAGATTTTAATTGCACCTTCTTTTTCTGTATCCAACTTGGCTACAATTTCTGGAATATTTTCATCCACAAGTGAATTTTTTGATCATCAACATCTAACTGATTCTTCTCTCCGTACATTCTCACATCTTCATTGGTATCTTTATCCAATTCAGATGGTTTCGCCTTTTCCAGTTTGCCTCTCAGGTCCTCATTCTCCACTTCTAACCTTCTTATCAGAATTACATAAGAAGTAATTCTTGTATCCTTTTCTTGTTGTATATCATTCATCTCTTCTAGTAGTTACTGCAGCCTGTCAATTTCTTTGGAGAATTCCTCACACATGCATTGCTTATCATTTCCTTTTCCAGCACGAATGTTAGTTTCTGCATTTTCACTTTTTACAATGTGGAATTCTCCCCTCTTGTATCTCCCTCGCCTAGCAGGTCCATCTCAGGCACTTTAATTCGTGCTTGGAGGTTTATCTGTGGCCTTCTCACCAAGAACCCGTATAGAATGAATCTTTCATACGGGAAAACATATTCATCTGCTCCAATTTTAAAGATCTCATTTTTTTGTGGATGTAGTCCTCCTACAATTTGATATAATTGTAGTTTATAAAATAAGTTATCTCTTCTTTCAACTAATACGATTAAAGAAAAATTTATGTATTATATAATATTAATTATAGGTATATACGAATGCATACCTGTTCATTTGTGAGTGAAGCAAGTCGCCTGGATAAACCTTTTATTGAACCTGCCCATTTCCTTATCCTTGGACGTAGATCTCTGTTGACCGCAAGATCTTTGCAATAGTATTCCAACATCCAGACCTGTTATAAACTAAACAAAGCATTAATTAGTTAAAATTTTTATAAATTAATAAAAAAATAACTTGTTGGCTTACGTATAGGCATGCTACACATCCTGTAAGGTATCCAAGTGTTGTTCTTGATGATCCTTGCCTCCTTTGATGTATTCTATGCAATACATTTTCCATGTTAAACAAAATCATTTTTGCAACCGCACCTGACCAATTAAAAAATCGGGTATCTTCCAAAGACTCAACATAATGGAGTAAATCTTTGGGGAAAGAGTATCCACAATCTGGGAACAAGAAAGTGGAAAACATAAACAATATCATCACGTAAATAGCCACCGAGTCATCATCATCTCTCTCGTATAAATCTATCAAAATACCACCAATTTCTTCCTATTAAAAATCATCCCAGAATCAAATATCTCTTCTGAAATGTAGCTCTTCCATTGTAGGTATCGGCCTCTCACAGTCACTGCAAATCCTTTGCTTGGAATTCCCAGTATAGCTCCTATCTCTTCGTCGGTGAAGTTCGGAACCCTATTTCCAAATTTAAATTGTCGACCTCCTTGATATTGTTCCACAATCCATTGCAAATTCCTCCTTTGTATATCAACATTTCCAATGTTTATTAATTTTGAAAATGTTGTCTTATTAATCAGAGATTGTTGCTTGGGTGTTGGCCTATGTGCATCTATGAATTGCACAAAATGCTCTACAAAGCATCTGTGCTGGATGTAGCCCTTGCCTTTAAAGAATTAAACACTCTTTTAATATTTTTATATAAAAAACGCAAAACAGATCAAACATTAATTATGAAAAAAATATGAACAAGGTTAGATATCTGCATCTTATTGCCATAGTTCTCAGTCATGCACTCGTCAATAGCTTCATTATCCATGTCAGTTATTTTACTTTGGCCTTTTTCCTTCACTGTATTTCACAATCAATAAAGAAATTATGTTTTTAGAAGACACGTATTAAATAACTTTTAAATTCTATTCATGTACCTTTCATCACCAATGAAATTGACCTGTTTGATGCAGCAGCTTCATTCAGTCTGTCCTCTTCAAAAGAATTTCCGAATAATTCTTCATTCATTTTCCTTGATCTCCGTATTTCATTGAACTCAGAATCGATGCAGCTCATATCTACTAAAATTTGCTTAAAAAAATTATCTGTTATTTCATTACAAACTGAAGTAATCTTATTTTTCCAACGTTAAATATATGCATATTAAGTTTTAAGTTTCTACAGCAGACATAAATTTTGTTTTTCACATTTTATCATTTCTTTTAGTTGTATTCGCCCATCAGTACACTTAAGTTAAATTTTTTACATGAATATGTTACAATGTAATATTTTTCTTAATATAATGTAACAATCTAAGATTAATATGGTGATGTATAAATCCATCATTGACATATAGAAGAGTATCATATGATAAAAATATCGACAATGTTCTTACTCAAGTTCTAGGTTGAAGATAATTTTTTCTGAAATCAAAGACCAAGAAATCTAAAAAATATAGCAGAGGTGTTGTATGTCTGACCTCTTTGTAATCTTCTCAGTATAGAGGAGTTCGCACCTTTGACGTCGTGGATCGAACAAGATGAACCCTCTAGGGTTCTCTAATCGCAATCGCCTTTCGTAGGGGATGGAAATCTATTTTCTCTTTCCTTTCTAACCGAAGGCGGAATACTCAGAGTTTAAGTATACTAATTTATTACTTTAAGTTATTTTAGTCAATATAATTATATAGTTGTTTAATCGATATTTAAAAGGAAATTTTATTAGCTAAAAATAGTAACATAGTATTACTACATATCAGTAAAATCTCAAAATTCAAAATTTTTCGTCATTATTCTTTCGATAACGCCTGATGCATCTTCACATTTCCATGTTTGAATTTTTTTCATCATTCTTATAATTTTTCATTGCAAATTGGAAAAAAAATTGAATAAATATTCCATATTATACATCATTGTTAACATTGTATTTAATTTTATTTTCGGTAGTCTAAAGTTTTTTTATCAGTAAATAAGTTATTAAGAAGCATTTATATATTTCGATTCATATAATATACATTGATTTCTTCAAAAATAATATTATTAGTAAATTTCGTAATATGATTTGGTCTTATATCATGCTAATTGCAATGTATTTCAAGAATTTTTATTTAAAAAATTTTAAGTTAGTCGTAATGAAACTGTAAATATTTTGGCTTAATTTTTTTTCATGTACGAAGTTAAGTTTTATATATTACAGTATCTGATAACAAAATTTTTTATCATATATAAGTATTTATTATAGGTATTGTGTTTTTCTTTAAGTTATTAAGTATTATAATGAATAAATTTGTAATATATAAAAATAGATTGTTTAATATTGAACATTATTTTTGCTTATCAACGCAGTTATGTTGTAATATTATATCATGCTTTTGTATCTCAGCAATAATTTTTGTAAATCCATGTCAGTTTAATTTAAATTGAACAACTGTAAAGTGATCGTTTAGCTAATTTTTATACAGTAAAAGTCCTCATCAAATTATTAGAAGAAATATAACATTAAAATATATTTGGATATTGTATTATGCTACGTGCATAATGTACTTTACGGATTAATTTTGTATTTACATGTTATAATTTGTAATATACATGATATCATTTACATTTTCTAAAGGTATTATTTTGTATTATTGTACAATGTTTTGTATTTTAAGGTTTAATTTTGTAAATCTTATTAAACTAAAGCAAACATACCGTTACTACCAGTTGCGCATTCATACGTTATCCTCAAGTTTGATTTATAATGTAAACTTTTATTTTATTAATATTGTGTTATGTTCAGTCATATAGTAATATTGAGACATATATTTCATATAACTGATTAAAATTGCATATAACTGACAACAAATACCTAGAGGAATTGATTTATTTTGTAATGTTTTGCAGTGTTTTGTATTGAGCCTTTCTATTTTGTAAATCTGAGTAGTTTAAAGTAAATACTCAGACATTCTCAGTTTCAAATTCATATGCTCTTTTCAAGTTTGAGTTATTTTTGTAACCTTTACTTCGGATCTTGAAATTTCTGAATATTGTGTTGTTATACATACATATTGTAAAATGGGAAGTTAGTTCGCAAGTTACTGTTAGAAATTGTAAAATAAATCACATTATTTAACAATACAAAAGAATTTATATTGTATTCTTTTGCATTGTTTTGTACTGTATTCATTTTATTTGTAAATCACAGTAACTTTAAGTGACCCATCGACATTCTCAGTTTCAAATACGAAGGTATACGATAAGTATAATCTATTTTCGGAATTTTTTCTGTAGTTAGTCGAATTAATTTTATAACTTTTGAATTTTTAAAAATCGTAAAATATATGTTTTCAAATTTCTCACGCTCAATCACCTCCTTAATTTTAGGTAAGTAGTTAATTCTAATACCACTCTTAGCTTTTTCTTTGGTGGTTTTAATCTCATCCATTAGATCCACATCATACGGTCTTTATGAGTGGCTTTCCATGATGCATGGAAAGGTGGACCTCATTGGAAGGGCCCTCTCTCTCTCTCTCTCTATATATATATATATATATATTTAAATTTAAAATAACATGAATTTGACTTTTTGAAAGTTTAAAATCTTATATAAAGTTAAAATGTTCAAAATAAGACATTTTTATGAACTTTAGCTTTTTTTCTTTATTTTGGGTTATTTTTAATATTCTGGGGATAGATTAAAAATAGAAATAGATAAAGTAGTGAAAAATAGAAAATAAGCAGATTGAAATGGACCTAATAAGTATCTAACAGACCAAACGCTCCTCAAAATCAATTTTCTTTGAAAATAGAGGAAACAAGGAAATTTCAGGATATATAATTCAATTTTTGGATTTTTGAGGATTTTTTAAGATTTTTATAAGATTTTCAGTATTGTACAATTTATAGGGTTTTTATTTTGCATTTTTTATGGTTTTGGATATGTTTTTAAATACTACAATATATAGATAATATACTTTTAGGGAATTTTGGAGGTGTTTTGAAATTTTTATAATTTTTCTAAGTCAAAATATAAAAAATATGCATTTTTTTTATTTTTAGAAATAGAAAATAAACTTTATTGCTCCATGAAAAATATGTATGATAGAATAAGGTTTCGGGCAATTAAGGTAATTTCCCTAAAATTTGTAGTGCTGAAATTAAAATAATTCAGAGAAATAGGGATTTAAATGTAATTTCCAAGAAGTTTAAATTCATAGCATAATATTCTAACAAAGTTCTAGGGCCATTCATGTAATTTACCCAAATATTTAAAATTAAATATGTACCGGTAGCGGTATGGTTGCAAATAAACTAAATTCCAGGAGTAATCATGAAACTTCCACAAAAATATTACACTTATTTCTTCAACTAAGGGACCAAAAAGAAATGTTAATACCCGAAGGAGGTTCTTGCAAAATTTTCGCACTCACATGTATAGACACGTGAGGTGAGCTGGACTGGACTAATGTACAAATATATAGATTTTGAAGTTTCGTATGCAAATATTATAAATAGCTTTACCTTACATATAAAAGATTAAATACTAAATGCTAAATACAAACATGTGTTGGGTTTAAGATCCAAAAACCCAACGTTGTACACTAATGAACGACTTCACGACTCTCACTTATCCATGTGGCGCTATGTGGACAGTGGATGATGGTTCGTTGATGGATGCCTCGAATTAGAACAGGACTAGATCTGACAATTTCTTTGGCCCTCGATCCAACGACTGGTGTACTACTTGGAGCTGGCTCTTGATCTAATGGATGTGAAGGGTTGTGGATGACCGGGGAGAATAGCAGGTTTAAGCTCATTCAATCAGGTTTATCTCACAACTCAAACAGTTTTCGTCGCTTCTCAGATGCTCTACAAGTTCAAGAAAGCGGTTCGCAACGGCTGATGGGTTCAAAAAATTATAGCCTCAAAGGTGGAGGTCTAACGAGTCGGCGGAGCTCGAATGCCTAGAGTTGTAGGTATAAAATGAATCGACTCCCTAAATGGGGTCCCTCCAAGCGCGAACCTGTACCAGAAGCTTCAGGGCTTGAGGGTGGGATGCTTCGACTCGATTATGAGCAAAAGGGAGGTGGAAATGAAGTGAAATAGATAGACCTCCTGTGAGGTAGCAGAGAAGAGGTCGACGAACCTCAACCTATGCAAGATCGAGTAGGGAAAATGTAATCTGAAGATGGAGAAACATAAAGGGAATGAAATGGAATGATTGGGGAGTCAAAATAGTGGGTTATGACGGTGGACTGAGCGCAGGAGCTCTATGTTGGACATGTGAGCCCACGATGAGCCATTATGCAATAAATGTTATTACGAATATCAATTCCTGATCTGAAATGAAGAATAACTAATATGCATAATAGGCCCCTTAGTACAATAGGTTTATGTACCATGGGCATCTTAATGATTATACAGTTTTTGATTCAATTATTGAATCATAGAGACTGGTGCTTAGATCAACATCCAAAAAGTTAGATTGAGGACTCATCAAGCATCTTCAAATAAATAATAAGAGATGATTGATGATCCTGAAATTTAGCCCTTTAATAATGTGAAATAAACACTTCTAATGTCATTGCAGTCAGCCGAATCAAATTGATCAAAGACCATTTAATTTAATTAACAATCAATTCAAACGGTCGAATTTATATTTTACTTGAGCAAGTCCAAGGTCGAACTCAAGGGTACGCGCCTCTTTCATATTATTTGGACTCTTATTATTTAGATTAAATGTCGGATTGAAGAATCATTGGTCGATGATGCATGATGACATGATAGTATGCATAATTATGAATAATATATTTTTTATTTTTTTAGCATGCAAAGAAATGCAATGTGAATATGCCCTAATTATCAAAATACTTGAGCCATTAGTCAGTAGTCAAAATCAGATTCGAATCATTAAGCAAGTCTCATTGATGTAAAAGCATAAGGCATGAAAGGCATTACATTAAAGACAATTAGCTATTAAAATAATAAATCAAAATTCATAGTGTTAAATCTGAAATCTGAGCATGCCATTAAGAAGACAATGAAACGAGCTTTAAAACGAGACCAAAATCAACTGAAATAGAGATATGTTGCTCAAGATATTCACAAATGAAGTCAGGGGCATAAATGCAACAAAACATAAAAGATAAATAGCAAACAGGTCCTTGAGAGGGACTAAATTGTAAATAAAGTAAAGCACGGGGCTTCCCTGTAAATAACCCATACACTTAGGGGTATTTTTGTAATTCATAAAAACCCCAGGGGGTCAAGTGCAAAATACCCCAGGCGCATGTGGTCTGCACGTGAGCTCTAGACTTGGATGCAATATGAAGAACCAATAGGGACCTCCATGCAAATTACCCTTGCCGACACGTGATTAGCACGTGCAAGCGAGGTTCGGTGGAAGAGTAGGCTCGGAGGAGGCTCGGAGCTTCGGCCCTGCTTCGACTGGCGGCTCGGGTTCAGATGCAAGCTCGGCTCTCTCGGGAGAGGCTCGGGTGCTCCGAGCCTCAAGGCACGGGGAAGCTTGGTGTTGACAAATGGATGCTCAAGAGCGGTCCGATCATTGATCGAACGACGGTTGTATAATGTGGGTCGATGTCGACATGGATGAGTGTGCATTGTTGGATAACCACCGGGGGTTGCCATCCAACGACCCTTGTAGCCCCTCAGCCCATCTTCTTCCTTTGCAAGGCGGGTGGAGGAATGGGAACTCCGGCGAGAAGGCTGGAGCTCCGCCTCCCTTCTCCAGCGTCGATGAAGAGTCCCAACAACTCCTGAAGGAATAGTTAGCATCACTGAAGATCGGCGTAGCCTCTGGAGTCCCTGGAAGACGCGGTCGATCTTTGCTTGCTGGAGATGAAGCTAGCGAAGATAGCTCCGGCGAAACTTTCGATCATTGAAGATCAAGGACTGCACATGTTAATTCTAGTCGAAGTGTACGAGTGCGAAAGCGAAGTGGGTGGAATGAGAGCCTATGCGAATGGAGGGGTGAAGGCTCGGAGCTCCTCTGCCGTGAATGGCGGAGGTGATGGTCGGAGGTAGGTTGGGGTATGGAGAAGGGCAGGTGGGTGGTGGTTTGGTGCGCGTGAATGAGTGATGGGTAGTGAAGCTTACAAGGTGATCAGTTGAAGATGAAGGCGGGTGTGGAGTACTAATTAATTAAGAGTAGACGGAGGAATATACAAGAAGGAGGATCAAAGATCTTACCTGGGAGTGAGCCTCTTGGAGAGGCTCAGGGTCTTTGCAAGTCGAGGGCGACGATCCTCGGAGCTCAAGTGCGGTAGAGCTGCCGCAACGCAGCCATGAAAGGCGACAGGTCTCACCAGGGGTGAAGGTCATCGTCGCTCGATCCTAGCTCCTCCCCCTATCACAAGGAGGAGGAGGAGGATGAATCATCATTCATCACTCTTTGTTATTTTATTTTAGCTACATAATTTGGTAAAACACCTTGGATATGATTGTAAATACAATAAGTTACCAAATAGGCATGCTTTTGTAAATATGAATAATTAGCATGCATTTGTGCATAAATAAAAGAATAAAGAATAAAAGAAAAAATAGGGAAATATTTAGAATAAATATTGAGTGACCTGAACCCAAGAGAGGGCCCAATGTGGGCCTGATCGTCAAATAAAATAAGTAGAGAGAGATAGGGCCACTCATCCTTGTACATATCCCTTATATATACATGTATATAAATAATTTATTTTCCCAAAAATAAAAATAAAAATATGTTTCTATTATCTTGTATATATTTCTAAAAATAAAACAAAAATAAGAAAAATCAAATTAAAATAAAAACAAAATAATTTGTCTCTCTCCACCTTGAACATACCATGTATATATGTATCTATTCCTATTTATTTAACACTTGTAAATAATTAATAAAAATAAAATAAAAATTATTTTACACTCAAAATTTTATGTTGTAAATAAATAAAATATAAAATTGGGGTTTTTATACAAAAATAAACAAAATAAAATTAAAACAAAAATAAATAAATATATTATATATGCACATAATATAATATAATGTATATACCTTAATTTGTTATTCAAAAAAATAAATAAAAATCACTAAAAAATAGTTTGAAAAATAATAAACATTTTTTATTTCGTAAATATTTTAAAATAAAAATGTTTGCTATTTTTAATTTAATTTACAAATAATTTTGACCCTGGAATTTTGTGATTGGTCCACGGGGGATCGTAGACCTTCGATCAACTCCCCCGCCCGGGTCCCCTCTTCGTGGATCTTGCTCATCGGCCCGATTTCTCCTATTTCCCTGGAAATGATCCTACCACCATTTGCCCTGATTCCACCGCCCGCCTCTTCCCCTTGGATCAGCCACCCTCGCAGATCCCTAGGGCGAGGCGGATCTTTCTTGGTTCGCAAGCCTGTGTCTGTTCAACCTCGTAACTTGGAGCTACGTATAAAACCTCCCACTCGATTCCCATCTCCGTAGCTCGTGTCGCAAGCCCTTATTCTACCTTAGAAAACTTCCCCTCGGTGACAGTGTTCGGAAGCGCCCTTCGGTGGTCGGAGAGAGTGTCCGTAGCTGAAGCTCAACGTACATGGCCAGAGCGTCGTCGCGTTGGAGCCTCCCCGCCTGCCGCAGCATGGTCGAGGCGACGACTTATCTCGACTTCACCTCTTGGAGATCAGGATTGATCTTGGACGATCTGGTAGACCTCTCATCGATCCTAGTTCCGTTTATCTCTGATTTTGCATCCGTCGCTCCGCCGGCTCATCCCTAGACGTTCAGATCGACCCCTCGTTCCATCGTCACCCTTCTTCCATAGTCTGATCATCTCGATCTTGGCTATCCGAGCTGAGATCGAGCTAGGTTCCCTCCGCCACCTTTGTCGGAACCTGCCTCCGCCTCCCATCGTCGCTTCCCTTTGTTGTTCATCCAATAACCCCCGCCGGAGCAAGCCTCCGAGCAAGAGCTTCTATTTGCAGGTCAAGGAGCATAAGATTGACCCCCAGAACGCATCTCACCCTCCTCGCCAGAGTTGTCCCAGGTTGTACCCCCCTTCCCGGAGATCCGACCGGCGGATGCTCCATCCGCCACCGCCACCTGACGCGGAGGACCATCGCGAGATGAACCCTCCCTCTTGATCGTTCATCGAACGCTCGGAGCACCCCCAGTTCTCTGGCGAACTTCGCCAGGGAGGAGTTCGTCCAGACGCTCTCTCCACCGTTGGATCACACCTCTTGTCCAGACTGCATCTGGACCGTCCGAGGCCTGCTCCTGTCAGGCTGTTAGATATCACATCTAACGGCCACGTACTCCCCACATTCGCCCAAGTGTCAGAGCCGTTGGACGCCAGACGTCAGCATCGTCACCGCATGTCGCCAGCCACTCACCGCTCGCCACCTGTCACCCACGTGAGCCGCACGCCTCTGGCTGGGTAATTTGCGCCCTCTCCCCATGCATATGTTTTATGTTTTTATTTAGTATGTTTAATAAATAGTACTATGTGGACCTTTTTGTACTATAGCCCCTACAATTTGTGATATTTGCTGTTTAGTCCTTCCTGTATAGTGGCACGCACATCGTCACGCGCATTTCTGTGACATTTGCATATTTTCTCCTGGAATATATGGATGTTATGTTTTGATGAAATAGTTTCTTCATTTACATCCATACTCGTGTGCGTGGTTTATTTGGACATGTGCTGAATAAATTGTGAAAACTACAGCAGGCTCCTTGGACTTTTCATGCGTGTTACGTTTTAGTCCTTGAAACTTGTTTTTCTTGCGATTTGGTCCCTGTGTGTTATATGCCTTTGATTGGTTGAATAAAATATCAAATCACATTCAAATTTCATGAAATTTGGACATGTGGCTCCTTCCACATTGTAAAAATTTATATAAATTTTTGGTCCCATTTTGTTTTTTTTTCTATTTTTAAAAAATTCAAAACCCCAAAAATTTGCTTCTGTTTAGTTTAAAAAATCAACTAAAAATATTAAAAACCATCTAAAAAATCCAAAAAAATTAATGTGTTCTTATTTTTGTGTGTTCTTGCTGTAATCCAAATTTCATTGCATTTGGACTTATAAAAACCTTAAAAATTCTAAAACACTAAAAACTTAAAAAAATCATTAAAAATTCTAAGAAAATAAAAAAAATGCTATTTCAGTTTATGTAGTTAGTGTTCTCTCTATAATTCACAATAAAATTGTCTATGGAATTTTAAAGGATATTTATATATTTTTAAATAGCCTTTTGATTCTGGCCGTATAGTACCTTAGATTTTTAGACTTCTTTCATTTTTATAAAATCAACTAAAAATCATAAAATCGGAGAAAAATATTAGAAACATCTGATTACTCATAAAATCCAAAAATATTTTTATTTTAATTTTTTGAGTGCTTTTGAAGTAGTTAGTAATTGTGTGATTGAGGTTTTCTTAGCATTTTTAGCCTTTTCCATAGAATTGAAAAATCCAAAAAAATTTAAAAACCTAAAAATCCACCAAAAATACTCATTTTTGATTTCCAACTACTTCGTAGCCATCGTATTCCGTTCTCCTTGTGTTCGACCCTGGTAGCTATACGGGGTAAAATAAAATAGTGAGACTGCTATTCGTTTTATTTGCTTGATTTATATTTGGTGGTCTTTCTTCTTCTTGATTGAGTCTGGTCTGAGGGGTTGAGGTCGCAACGACCATTAATACCCCTTATCCTTAGTCGTTCGGGTCGTTCATCAGAGGGCTGGGCCTCACCCCATGTAAAGGTGGACAGGTTGTGAGGTCGGCGGAGGCGGAGTATTTAAGGAGTTGGAAGGTGGTGGTCCGGTGATGGAGGTCATGACTTGCAGGGAGGATGTGGAGCGAGTGGAGGGGAGACGTGGAGTGAGTGATGTCCCGCAAGGATGACGGTTGAGTGGGGTAAGTCGTGGGGTCGTCGGGGGTGGAGAAGATGGTTGGAGCTGCGATGGAAATGGGAAGGGGGAGACAAGATGGAGAAGTGGGCAACGTGGGCAAGGACTCTACGGAGGATGAAGACGAGCCCTCCGTCGTTGGATCTCACAATCCAACGGCTGAGGTTTACACGTTAAAGGACGGCTAGGATCTGATCGATAACGACATGAGAAAAGGACGTGAGAGGCGCCATGTGGCATGTTGTGGTGAAGGCGTTGAAGGACGGACAAGATGTGATCTGGTCCTCGATCTAATGGTTGAGAAATGAAGCGGAGTGGGCGGGTGAGATGACGTGCCTGGAGAAGAGATGGAAGGCTATGATGGAGCCACATGGTGAGACGTGGTGAAGGCAGAAGCGTGCGGTCCAAATGATCTGTGAGCTTTGATCGGAAGGTCTGGATGAGATCAGGGGGGAGATCTGGCGGTGGAGATCAGCTGCGGGAAGGTGCGGTGGAGATCAAAGCTCCAGAATGTGATCGGATTGTGGGCAGCAGATGGCGTGTGGCGCACAAAGGAGCGGGCCGCATGGCGCAACCAGAAGGCGTCACGTGGCCCAATCTCATTATTCAAAGAATAAAATGATTTATGAGGTGGAAATTACCGAATTTGGAAAAACTCAAAACACGAAAGTTGTAGATCTCGACGAGATCTACAAGTTTTATGTTGACCGAAAACAGAGATAGGATCAAACAAAGGAATAAAATATTTTTGATAGTGTTTTTAAGGTTAAAAACACTACGATTTTTAATGTTGCTATTTTTAGTGTTTTTAATTTATTCAATGACTCTGATAATTACAGGGATTTATCTAGTTTTTATGGACTCTTGGTCTAAGCTAGGGGGTTAATTTCTGCGAATTAAGAGCATGAAACTAGGTTTCATCAACCCCCTGTACTTAAACTATGCTCATCTTCGAGCATCACAAAAAATGAATGAGCTGGATTAACCCCCTTGTGCATGTGCGTACAAGATCTGATCTGATCAAGTCTTCTCAATTTTAGAGATTCAAAATTTTGGAGCTCAACCCAGCCTTAATTAAGAGGCATCCAATTCCTCTAATTTTTTTAGACTCTCTCTTGTATACAAATAAACTAAGGATATTACATTTAGTGTTGATTGGGTTCACGAGAGTAGAGTCAAAATGTCACCTAAGGTCCTGGTCCAAGAAATTCTCCTGAGGACCCAATCCTCAACTCTAGGGAATAAACCAAATATTGCATTCAATCCACCGTCTCTTTAGTTGTCAGACTTAAAACTGTAGATGGAAGGCCATTTTTATGGAGGTTTTGGGATTGTGTCATTTCTTCTCTCCCTCTCATTGGAACAAGAATCCTCTCAAGTGCCTTATTATGCAATGTAATTGTTTTGGTGTCGATCAGTGCATCCGTCAAGAGAAGTTGGAGTTGTCTGCACTTGTTTTCCTGGGAATACACCGGGGTGTGCCTTTTTTGAGTAGCTAGCGTACCTTCTACACCCAGACTTGTAGCATTTACGATGCAGAGCTCTTTTTTGGTGCAAGCCCGACTCCTGACCCTAATAGCGGTGGTCCAAGTGTACACTTTGAAAATGGTTGGGTGCACTCGCCTTTGCTGAAAGCTCTTTTTGATATTTGACTTTGTGGAATGAGAGCTTTATTTTCAACAATGATATTTCTTTGATTGGCAGTATTTTGGCTAGCTCCACTGCTTTTACCAAGAGTTGGCGCACACTGATCAAAATTTTTTATTTATTTCATACCTTGGCACTTAGATCAATATCAAGAGATTAGTATAAGAACCAAGTTCTCATACTGGCTAAAATTGCTAACACTCAGGTTTCATGAAGCCTTCAAAGATTTTTTCCCATCCTCGAGCATCATTAGATCAAATCCAGACTCGAATCCCTCATCCCAGTCCCTCAAGTGAAATGTCAACTCATCTCATGGAAACCGCAGTCGTGTGTGTGATGTGCTAATCATATTCTTAAGATCAGAGACTAAGCATGCAATATAGCAATTTAGAAACCTAGGGAAATATGGATGATTAAGTCTAAAACCCTGATGGCTAAGGATGGTTAACCGAAAATCTCAAGACCGCATAAACCGAGTATTCTCAAACATCTCTAATCCTGTGTGGAAGTGAAAAATGTAGAGGATTTAATCCAACTCCTTCAACACTTTTTTTTGAATTTTTTAAGAGGCATCATGACTGCCTAAACTTAAATGAGTAGATGCATATGCATTCAGCTAGTATAGGTGTAAGTACAGGACGGAGCCCGTTGCTTGAGAACGGAGCCTTACGTGATGTCCTCTAAACCACCTACTCTGCTAAGGGTGAACCCTCACTAAACGCAGCTACTTATTTGGGTTTAGTAGTTAATTGACTCTTAGAAGATTTTTGAATTTTTCATTTTTATGGGTTTTTGATTAAAGGTTAGAACACATGTTAAACTCAACTTTCCTTGAAATCGAGAAAATAATTTTCCAAACTATGCCACATAAATAAAGATTTTCCAAATATTTTTCAAAAGAATTTTCAAAACAAGAAAACTCATTTTTTAAATCACTTTCAAAAATATTTTTATTTTAAAATAGTGTAACATAGTGTAGAAAAAGCCTTAAAATAATTTTATCCACTTAGTTCAAAAGGTTGTACTTAAGCTAAAAAAGTTTTAAATTTTTCAAATTTTTCAAAATATAGCTAAAGTACATATAGTGTATATACGGTATATCCCCTTATACTTAAACTTTGTTATGTCCTCATAGCACTAGATTATACAATGCCATAGGTCCATTTAAATATAGAAAAATATACGGGAACTAAGGTGGGCTCCTCTATACTTAGGTAAGAAATAACCTAAGTATCGAGGCAAGGAAAGATGAGTAGAAAAATCACAGGGATTCAGGTCCCCCCTATGCTTAGGTTGAGAGTAGCCTAAGTATAAAGATTAATAATTGATGCTGGGGGAGACCTGAGGTGAACGAAGAAGTCGGATGGATATACACATGAGCAGATGAATATTTCGAAATTAATGGAGTACCTAAGGTCTAAGGGAGGGTGTTGAAGCAACCAAGGACCAACAAGCATGCAAAAACCCTTTGATTTCACAAACACACACGTGAAACCAACAAATGATGGTTGATTATCTTATCAATTTTATTGGTGATTAAAACATTGTAGTTTATGCAGGAAAATGTCAAATAAAATCATCTACGTAAACACGGGTTTGCTCTCCCAGAATAAGATTTTACTCCATTTTAGGTTGACTTGCAATTAACAGTGCTAATTTATTTGCTTAAGGTTATCACTGATTTATGGTGAGCACATAAATCAAGAAATCATCGTCTACCGCTTATTCCCAATTTCCATTAACCTAGGTGATCAAGCTAGGAGGGGAAGTCGAGAAAAGCCATGCAGTTGATAAAACCATGATCTAGGCTAAGCGAGAAAACATGTAGTGCATTAGTAAAAATTCGTGAAAACTTGGATTGAATTAATATCAAAATAAAATGTATGTAAGTCGAAAAATCACACCTAACATGCTTCTATTAGTGGGAAAAAACATATTTTAATTTGACTAAGTGAAGCGATGTTATGTACATCTTGAATTAAATTGTGTCCTACCTACGATCAAACATGAAAGAATAAAAATTGAAACAAGCTCAAAGAATCGTGTGCCTGATCCTAGGTCGACGACACTCAAGTGGGATGATCCCTACACAACCACGGATAACTTAGTTCATTTACAAGCGTGAGTCTTCGATCGAAGATCGCAGTAAAGACGATTATTACATGAAAATGGACGAAAATGCAAGACAATTTTTTTCTTCGATTTCTCTTCAAAATTACTTTTGTGGCTCCTCGCAGCGGGAAGCACCTACTCCTCATCTCCTTGAACATCAAGGGCCCTTCCACAAAAGAAAATGTTAGATATCAATTGGAAAAAATTTTAATGATGGAGAACAACATGGACAAATTGACCTACGTTTAGAAAACACTTAGTGTGAAGTAAACACTTCTAATGTCATTACAGTCGGCAGAATCAGATCAATTAAAGACTGTTTAATTTATTTAACAATCAAATAAAACAGTCGAATTTATATTTTACTTGGGCAAGCCCAAGGTCGAACTGAGGGACACGAGCCTCTTTTGTATTATTTAGACTCTTATTATTTAGATTAAATGTCAGATTAAAGAATCATAGGTCGATGATGCATGATGAGATGACAATATGCATAATTATGAACAATATATTTTTTATTTTTTAGCATGCACAGAAATGCAACATTAATATGCCCTAATTATCAAAATACTTGAGCCATTAGTAAGTAGTTGAAATCAGATTCGAATCATTAAGCAAGTCTCATTGATGTAAAAGCATAAGGCATGAAAGGCATTACATTAAAGACACTTAGCTATTAAATTAATACATCAAAATTCATAGTGTCAAATCTGGAATCCAAGCATGCCATCAAGAAGACAATGAAACGAGCTTCAAAATGAGACAAAATCAACTGAAATGGAGATATGATGCTCAAGATATTCACAAATGAAGTTAGGGCATAAATGTAAGAAAACATAAAAGATAAATAGCAAACAAGTCCCTTGAGGGACTAAAATGTAAATAAAGTAAACCACATGGCCTTCCTTGTAAATAACGCACACGCATGGGGGTATTTTTGCAATTATTAAAAATCCCAAGGGGTCAGGTGCAAAATACCCTAGGTGCATGTGGTTCTATACGTGAGCTCTAGACCTGGATGCAATATGAAGAACCAATAGGGGCCTCCATGCGAATTACCATTGCCAGCACGTAATTAGCACGTGCAAGCTTGGTTCCGTGGAAGAGTAGGCTCGGAGGAGGCTCAGAGCTTCGGCACTGCTTCGGCTGGAGGCTCGGGTACGGATGTAGGCTCGACTCGCTCGGGAGAGGCTCAGGTGCTCCGAGCCTAAAGGCGTGGGGAATAGGCCCGGAGTGGCATCGGCACTGACACGTGGACGCTCAAGGGTGGTCCAATCATTGATAGAATGGTAGTTGTATAATGAGGGTCGATGTCGACGTGGATGAGTGTGTGCCGTTGGATAACCACCGGGGGTTGCCATCCAATGGCACTTGTCGCCCCACTGCCCATCTTCTTCCTTCGCAAGGAGGGTGGCGGAATGGGAACTCTGGTGAGAAGCCTGTAGCTCCGCCTCCCTTCTCCAACGTCGATGAAGAGTCCTAGCAGCTCCTGAATGCTTAAAGGGCATCACTGAAGATCGGCATAGCCTCTAGAGTCCATAGAAAATGCGACCGATCTTTACTTGTCGGAGATGAAGCTGGCGAAGATAGCTCCGGCAAAACTTCTGATCACTGAAGATCAAGTCTTGCACATGTTAATTCTAGCCGAAGCGTTCTAGTGCGAAAGAGAAGTGGGTGGAATGAAAGCCTATGCAAATGGAGGGGTGAAGGCTTGGTGCTCCTCCGCCATGAATGGCGGAGGTGATGGTCGGAGGTGGGTTGGGGTATGGGGAAGGGTAGGTGGGTGGATGTTAGGTACGCGTGAATGAGTGATGGGTAGTGAAGCTCACAAGGTGATCAATGGAAGATGAAGGTGAGCGTGGAGTCCTAATTAAAAGAAGACTGAGGAATATACAAGAAGGAGGATCAAAGAACTTACCTGGGATTGGCGGAGCGGTGGCCTGGGCTTGAGCCTCTTGGAGAGGCTCATGGTCTTCGCACGTCGAGGGCGGCCGATCCTCGGATCCCGAGTGGGGCGGAGCTGCCGCAACATAGCCATGAAAGGTGATGGGTCTCACCGGGGGTGAAGGTCGTCGTCGCTCGATCCTAGCTCATCCCCCAGTCACAGGGAGGAGGAGGGTTGGGCCTCGCTCCTTGGAAAGATGGACGGGTTGTGAGGTGGGCGGAGGCAAAGTATTTAAGGAGTTGGAAGATGGTGGTCTGGTGATGGAGGTCGTGACGTGCAGGGAGGATATGGAGCTAGTGGAGGGGAGATGTGGAATGAGTGATGACCCGCAAGGATGACGGTTGAGTGGGGTAGGTCGTGGGGTCGTCAGAGGGTGGAGAAGATGGTTGGAGCTGCGGTGGAAAAGGGAAGGGGGATGTGATAAAGATAAGGATGGAGATGCCAAAACTTGCTTGAGATATAATGGTATGTATATCTCTTAAATTGAAAGTGGTTAAGGGAATGAACTTTCAGTGTTGACAAGGCAAGACAACTTTGATATAAAAATTCTTAAATCAAAGTAAAATATATATTTATGCAAATTTCTTATTTCATATAATCCTTCATTATACCCACTCAATACCATACTCAATAATAATCAATAAAATATCATAGATTGGATCCATGATCAAAATTTTGTACTTGCAGTTGGACACATAATGTATGTGGTTGCAATGTACAAATTTCCTCATAACAATGAGGAATGACAATTAAATAGATAATAGGACTACAACCCTAGGGTTTGTATGTCTCTATAGTCTTGATCTCTCATTGAATGTACTTTGGAAGTGGCATGTCGATGATAATCGTAATTGTCAAATAATCCTTATAAAATCTAAGAAGATGTTCTTGCATACATATGTGCTCTCGACATTTAATCGTGAATGACATGGTTCACTACATCATGCAGAGTGGTGTCTCTATAAGAGATGAATTATTCAAAATGCTTGAGTACCTACTTGAACCAATGTTCTAAGAGTTTAGATGGATGTAGATACGATGAGTGTCATCATTCTACTATCTATACTCAAGTCATTCATAAAGCTTCATAATATTCATATTATATGAATTAAATGAAGCATGTATAGATGTTGAAATGCTCTTGCATTAAATTCTTTTTGAGTTCAACATAAGAGATCCTTTGTCTTAAGTAATGGTTGTTTATATATGAAGAGAGTGCAGTGGAAGCTTGGGTCTGACCCATGTGAGAAGGAAAGTGGAAGAGTTGGTTGTGCTTCTGTGACTTCCATACATATGACATCCAAAGAGCTGCATGGATGCCAATATTGCGACAATCTGATGTGTTGATAGTATGACTATCAAGACTATCTAGGATCCTTAGGGAAGGACTCATATAATGCATCAGAATAATTTATATCTACATGGCATCATCGAATTTGACTTACTTATTGGATAAGATTAGAAGTCTAATAATTTTATCTCATTTTTTTAATAATTCTTGCAATTGGTTACATGTGTATTAGAAGACTAGAAATTTGATCTAAAGGTTTAATAGTCATCCATGGATATTGATGCAATGGTTGCAACAATCTCTATTGGATAGATAGACTTTTCAGTGGGAGAGCCCTCAGTCTTAGAGAATGTCTCTATGACCTAGATATTAGAATACACTCATTGTTTATTTCTAAATGTTGAAAATAAACATGAATTCTGGAATAGACCTATCATAAAGATTTGTGATGGATATAATTCATATAGTAATCTAACATTAGGAGGACTCTTCTAAATTAAAAAATTCATGAATAGTTCATTAACATTTATAATACTGAAAATTAAACCTTAAAAGATCAATAGAAGGATGAAGATCGTTTGACAATGATTTAGCATCAAGCCTTAGACATAAGTATGTTGATGAGGTCAATATACTAGTAAGAGATGAAGCTTTAGACTGTCTAAAATTTCAAATCTTACATACTTGTGAATATTGTATTCAAAGTAAAATATCCAATGCACCCTTCTCTGTGAATGGTGCAAGATGTCATGGTATTCAAGATCTCATACATATTTATGTATGTGGATCATCTGCATCATTATAAACATTGATGATATGTGATATCAATCGATGATTACTTATGATATGAGATTTCTTCCCATCACCTTAGAAAGCTTTGAAATGTTTAAAGATTTCACAATCTTGATTTAGAACCAAAGTTTAAAGGAAGATGGAATAAATTTGATCTAACCAAGGTATCATGTACCTATTATATTAATTCACGAAATACCGTATAAAGAAAGAAATATCATTTCTATCTCACTCCTCCTAATTCACCTTAACTCAATGGAGTTGTAGGGAAATACAATCGATCATGTGTGGCATGATTTGATTAGTGATGAATATTAGCATAATTATCTCTTAGTTTCTAAGTATATATGTAGTAGAGACTATATAATATATATATATATAATTAGTAAGATTCCATGCAAGTAAGCTGGAACTTGGCACCTGAGAGTGATACTATATTAGGAAGATAAATGATGGTATTAAATACCTACTTTATGATCTTGAGATTCTAAAAAGATCTCATCTCTGAGAATGTGATTCTTAGAGGATGAGACTCTTGAGAATCAAGGTGAAAATGAAGTGAAGGAACTCATTAAATCTTGATAAGATAATAAGGTTCCTGAAATCAGAAACTAAAAGGATAATTAAAGATGAAACACTAATACCTCTTCAAATGAGTTTGAGGAAGAATTCCATGTGTCAGTTAGTCTAACAATGATCTGACTTCATGTGATGAAACTCCTGAGGATCATGACATGGAAAGATGGATGTTAGCAATAAAAGTCTAAAGTATATTTAATATACAAGTGTTGTATATGGTTCCTTGAGTATGCACCTATATTGGTAAGACCCGTTAAGGTGTAAATGGATCTTCAAGAGAAATAGGGAACCTGAAGAGAAGGTAGAGACCTGGAAAGCATGGTTCGTATCCACAAGATAAACATTGAAGAGAAGACATCGCTTGCGAGACTTTTTCTTCATTGACCTTGCTTAAACCCATCAGAATATTGCTAACTATAGCTGCACAACTTGACTATGACATGTTCAAGATGTGAGTCAAGATTGCATTCCTCTATGAAAACCTCTCCGAGGATATTCATATGAAGTAGCCTCATGACTTCATAGCTGAGGAAAGTAAGGTGTGAAAGATAAAGAGATCCATCTATGGACTCAAATAAGCTTCTTGTAGTTGGAACATAAGATTTGATGAAATTATAAATGTTATGATTTCAGATAGAATCTTGATGTTCCATGTGAAGCTTAGTGGGAGTGTCATTGTGTTCATAGTGCTAAATGTAGATGATATCCTAATCATTTAAAATGATAAAAGGACATTAATAAGTGTTTTATAATATAAATATTACATACCTTGAGATATGATCTCATGGATACCTCTTAGATCTTTTCTCTGAAGTTGTTCAGAAGCAAAGAGAGGAAGGTATTGGGATCGTCACATTAGTAGCACATCTTGGACATGTCCTATTTTCTGGAAAATTCCAAGAAAGGCTTCTTCCCTCAAGATATGGTACTGGCCTATCAAAAGGGATAACACCTCGAGGAGTTGAGGATGTGAATAGCTATATGCCCTAGTGCATCAGCTTTGGGAAGCTCAGTGTATGCTAGATGTGCAGAAAAGCCAGATATCTGCCATGCAGTGGGAGTAGTAAACTATTATTATCCTACTATGGAAATAAAACACTAGATTTTAGTAATAAAAATATCTTCAAAAAAGACCATACTTTCGAGATAGTGGTCTCTAAGTCTTACCTTAAAGAACTTAAGACTTTATAGATAGTGATCTAAAAGATCTTAACTGCAGATACCTTAGGATAAAGAGATCTCCGGCAATAAGGGTATTCTAATAAGGATAATGGAAAATACATACTGGTTATAGTAATTATTGAGATGTAGTGTCAAGGACACTATAACTGACAATATTGACTATGGGTTGCACACAATGCAACATTCGAATTAGATGCGAGCACTGTTACTTGGAAATATGTTAGTGCCATAAAAAGACCTTGTGTAGTGTCTCGCGAACAGAGTGACTGTCCAGCTTACCAAGCTATTTTTCAAAATAGCCTCTGATTGTCACATGAGTGCATGTTTAAAGATTTGCCCATTAACGGATCTTCGGGATAGTGGGAGATTGTTTGACATGCGTGCCTATAGCGAGCTATTATGCAATAAATGTTATTACGAATATCATTCCCTAATCATAAATGAAGAATAACTAAATTGTATAATAGACCCCTTAGTACAATTAGGGTTATGTACCATGGTCAACTTAATGATCATATAGATGTTGATTCAATTATTGAATCATAGAGACTAGTGCTTGGATGAACATCAAAAGAGTTAGATTGAGGATTCATCAAGCACCGCCAAATAATTAGTAAGAGATGATCTCCAAATCGAGGAGGGGATGGTAATCCTCTCTCTGAAGGCTTATATCTAACCGACCTCTTGATGCATGTCCTCTATATAGGAATGGAGATTTGGAGGTGTTACAAAAGTTAAGTCAAAGAGTTGACTTAATGAGATCGAGATAACCAAAGATCTATGTCATATGTTGTCATGATATAGGCACACATCCTCTGACCGGAGACAGATGTGTTACTATATGTTTGAGTATGTACATTTGGTAGACCATAGGTTGAAGACCTAACCAAGGTCTATACACTGACGCGCTGTGTGCATGCAAAGGCATGTGAGTAATATGATCTCTCAAAGGGATCATACATGTTCACTGTTAAACCGGAATACATGATCTCACTCATGAGATATTGGTAAGAAACAAATTCTGTGCACGATCGTCTCTCTTTGGAAGCTTGCAGAATTTGTAGGTTTGATATATGCTTTTAGAAAGTATATGATCAAGATCTAGGTATGATATATGCTTTTGGAAAGTATATGATTGATACCAACTCCCAATGATCTAATGAGAAACTTAATGATAAAATCCTGAAGTAGATAGTATAAAATAGATATAAACTTCGGGTTTGTTCTTGGTCTTCCAATATGCAGGATGTACATGTATTAGGAATACCTGAGTGTGATGTGATCATAAACGATTGTATAACCATGACGCTTCCATTCCTATGGAGTGATGAAATGGGTCTGGATCTTAGTGACTCCTCTCAGTAGAGAAGTAATCTGATCTTGGTCCAAATATTGGACATTGATCTGAATGTGATTCAGATGCAATGAGATGATTAGATTTGTGATCTTTATTTAATCAAGCATCTACGAGAAATCCGCAAGAACTGGATTTGAGATGTGATCTCAATATCCAAGTCACTATACAAGGAACAATACCATCGCCATATCCTTATCTTCAAATATCCACGGAGAAAGCGCATTATCCTTGAAAGAGTTCATGGATAATTTCATTATTGATATTATATATCTGAGCATTGAGAAAATTGATAATTAAATGTGATTTAATTATGATGAATAATATGAATTTGATTCATATTATAAGGAGAGTTATCTGAGATAAGTAAATGTGATTTAATTATAAAAGATCTGAATAATGTGAATGTGGTTCATATTATTTGAGAACATGTGAATGGAAATCCAATATAATTAAATGTGATTTAATTATCATAGATATGAATAATGTAGATAACACTATCCAATTATTCATATATATTATAAATGTGATTTATAATATATTAGAGAGAGAATATTGTGATTTATACTTTTAATTAATTATTGATGTGAATTGGATTTACATTGAATGATTAATTAAAAATATAATTTACATTTTATTTTTGATTGTGAATATGATTCGTAAATTTCCAATGGCATGATTGTAATGTTATCAAGATATTTAAGAATTATCATGATTAGCTAATGTTGGAAATAAGATAACGTAATCTCATTGGAAAAGATATTACCATCCACCAAAAGATGGTAGACGGACACCAAGTCCCTATGGGATTGGGTGGTTGCCCCACATTGATTAATGGATAATTATATTTTTCCAATTATCTCTAAGATAATTGGTTTGATTTGAAATTAATTTATATTGATTATTCAATATATATCTAATTTAATTAAATCAATTGTTGTTGTGTTTTCACAGAAAGATCATGGCCATTTAAAGAAATACAAATCAATCTCATTCATTTATTTTGTGCTGCATTGGATTGAGATCCATGTTTCCCAAAATACTATATAAGGACAGGCACCCCTTGTTATTCAAGGGACAACAATGATATTATCAAAAATTTATATATATATATATATATCTCATTCTCTACACGCCAAGCCTCTCTCTCTCTATCCATCTCATTGTAGTCGTCCACCATGGAGCCCTTGAGAAAGTCTCCATCGCCGCAGCATCGTCGTTATACTGCCGGATTGCTTGCTCATGGATCTATGTCTCCTTCGATGTGCTTTGCTCATGAAGGAGACGTCGGATCTCATGTGACAAGATCAGAAGTTCGTTGCTTGGATCATCAACATGGATTGCGGGGAGCATGCATCTCATCAACGCACTCGCAAGTGTCTCCTCCATCGGATTGGACTTGAGACAAGAGGACTCTTTGTTTAGAGACTCAACCGCAATCACGCTTCAAGAGGTAACCCTAGTACTTGTTTGTGATTTAGATGAAATGTTCTGAAAAGTGTTCTTGGACCATGTGGTTTCATGGGGTTAAAATTTTAAATTTCGTTGTCTGAAGCAACTAGTGCGACTAGTCGCTCCCGATCTCATTCGATGTGATCCTCACACTTTTGTGATGCGATTAAGGATCTCAACACATCCTTCAAGTGATATCAGAGCCTTAGGTTGGAGGTTTTGGATACAATCCATCAACTTAAGAAGACTTAGGCTCATTAGGGCTTGTGAAAATTTTATCAGATTTCATTCTCGCAACCCTATTTTGTGATTATTTTAAACTCTGTTTAAAATATTTAAACATGATATTATCATTTAGACTATGTTTATCATTAAATAAGGAAATCGTGAGATTTGAGTTTGCACGATTTGAAATCTGATAACTCAAGTTATGATCATTTTAATGAACATATATCCACTGTTTAGGGGATGGCGAATCATGACATGATTAAGGAGTTAGTTACTGTTTCGAAATGCCTGGAAATGCATGCTAGTCACTTGGGTTCTATTTTAAATCAAATTAACAAAATTTGGAAACTTACTTTGCTTGATTTAGATTTAAAATAATTGATATATGATAACTTTAGTGGGTGAGGGTCATTATTGAAAATTGCGTTCCTAATCGAGAACCTTATGATCGTCATTTAAGAAATTAGGAAATTAATGGTTAATTTACTGGAATAGTTATGGATAAATGTTTGAGAAATATTTGATGATAATTATTTCCTTAAATGACATTATCTTAACCAATAATTGATTAGACATGATCTCGATCACAAATTGGTTACTCAATCTACTTTCCAACAAACAAAGTTGCTTGAATAGAATTGAGAATTTATTTAGAAAATTTCCTTAAAATAAAAGTGGTTTTGATTGCTACTATATGTATAACTTCGATTAGAAAATCAATTATCATCTCAAGTACAAAGTGATCAATTTGGTATTATCCTTTCCCGAGGCGGACATGGTATCTAGTCGGGGAGCATTTGGGTAGCAAGTTGCATCGTGTGTGGTCTATCCCACTCCCGTCGGTATTGGCCATGATAGCGGGTAGATAAGGGATAATGCTTAAGAGATCTTGATGTATTTTTCTAATTATTAAAATTCGAATAATATGTATTTGAGATAATACCATATTTCAAGTAGCAATGAAGAGTGTTTGTTGAATATTAATTAGATCATTGATTTATTGTGATTAAATTAATTGGAATCCAATAAAATTAAAACACTCTATGAATAGGGTTGTATTTCCTTTGTAAGAATTAATCGTAATGAATATGATTCGAAATGATTAATTATAATTTAAACATGATTTGGAGGATCACATAAGTGACATCCATGGTCTGCTGTCAAGGTGAAGGTTTCTGTCTCCAAGGATTGTATGTAGGAGATGCATGTCCGAAGTGACAGCTCCTGCATACAAGTGCATGTGGATCGGGCTTTTTGCTTCTAGAAGGAGTAAGTTCATATGCATAGTAATCCCAATATCGGGTCCTCATATTATTGGGATGATATTGGATTGGGCATAGCGAGTGTTATTCCTATTGACGATTGGTTCAATTAATGGCGGGTCAACATCACCTTAGGGGAGGTGGGCCTGGGTATTAAAGACCAAATTGGGAATGCAAGTTGGACTTACAAGACGAAATGTATTCCCGCTTCTTTTTATCCGAGTTACACGTTCTCATGTTATTGGGATGTGACAAAAATAAGGAAGGAGATTTCAGATCTTACTTGAGATATAATGGTAAGTATATCTCTTACATTGAAAGTGATTAAGTGAATGAACTTTCAGTATTGACAAGTCAAGACAACTTTGATATAAAAATTCCTAAATCAAAGTAAAATATATATATATTTATGCAAATTTCTTATTTCAGATAATCCTTTGTTAATCCAACTCAAAACCACAATAATAACCAGTAAAATATCATGGATTGGATACGTAATCAAAATCTAATACTTGCAGTTGAACACATAGTGTATGTGGTTGCAATGTGCAAGTTTCCTCATAACAATGAGGAATGACGATTAAATAGATAATAGGACTACAATCCTAGGGTTTGTATGTCTCTATAGTCTTGATCTCTCATCAAATGTACTTTGGAAGTGACATATCAACGATAATCTTAATTGGTAAATAATCCTTATAAAATCTAAGAAGATGTTCTATCATACACATGTGCTCTCGCCATTTAATCATGAATGGCATGGTTCACTACATCATGAAGAGTGGTGGCTCTATAAGAGATGATGTATACAAAATGTTTGAGTACCTACCTAAACCGATGTCTTAAGAGTTTAGATGGATGTAGATACGATGAGTGTCATCATTCTACTGTCTATACTCAAGTCATTCATAAAGCTTCATATTCATATTATATGAATTAAATAAAGCATGTATAAATGTTGAAATGCTCTTACATTGAATTCTTTTTGAGTTTAATATAAGACATTCTTTGTCTTAATCAATGGTTGTTTATAGATTAATAGAGCGCAGTGGAAGCTTGGGTCTGACCCATGTGAGAAGGAAAGTCAAAGAGTTGAATGTGCTCCTGTGACTTCCATACATATGACATCCAAAGAGTTGGATGAATGCCAATACTGCATCAATCTGATGTGTTCATAGTATGACTATCACGACTATCTAGGCTCCTTAAAGAAGGACTCAGATAGTGCATCGGAATAATCTATATCTACATGCCACCATTGAAATTGACTTGCTTATTGGATAAGATTAAAAGTCTAATAATTGTATCTCATTCTTCTAATAACTCTTGCAATTGGCTGCATATGTATTAGAAGACTAGAAATTTGATCTAAAGGTTTAATAGTCATCTATGGATATTGATGCAGTGGTTGCAACAATCTCTATTGGATAGATAGACTTCATATTTTAAGTGGGAGATCCCTCTGTCTTAGAGAATGACTATATGATCTAGATATTAGAATACACTCATTATTTATTTCTAAATGTTGGAAATAAACATGAATTCTGGAATAAACCTATCATAAAGAGTTATGATGGATAAATTTCAGATAATAATCTGACATCTGGAGGACTCTACTAAATTAGAAAATTAATGAATGGTTCATTAACATTTCTAATACTGAAAATTAAACCTTAAAAGATCAATAGGAGGATGAACATCATTGACAATGAGTTGGCTTCAAGCTTTGGACATATGTATGTTGATGAGATGAATAGACTAGTAAGAGATGATGTTTTAGAATTCCTAAAATTTCAAATCTTACATACTTTTGAATATTGTATTCTTAAAATATCCAATGCACCCTTCTTTGGGAATGGCTCAAGATGTCAAGGTATTCAAGATCTCAAACATATTGATGTATGTAGGTCATATGTATTATAATAAACAATGATGATATGTGATATCATTCGATGGTTATTTGTGATATGAGATTTCTTCCCTTCACCTTAGAAATCTTTGAAATGTTCAAAGATTTCATAATTTTGGTTTAGAACCATAGTTTGAAGGAAGAAGAAATGAATTTGATCTAACATAGGTATCGTGTACCTATTAGATGAATTCATGAAATGCCTTATAAAGAAAGGATTATCATTCCTATCTTACTCCTCCTAATTCATCTTAACTCAATGGAGTTGTATAGAGATACAATTTATCATGTGAGACATGATTTGATCAGTGTTGAATATTAGCATAATTATCTCTTAGTTTCTAGGTATATGTGCAGTAGAGGCTATAATATATATCATTAATAAGATTTCATGAAAGTAAGCTGGAATTTAGCATCTGAGAGTGCTACTTTATTGGAAAATAAATGATGGTATTGGATACCTACTTCGACCTTGAGATAATTAAAATATCTCATCCCTGATAATGTTACTCTTAGAGGATGAGACTCTTGATAATCAATATGAAAATGGAGTGAAGGAACTCATTAAGTCTTGACAAGATAATGAGGCCCTTGAAATCGGAAACTAAAAGGACAATTACAGTTGAAACACTAATACCTCTTCGAATGAGTTTGAAGAAGGATTTCATGTGTTAGTTAAGTCTAACAATGATCTGACTTCAGGTGATGAAGCTCCTGAGGGCATGGAAAGATGGATGTTAGTAATAAAAGTCTAAAGTAGACTTCATATAAAAGTGTCATATATGGACCCTCAAGTATCCACCTATATGGGTACGACCCATTAAGGTATAAATGGACCTTCAAGAGAAAGAGGGAACTAGATGAGAAGGTAGAGACCTTGAAAGCACAGTTCGTATCCATAAGATACACACTGAAGATAAGACATCGCTTGCGATAAGACTTGCTCTTCAGTGACCTTGCTTAAACACATCAGAATATTGCTAACTATAGATGCACAACTTGACTTTGATATCTTCAAGATGTGATTCAAGATTGCATTCCTCTATGAATACCTCTCCGAAGATATTCATATGAAGTAGCCTCATGGCTTCATAGATAAGGAAAGCAATGTGTGAAAGCTAATGAGATCCATCTATGGACTCAAATAAGCTTCTTGTAGTTGGAACAAAAAGATTTGATGAAATTATAAATGTTATGATTTCAGATAGAACTTTGATGTACCATGTGAAGCTTAGTGGGAGTGCCATTGCATTCACGTGCTAAATGTAGATGATATCCTAATCATTTTGAATGATATAAGGATAATAATATGTGTTTTCTAAAGTGGTTATTCCATATATTGAGATATGATCTCATGGATACCTCTTAGATCTTTGTTCTGAAGTTGTCCAGAAGAGAAGAGAAGAGGGTATTGGGATCGTCACATTAGTGGTACACCTTGGACATGTTCCATTTTCTGGAAAATTCCAAGAAAGGCTTCTTCCCCTCAAGATATGGTGCTGACCTATCTAAAGGGATAGAACCTCAAGGAGTTGAGGATGTCAATAGCTATATGCCCTAGTGCATCAGCTTTGGGAAACTCAATGTATGCTAGATGTATACAAAAGCCAGATGTCTTCCCTGTAGTGGGAGTAGTAAACTGTTACTAATTCTTCTATTGAAATAAAACACTTGATTGCATTAATAACAATATCTTCAAAGAAGACCATACTTTCAAGATTGTGGTCTCTAAGTCTTATCTTAAAGAACTTAAGACTTTATAGATAATGATCTGAAGGATCTTAACTGCGGATACTTTAGGAGATAGAGATCTCCAAGAATAAGGGAATTCTAATAAGGATAGTGGAAAATACATACTAATTATAATAATTATTGAGTATTTGTTGCACACGATGCAACATTCGCATTGGATGCGAGAACTGTTACTTGGAGATATGCTGGAGATATGCAAGTGCCATAAAAAGACTTGGTGTAGTCTCTGGGGAACATAATGACTGATCAGCTTACCTAGATAGTTTTCTAAATAGCCTATGATTATCACATGAGTACGTGTTTAAATATTTTCCCATTAATGGCTCTTTGGGCTAGTGGGAGATTGTTGGACATGCAAGCCCACAGCACGCCATTATGCAATAAATGTTATTATGAATATCATTCCCTGATCTAAAATGAAGAATAGCTAATTTGCATAATAGGTCCCTTAGTACAATTATGGTTATGTACCATGGCCATCTTAATGATCATACAAATGTTGATTCAATTATTGAATCTTGTAGAATGGTGCTTGGATGAACATCTAAAGAGTTAGATTGCGGACTCATCATGCACTGTCAAATGATTATTAAGAGATGATCTCCAGCCCGAGGAGGAGATGGTAATCCTCTCTCTGAATGATGATATCTAACCGACCTCTTGATGCAGGTCCTCTGCATAGGAATAGAGATTCGGAGGTGTTAGATAAGATAGGTCAAAGAGGTTACTTAACGAGATCGAGATAACCAAAGACCTATGTCGTATGCTGTCACGATATAGGCATGCATCCTCTAACCGAAGACAGATGTGTTACTATATGTCTGAGTATGTACATTTGGCAAACTAATAGGTTGATGACCTAACCAAGGTCTATACACCAACACGCTCATGTGCATACAAGGGCATATGAGTAATATAATCTCTCAAAGGGATCATACATGTTCATTGTTGAACTGAAAGACATGAAATCACTCAAGAGATATTGGAAAGAATCAAATTCCATGCATTGACGTCTCCCTTTGGAAGCTTGACTGAATTTGTAGGTTTGATATATGCTTTCAGAAAGTATATGATCAAGACCTAGGTATTACATATGCTTTTGGAAAGTATATGATCGGTACCGACTCCCAATGATCATATGATAAACTTAATGATAAAACCCTGAAGTAGACAGCGTAAAATAGATATAGACTCCGGGTTTGTTCTTGGTCTTCCAATACGCAGGATGTACAAGTATTAGGAATACCTGAGGGTGATGTGATCATAAACGATTGCATAACCATGATGCTTCCATTCCTAGGGAGTGATGAAACGGGTCTGGATCTTAGTAACTCCTCTTAGTAGAGAACTAATCTGATCTTGGTCAAAATATTAGACATTGATCTGAATGTGATTCAGATGCAATAAGAAGATTAGATTTGTGATCTTTATTTAATCAAGCATCTATGAGAGGTCCGCAAGATCTGGATTTGAGATGTGATCTCAATATCCAAGTCCCTATATAAGGAACAATACAATCGCCCTATCCTTACCTCCAAGTATCCGCAGAGAAAGCGCATTATCCTTGAAAGAGTTCATGGATAATTTCATTATTATTGATATTATATATCAAAGCATTGAGAAACTTGATAATTAAATGTGATTTAATTATCATGAATAGAATGAATTTGATTCGTATTATAAGGAGAGTTATCTGAGATAATTAAATGTGATTTAATTATCAAAGATGTGAATAATGTGATGTGATTCATATTATTTGACCACATGAGAATGGAGATCCAAGATGATTAAATGTGATTTAATTATCATAGATATGAATAATGTAGATAGAACTATCCAATTATTCACATATATTATAAATGTGATTTATAAAATACTAGAGAGAGGATATTGTGATTTATATTTGTTAATTAATTATTGATGTGAATTGGGTTCACATTGGATGATTAATTGAAAATATAAATTTTATTTTATTTTGGGTTGTGAATATGATTCGCAAATTTCCAATGACATGATTGCAATGTTATCAAGATAATTGAGAATTATCATGATGAGATAATGTTGGAAATGAGATAATGTATTCTCATTGGAAAAGAGATTACAATTCACCAAAAGGTAGTGGATGGCCACCAAGTCCCAATGGGATTGGGTGGTCGCCCCCTTGATTAATGGATAATTATCCTTTTCCAATTATCTCCAAGATAATTGATTTGATTTGGAATTAATTTATATTCATTATTTAAAATATATTTAATTTAATAAAATTCATTGTTGTTTTGTTTTCACAACAAAATCATGGCCATTGAAAGAAACACAAATCAATCTCATCCATTGATTTTGTGTTTTCCATGGATTGTGATCCATGTATCCCAAAATATTATATAAGAAGAGGACCCCTTGCTCTTCAAGGGACAAAATGACATTATCAACAATTCCTCTCTCTCTCTCATTCTCTACATGCCAAATCTCTCTCTTTATCCTTCTCGTTGTGGTCGTCCACCATGGAGCCCTTGAGAAAGTCACCATCGCCGCAGCATTGTCGTTATGCTGCTGGATTGCTTGCTCATGGATCTTCATATCCTTTGTACGCTTTGCTCGTAAGAAGATGTTGGATCTCGTGTGATGAGATCAAGAGATCCGCCACATGAATCATCAACATGGATTGCGAGGAGCATGCATCTCATCAATGCATTCGCAAGCATATGCTCCATCGGATTGGACTTGAGACAGGAGGTCTCTTCGTTTAGTGACTCGATCGCAACCATGTTTCAAAAGGTTATCCTTGTACTTGTTTGTGGTTTAGATGAAACGATCCGAGAAGTGTTCTAGGATCATGTGGTTTCATCGGATTAAAATTTTAAATTCTGTTGCCTGAAGCTACTAGTGTGACTAGTCGCTCTCGATCGCATTCGATGTGATCCTCACGCTTATGTGATGCGCATAAAAATTTTCCCATATCCTTCACACTAGAGCTCTGATCAACTAACTTTTAAGATTTTTGTTAACTTAGATGAAATAAAAAGGACATAAATGTTTGTTTATGATAAGAATTGAAATGTAGAACTAAATAAGCTAAAGATAGGACTTCACCTGGTCGAACAACGAAGACAGAACCATTGGAGTTCGGTTCGATGATGGGTTGAATCATCTCGAAATAGCCTTCTTCTCACCTTGGATTAATGGGGTCACCTCCCTGTCATGAAGGGATCACTCAGAGCTCGCTTCCTAGGTGTTATGGCTAGTTAAGAGGGATTAGCTTTTAATTGAAACATGGAGGTGGTGTTTTATAGTAGAAGCGAGGGATATCTTGCGAAGGGATTTTTTCTCAAATAGATGAAGATCGGTCAGATCTTAATTTTGAGCAAGATTTAAGGAGATCTAATATACATTCTCGTTCACAGAGCGAAGCAAAATGATCAAATCCTCAAGCACAAAAAATGGTAGAAAATCAAGATTTGACATGTGAAGGATAGGGTTTAGGTCTTAGCGCATCACGAAAACATGAAGATCGCATCACATGCGATTAATAGCAACTAGCCATCCTAGTTGCTCGAGATAGTGAAAATTGAAAATTCTAAATAAATGAAACCACACGATTCGAGAAAATCTCAAATCATTTCATCAAGATCACAAACGTGTTATAGGAATACCTCTTGGAGCACGAGCATGATCTCTTGTCTCTAAAGTAAGAGACCTCTTGTCTCAAGTCTGATCCGAGCGATGAATCTCATGATTTTGTCGCATGAATTCTAACGTCTTCTTCACGAGCAAGGAGCAGCGAAGAGGATAGAGATCTACGAGCAATCAATCCGGCAACACAATGGCGTGATGACTATGGCGAAGCTATCTAGGTCAATATGTGGATGACCATAATTGAGAGAGAGAGAGATGGGATGTGTGTAGAGGATAGAGGGAGAGATATTGCTCTTGAAATTTTGTTGTAAAAGAAAGATCTAGGGTTACCCTTTCTTTTATACCCTATCGTGTGTCCATAGATCCCAATCCATGTGCACACAAAGTCAATGGTGTAGATGGCTTTGTTCTTTCAATCACCAACCATGATTTTGTTGCACAAATTTGCAACAATAAATAATCAGTGTGAAATAAGTTAAAGATGTTGCAAATAATATACAATACATTAAATTTAATTCAATTCAATCTCATGTGGAATGTATAGAAAGAGAGCAATCCTCCTTCCATTTGTGGAGGGGACGACCACATTGAAATAAGACTCAATGTGGTCATCCATCCTCCTTGTAAGAAAGGTGGCTCTCTCATTCCAATTTTATGAGATCCCATATCTCAATATATATTCCAAATGTGCAACAACTTTTAGTGCATAATTATTCACCGAAATAATTCCAAATTATTTTATGATAATTTCAATCAAGCCATCAATAATTATGAATCATATTTATACATCCAATATAAAATATAAATTGTAGTTATAATTCATTGTTCTATGTTAATCCAATTCGCATTAACATTTAGTTTGTAAATATTATTTACAATTAAACCTCTTTATCAAATTATAAATCATATTTATAATATTTATGACTATTATGGATAGTGATATCCACATTAATCATGTCATCAGTAATTAAACTGTATTTAATTATCTTGGCTAACTATTCTCATGTATTGAAATAATATAAATCATATTACTATTATTCATGATAATTAAATCAGATTTAGTCATCAATTTCCCAATGCTCAAATGCATTATCAACAATGGAATTATTCTTGAAATCTTTCAAGAATAATGTGCTTTCTCCACGGATAGTTGGAGATAAGGACGTGACGTTTGTACATTCCATGTATAGTGACATGGATTTAGATCATATTGTCAATCCAGATCTCGAGGACCTCTCATAGATGTTTCATTAAATAAAATGTGAATCTAATCTTCTCATTGCATCAAAATCGCACTCAGATCAATGTCAAAAATTTAGACTAAGATTAGATTGCTAATCTTCCGAGAGGAGTCACTAAAATCTAAACATTTTTCATCACCCATTCGGAATGAAGGTGTCATGGTTACACAATTGTTTATGATCACATCACCTTCGAGTGTTCGTAATACCCGTATATCCTGCATATTGGAAGACCTAGAATATACCTGATATTTTAGATCACATTTAGACCATATTCTTCAAGGTTTTATCAATAAGTTTCTCATTCGGTCATTGGGAGTTGGTATCGATCATATGCTTTCTAAAATCATATATCATACCAACAAATTCTTGTCATGCTTCTAAAGAAAGATGACCATGCATGGAATTTAATCGGTCTTAATATCTCATGAGTGAGCTCGTGTCTTCCGGTTCAACAGCAAACCTGCATGATCCCTTTTGAGAGATCATATTACTCATATGCCCTTGTATTCACACCAACTCGTCGGTATATAGACCTTGATTAGATCATCAATCTAACAGACTGCCAAGTGTACATACTCAGACATATAGCAATACATCTGTCTCTGGTCAAAGATATGTGCCTATATCGTGACAACATATGACATAGGTCTTGGTTATCTCAATCTCCTTAAGTTAACTCTTTGACCTATCTTATCTGCCACCTTTGAATCTCTACTCCTATGCAAAGGACCTGTATCAAGAGGTCGATCTGATATCAGCCTTTAGAGAAAGATTGACATCTCCTTCTCAGGATGGAGATCATCTATTGATAATCATTTGACGGTTCTTGCTGAGTCCTCAATCTAACTCTTTAGATATCATTCAAGCACCAACCTCTATGATTCAACCATTGAATCAACAATTGTATGATTATTACAAGATGGTTAGCCACTAAATTCACATAAGATTCTCTGAGAATATCACTAACATCTTCTAAATACAACAATATTTCATAAATACGGTTGATAGAGCTACAGAAGGGGAGATCAATCAGCTGGACAACCTTTATGAAATGGAAGATGAAAGGTTGGTGGGATTGACAAAGGTTTTCACAATGATACATACCAAGAATCATTGGCATCTTTTGGTGACAGACTTCACCGCGAGGAAATTTTATGCATACAACTCAATGAGAGGTCAAAACTTCACAAAAAAGATGCTCAAAAATGGGTATGTGTATTTACAATATATTTTATTTAAAACATCTTATGGTTATAATATAACTTTAACGAGATATAATTTATTTTAGCATGGCTGGATGTGTGAATGCTTCGGCATGAATTTGGTGGACGAAACCATGAATGACTGGGAGATAATATATGTTGTTGATAGCACGCAACAACCTCCTCACAGTTTGGATTGCGGTGTTTACGTGATGAAGACGATGGAGTACTTGTGTGAAGGAAGGGCTTTGGACTTCACCTATGAAGACATCCCAAGATTCAGGGCAGAAATAGCATGTGCTCTATTAACGTGTGGCCACGTGGATAATGAAGCTGGAAAGTAAATGATATAAGATGGTGCATGTGGTTTTGATTACAACACTAGAAACATTTCATAGAAGCTGAACAGTGTGGTTGTTTGCTTTTTGAAACATTATTTAGAAGTTTGTAATTATAAGAATTTCCTAGAACAATGACTTGTGTTGGTTTGTTTACATTATTTGCTTTACATAATTCAGACATGTTATGCCTTTTAAATGTGGTGTTATGCCTTTTTGAAACATTATTTAGAAGCTTGTAGTTAGAAGAATTGGTTTATTCTATTTTGAATACATTACATTGTGTGATGTTCTTATATATTCTAATATGCAGATAACAGTATATTGAGACCTAACATTATCATAATTTAAATGTAGTGAATGTTGCTACATATTATATTTCTGAATGTATAAAAAATATCACAAAGTTAGAGTGGTCTGTTAACAAACAGATGATATATATTATAACAATTCTGAGGAGAATCTGATACATAAATCAGTCGACATGTATATTAACACTAGTTTACAATAAGCATTTTGCTTTATACTTTATATATCCATATTTTACATTATATTGTTTTAATTTAAGATATTGGCCTTACATTTAGAAATGTTATATTACAATGATGTGTTATATTATAATATATATCTTCATATTTTACAATATCTTTCTAGTGAATATTATCCTAAAAACATTAAATTTTCTCGCATTATATTACATTGATATTTCGTATTTTACTTTATATCTGAACCTTTTCCTTTATGGTGATAAGTAAGATAATATTAATCTAAGAATTTAATATTACATTTGATTGTCTCTCTTGAATTAACATTATAAATATATCATTATGTATTACATGCAATTAGGAATATTCACCGACATAAGGAGAAATTGCTAATACGATACTACTGTGAAATATGACACTCGTATGAAAGAAATACTATAATCATGATCAGCTATGAACTCCCTGAACGCTGTTTAATTTCTTACTCTATTTTTTCATGAATGATGTTGTGTCGTTTGACACCCACAAGACACTTTATGCGTTCATCGTGCATCGCGTCTTTTGATTCATTAAATCTTTTACATACTACAAACAATTAAAAAAAACTTGTGATTGAACAATAAATTGTAAAATCATAATAATCATACATACACAATATGAGACATATAATGTTTGACTAGTATGTTCATCGATATTAGATTCAAAAGTGAATACACATAATAGAAATACTATGTCAAGAAACAAATAATGAATGTTTATCCTTTAAAAAAATAAGAGCATACAATAATTACAAATTGATCAACCCCTATTTTAAAAATAAATACAAAAAAAATGACTTAAAACATCCGTCTATATTTATGAATGGCTACAACTATGCAATCTTCCATCTTGAACAATGACAACCTGAAAAAAAATAAACAATACGTCACTATACTTGAATAATTATGATTAATTGAAAACAATTATCTTAAAATCATATAATAATACTAGTTTGATTCATAATGAATTAGGTATGTTATATCTGAAACATGTTCTCCTAAATAAACTCTGTATTAAAAAATCTGGATAGTTAGATAGAGTAAAAATAAATTAAAAACAAAATAAATTATTAAAAAATACATACCATCATCGCATCGAAGGAAATTGCATGATCAGGGTGATTCTGACTGTCCTGAATCATCCCTGAATTACAAATTCTAAGTGTTATACTAACAATAAAAACATATAAACGATATATAGTGTTTAACACTGCATACCAGTCTGTGGTTGATTGAATCTTGTTTGAAGGTCAATTCCTAGGATCATGACCAACATTGTACTTCATGCAAACTTTGCACTGTCTGCATCTATTTCTTTTTAATTCTTGTTGAGAAATTCGACGACTGCCTGAACCTTTTGGTCTTCCTCCCCTTCCACTACCTTTTATTTTTGCAGTAAGCGGAACAAGTACATGATTATTATTATCTTGAGGTTCCAAATGAGATTGATCTTGCAATACATTTGATGATCTTTTTTTTGCATTTAAACTTTGAACTTCTTCTAGCAATTTCACAAGTTTTGCTTTGACAAGAAAAAAAATGTCATCATATTCTACGCTACTTTCAGCCACAATCTGAGAGCATATATTATTTAACTGTCCAGACATTTCATGTTGAGGATTTTGGTTGTAGATTGGATAATTACCAGACCTCTTTATATTCCTGGTCCATCTTGGAAGAAATAAAAAGAGCTTGGAAGAAATGAATCACCTCTGAACTTGATAACATCAAGTATGTGCCTGCATGGTATTCCTTGAAATTTCATTTTTTTGCATTCGCAGGATAGGTAATCAGACTGGTGACTTTCAGTAACCAATCTATCTCTAACATTCTTATCAATTGAAGAAACATTGTAACATGACAACACATCTTTGATTTCTGAAACACGAACATTCAACATCATTAACTCCTTCAACTCTTTCTGAAACTTGTAGAAAATCCTTTTTGAATAAACATCAACCATTTGTTCTTCCAAAGTCCATTTGGTTCTTAGCATAGGCCTTCTAGTCTTTGAATCATGGTCCATGTCATTCTCATGTTCTCTTAATCTTTGGATGGCTGTCTGGAATCTGGTAACAAACTCTAAAAGACTGTTCTGTTTAGTAATAGAATTTTGTAAAAATGATTTCATACTTTCACTCCTTTGAGTGCTACGCATCCCAGCAAAGAATGTGTCATTCGTATATACATCTATCCATTTATATCTTATCTCATACTTCTCTGCCAACCATTTATTTTCAAGCAATCCAAACTTAGAAATGGCTGCTGACCAACCAACTTCAAAATGATCAATAGAGTCGCTCCGCCAAACAAGTCTGCTGAATGTTTTTAGAGCCTTGACAATTTCCTTTAATCTGCCCAATTTAAGTTTCAGCTTTGTCATAATGTGCCAAGTACAAAACTTGTGAACAGTGTTAGGAAATGAAAGACGGATTGCGGCACATATTGTTGGATCTTCATCGGTGATTATAGAAATAGGGTGTTTTCTAACAGCTACAAGAAATTGCTCAAACAACCAATTAAAACTTTCTGTTGTTTCTCTGTTAATAAACGCATTACCAAAAAAAACTGTACAACCATGGTGGTTAACTCCACAGAAAGAGCCAAAAATTAATTTGTATTCATTGGTTCTATATGTCGTGTCAAATGAAATTGTATCCCCAAAAACCTTGTAATCTTCAATGGATACACTGTCGGCCCAGAATAAATGAGTGAGCCTATTATCCTCATCAATTCGATAAGAGTAAAAAAATTCAGGTGTCATCTTTATGCAATTATCAAAGAGATCTAACATAAGTTTTGCATCCAAACCATCACGACGTCTTCTCTCATCCCTGTTGAGGTTGTATATATCACGTACTGTGCCACCAACTTTATTGTTTGTAATGAACCCATTATCCAAGAAAGCAGATTGTTTTGATGCAGGAATATTAACATCAGTCATAGACTTGATAAGCATTTTAGCAGCTTTAGAAAACTTTCTATTGGCACGAAGATATAGTCATTTGCTGGGGGATACAAAAACACTATCCAATCATGCTCATCAAACCTATATTTTACCGACATCATGGCCTTACAACCAGTTCGAACAACACCAACAGCCCTCTCTGATCTTTTAAACATAATTTCATCGCTGCAATTACTGTCAACTGAGTAACCATCTCTTGATGATGAAGAAGCTCTTGATTTCCCTTCTTTCCAACATACAAAACTCTTAAAAACAAGTGTCTTGATCTTAGTTAATCTATCGACTCTATGTCTTGTACTACTTTTGCGTACATTGAAGCCCAATTTTGTAGCATAAGCTTCATAAAAATTATATGCGTGTTCAACGGAACCAAACACCATACCAACAGTTGGTATGCGTTGTTGATTATGACTATTTGTGGTAGGGGAACTCGGTTCAGCTGCATAAATTTAAATATAATCGAACAACATATTAAAACTAATGAGGTTTTTTAAATTATATCGTTCAAGTTTCATAAACAAGAGCAATAATAATATATAATGTAGAAGATGTATATAAAGGTTTAACCGGATAACTGATGTTAATGTGAATTAATTTTACCTGATAAGGATGCATCATTTTATACGCAGTCAGAAGATATATTGTTTGCACTAGAATCCTAATATAAAAAATACAGATAAATAAAATTAAGAAGAAAAATTACAAAAAAAGAATATTTAGTATCTCATTACCTCGAAATTTCGAAAAAAATCCTCTGAGATATCTTTGGAATAAGGTGCTCCATGAAATTATCCTAAGAAAAAGGGTCAGTCCTCATAAGATTGCAACATAACCTGAATAATTACATCTAATAAGTACGTTAAATTCTATATAAAGTATATGTTATCAATATATTGTAAACTATATTTATATATATATATATATATATATATTAGACTATTAAAAATTATTGTAAAATAAGGATTATAAAGAATCTGAAGTTGACTGTTGTGTTCCATATATACGAACTGTAAATTGCAGCATTATATGTAAATAAAACAAAATTTGTAATAAACCTTTAATATAACATTCATCTTGTTTCCTGTCAAAAATAATACTAAATTGAAAAATATGGATGTACAAATTAAAATATGAAATTTTAGTAAAATAATTTGAAAATGTACTTGTTATCCTAAAATACCTATTAATGATGTACAATAAAGCAAAATATATTACATTTGGAATCGACGTTGTAATATACTGTTAATATACTAATCAAAGTAGAAATTGTATTCAAGATCAATATAATGTAAAATATAAACTTATATTTTACAGTATTGTAAGTTTTTTATTGTAAATATAATTTACAGTATTATAGGAGCAATATAATGGATAATAAAATCGGGTGCATTAGAAAAAAATGACTTTATTGTAAAATATGTTTATATATAGTATAATATACAAATGTATTGTTTTTTAGATTATTAAATATAAGACAAATGGAATTATTCGTTATAACATGGTTGTGTGGAATATGGTTAAATATAATATAATAGAAGATGGAATTATAAAATCATGAAGAAAAATATGAATTTTAGACATAAAAATCAGATTATTTAAATGAAAATGGAAATTTTTGAATCATAGGAAAAACACCTATCTGGTGAGAATCGAGATCCGAAATCACAGTATATGTATCTTTTATGTGATTATCCTGTTTCAAAACGTAGTATATACGTAAAACCGATATGTATACCACAAAAACAAATATATAAAGTTCCTACCTGGATGACTTCTTCTAGATAATTAGTATAAACTCATCAGCAGAATCATTGTCTTCGGACGACGACAGATCATCCATAGCAAAAGAACGATTGATAATGCAAAAAGGTTAGAATGTCTCTAAAATGAAATGTATATAGTTTGAAAAAACACTTACCGTAATAAGAGGGATAATTAATTAAATTAATTACTGCTAGCGGTGTCTAAATATAGCATGTCTATTAGTTATTGTCAAATTAGATGATTTTTATTAATTAATTGCGTCCTAAAATCATAATTTACTATATATAGAAAATCGAGAGTGGCATATGGAGTGGTTTTGCATGGCATTGAAAAGAATTATGATAGCCGTAGATCTGGATCAAACGGCCAGGACTCGTGGCTTTCCTTATAGCAAGGAAAGGTGCACCTCATCTGAAATATTTCCTATATATATATCCATATTATTTTTATATTTATGATCTATACGTATTATATCTATATTATTAAATTTAAAATCAAATAAAAATATTTGCAACATTAAAAATTCAAAAAATATAATATCATTACAAATACATAAATACGTTAGAAAATTAAAAATATAAAAAACACCTAAGTAGATTATTCATTTTTTTCTCTATTCTCATATGTTCTTAGTCGTTCAACACTCTACATACTTCTATACACATTTTTGTAGAGTTATAATAAATTTCAACTCGCACAAATTGCATTGCTCACTTACCTATGTGGGTTGATTGTTGTTGAACTCGCTTTAGATTGGGTATCGTATGCCGTGAGAACTGTTGATACAACGATTGTCGGATCCGATTTGCTGGACACTGCAAGCCCTCCAAGACCAAACCTCGATACCTCGATCTGATAATTCCAACACCCACCATGACAATATATGAAGTACGAACTAGAAATTTCTCTAGTATTATATATGTATGTACATATATAATAGAATTTCTCGTTATTGAGAGATGCATGTGCAATATAAAATATTATACCGCTCTTATGAAATATCGTCATGATGTTCATGGAAAAAGTGATAAACATAAGTATGCCATCTATCTACCTTAGAAAGGTATATAACACCATGGTTTTATTAGTAGTTTTTTATGAGATCTTGAATTAAACTCGCGTAATTCTGCAGTAAAATAATTCAAAAAATAGTCGACGTCGTTGGTATTAAATGCTTCTTCTTGCATCTAAGAGACCTTCCTGAAACGATATGCGTTAATGTAAACCCACTGAACAAGAGAATTTACCCTATCCCTTGAACAAAAGAATATGCTATATATGTACAGAGCATCTATATACATCAAAGTCCATTCAGAGATAGCAACGGAAGCGAACTAAACATGGCATCCTAATATTCAAGTAGAAAAAACGGAGCGCGCGAATTTCGGATTGTTTAATTCCAACGACTGAAGACTTTCCTTGGATTGGGAATGCTCGAGACCATCCTGAAACAAAATTATCATCGCAAATCCCGTGAAGACCGGAAGAGATATACAAACACCGGAAGACATAAACAAACATGTGTATCAAATCTACGTCTGCTCCTTATAGGACTAGGAATATATATTGAGGAGTCGCAGAACACGTCTTATATAAACAAACACGCCCCATGATCCCTTCCTCGTTGCTCTCGCTCTCTTCCCCCATCGTCGGAGGTCATGGCTTCGTCAACCAGCATCAGCAAGACGTTCACGCTGGTCAGCCGCGACGGCCATGAGTTCGAGGTGGCCGCCTCAGTTGCCCTCCAGTCACGGACGATCCGGAATTTCTCAGACGGCGAGGACTCGGACTCCTGCTCCGACACCGTCATCCCCCTACCCAATGTATCCGGTGCCACCCTCGCCAAGGTCGTCGAGTACTGCAAGAAGCACGTCGCAGAGGAAGACGACGACGACGTTAAAGACGACGACGTTAAAGACGTCGATACGATCGCGAACTGGGACGCTGATTTCGTCAAGGAATTCGATCAGGAGGTTCTATTGAAGATGATAACGGCGGCCAACTACCTGGACATCAAAGGGCTGCTGGATCTGACGTGCCAAGCCGCTGCCGATATGATAAAAGGGAAGACGCCCGAAGAGATAAGGAAGACCTTCAACATCGAGAACGACTTCACCCCGGAAGAGGAGGAACAGCTCCGCAGAGAGAACCAGTGGGCGTTTAGATGAACCAAGGGCTTTAATTTTTTTAGGTTTTCATATTCTTTCTTTTGGTCGTTTTCAATTTTTGTTTTATTATTAGTTACGATGTACGCCACCTTTTATTATAATATAAGGCTCATTCAATTAAGCAGAGTCTCATGCAATTCCCTCCTCCTGATGACAGGGGGTGTATCATTACTGTAAGACGATTGCTTGTTGGTAGCAGTATTGTTGATCTGAAACATAGGTCGTGCTAATTAAGACGGTTTCCTAAAATAGTATAGATTGTTAGTAAAAATAGAAAATTATGCCCTCTATCTCCTTCCTAATCTTCCCTTGCCACTTGATCCACCAACCGTCTCCCCTCCTCCCTCGATAACTATTTGGCCCACCAAATCGAGGTCTCTCAACACTATCTCCCCTCCTACTCTCCTCTTGCCTGTCCAATTTCCCGCTGTCCACTTCCTTCCATTGCTCTCTCCACCGTGGCCTCCGCTCAAAGCAACCCGACAGCCTCTGAGCTCTTTAACAACATATCGACGAGGTTCACTGTGGCGACCGGTGGCTGCTCCCTATCTTCTCACCTCCTCTGACATTGTTGTAGCTTTGGTAACGGGAGTAGAGGAGCGATCGATAGCGTTGTTTACGGCATCGATAACATGAGTGGGAGTAATGCAGAGCAGGAGTTAAGGTTCTGTGTTTAATGTGAGATCTCTTGCAACTTGTTTAAGCATAACCCACGCCGGTGGTGATTTGGAATGCATGATGGAGATACGGACCGTTATCTTGGTAGAACAACATTTAGATTAGTTTGATATATTGTTGTATAAATTTGGTAGAATAAATCAAGCACTAGAAGGATAAGTTTTTTCAAGCAGGTACCATTGGTGTGAAAGGTGGATGGATAACAGGAACTCTATGTCACTTTAACAAAAAAGAGAAAATTGAGGACACTTTACAACAAAGGGTTACTTCGAAAGACATATTTATACCCGTCCAAGGAGTGCATCGCCATGGGTACATGTATGTCGGATTAATGACCTGGATCGTTGCAAATAATAAACTTAAACAAGTAAAGTGTTATGTAGCACTTTCTATCGCATAATGAAAAATCAACCACAAGTGCACATGTATTTAACATGAAAATCCTCTTAGGTGAAAATCGTGAGCTGAGTCTCTGATGAATCTATGCTTCAGCTTTTATTCTTTCATTTTGGTTAAAATCCTTGTAAAATGCATGTAAATACTTACTAATTTCTTTTAATTAATATTTTAAAAACAATTGTTAATATTTTATATTTAACACTTATTTTATCCAAAATAAAATAATAAAGAGAAAAAGAAAATAAAATAAAAGAAGGTCGTAGATATGTAATATATACAGACTGATCATAACCTCGAGATCGGGTCATATTGACCTAGTCGATAAAATAAATAAGTAGGGGGAGATAAGGATCTTAACTTATAAAAATATTAGAAAACCTAGATCATTAATGTGCATAAACACATTTTCTACCTTGTAAATATATCACCTATTTTATTTATTACTTAAAAAATTCCAAATCAAAATAATTTCTTTGCAAAAGTTGTTCAGAAAAATATATATTATTTTATAAAAATATCAGAAAATTTATTCAATAGAAAAATAAAATATTACAATGAACTGAAAAAGCCGTAAAAGCTGACTTCCGAGGTTCATAGCTATTTATATAGAACTCCAAACGAAACAAACTCACTTATAAACTGCATTTTATACTTAATACTATTTATTACAAATATCAAAAAATATGTGAATAAAACGAGTGAGTTTTGACGTTTGGGCCCCGTTGTATGTATGTACTATATGTAGAAACTTCCCAGCTTTTAATTAATTAACCGAAACTCCTTTTATCTTAATTTTTTCTAAAATTCATATAAAAATCATTAAAAATTATAAAAAATATAGCTTAAGTCAAAATGTCAATAAATCCTGAGGTCACGAAGGCGTTACTTAAAATTTTCGAACCTCATAACTTGGCCATGTGAACTTCGAATTGGGCAAACTCAATTTTCAAGTTCGTATTATTTAATTCTCTATCAAATGACACTGATTTCGCTAAAATCAGAATTAATATGAAAAATGTGGATTTTGAGAATGTATTGGTATACATTATATAATGTACAATGTACCGTAATTTATATTATTATTTTATATATTAATACTCTTTTCTTAAATTAAAATAAATTATAGTTTATTTATATTTATTAATCTATTAATTTAAGTAATTATTTAATTATATACTTGATTACATTTTTAATCATTTAATTACTTAATACTTACTTAATTATCTAAGTATATATTTAATTATTTCCTAATTAATTTATTTAATCCAATTATATTTTAAATAATTATTTAATTATTTATTTTATCTATTTACTTTTTTTTGGCGCACGCGTGACCTGCACGCTCTCTTCTTCTTCTCCCTTTTCTTCCTCCCGAAGCCGTGCACCACTTCTTCTTCCCTTCTCCTTCGGTGGTTGTAACTCCTCCAACCACCTTCAACCAACCGGCCATTAGGCTGGTATCCTATCGACCTCACCATCACCGGATCCACTGCTAGTGACCCGAGCTCGTTGAGTGCCCTCCACGAAAACCTCCTCTATATATAGGATTCCCCTCCCCTCCGAGGATCCCATCCGGCCATTTCCCTTGGATCCTGTGAGCTCCTCCTCCCTTGAGTGCAGTGACAGATATGGGAGTCGATGTGAGGCATTCCGAGCGTGTTTGTTCTAGATTCGGAGCTCCTCCATGACGCTCCGCCCCCAGTTCTGCCTCGAGCGAGCTGCTCAGCCACCTCTTCCGCCTAGACTTGAGACGGTAACCAGGAGGAGCTTCCTCAAGCTCCGACTTCCTAGGCGAAGACATTCCACCCACGTCCGTTCCAAGTTAGCATGGACCTCTTCTTCTTATTCTCTATTTCCAATCCTTTTTCTTCTTTCCATTCCTCTGTTTTTTCTCCATTTCCAACTTAAATCAGATCGCCAATCATATCCATCTTCGAACTCACGTATTGTGAGTAGAGGTTGAAGACCAATCCACCGCCTCTAGGACATTTCCACTCGCCCCTCCCGTTTGCTTTGAGATCGAGCCTTCGCGCTCGAGCCAGATCTATGTTATTGCAAATAACCCACGCAACAGTTGGAGCATGATGAGCTAGCGCCTGAGGCTTCAGACCTAAGCACCTCGTGCACTATCTGGAAACAATCAACGCAACATCCACGAATTTGAACCACCGGCAAGCCTTAACTCCGAAATGAAGCACTGCTCTCTGGAGTTCTACAAGCATCATCAGATTCTCGTGAGCGATATATCGTCAAAGATCGATCGAGTAGTTTGGAGATTTGAGCATCTGCATCATAGGATTCAACACGAATCATCGCGCATCGCGATCTCAATCGATATCCAATCAGATGAACAGAGCACTTCAAATCGCAGCAACCCCCATCGCTTTGAGCATCTGTCGATAGAATCTCCACACCGTGAATCTTCCATCATCATCGCATTTGAGGAGGAAGCCTCCTTCGAGTATGCAATTAGCCACTTAGAGCCATCTAATCAAATCGACGCACCGCTGCCTCGAGCAGTTTTTCCTATCTCCAAACTCTTTTTGGTCGGTAACCTGATCGAGGACGACCGCCTGCACGTAAAAAGGGCAAGAACAACCTCCCCTCCCAAATCGTAGAAGGACTGTACGATCAGATCTGATCGCACGATTCTCAATCAGCCACGTGTTGGTCTCTAGTGCTTCGACCCCACCGCTAAAAGAACCTCACGTGCTCTGCACGTGCGGATCCAAATATTTTGGCATTTTTACGATTTTACCCTCCGAACATCTGCTTTTTTCAAACAGGTTCCTGTCAGCTAGGAGTGTAAGAAAATTCTCAAGTCCGATATTCGCTCAGATTCGGCTCGCTAAAAGTTCGATTCAGATTCGGTTCGGAAATAAACGAACCGAACCTGAACACAAGTTTAGGCTCGATTAAATAAACGAACCGAACCTAAAATTCATAGGTTCGCTCAGGTTCGATTCGTTAAAAGCTCGATAAACATACACATTTACATATTTACAAATCCTTATCCGTAGAAGTGGACTTATTTTGAGATGAGTAGTTTTTATCCTATGGTAAGTGAATTTGTCTAGAGATAACTAGATATTTATGGGATAAATAGGTTTTATCTCGGTATAAACTATCCAAAAATAAATAGTCACATCATGTTTACAACATCTATCATCTATGGTCTAGTACTTTTCCCTTCTTTATCTTCGAATCAACAGAACAAGTACAAACATTACTTATCAAATTTCTCTGCATTATTCTTATTCCTTATCCCCATCTGAATAGATATAAAATATATTATAATTATGCTTTTTTCAAAGAGACGAATCCTTATTAATCTAATTTTTCAAAAAGATGAAGATGAGTTAGATAAAGCAAAAAACTAAATGAATATTTATTCTAACCGTAAATACACACACACACATATATATATATATATATATATATTTCCATTTCTCTTCTTCTCACTCCCTCTTATTAGAGAATTCTTAAGTTCGATATTCGCTTAGGTTCGATTCGTTTAAAAAGAGGTTCGATTCGGATTCGGTTCGAAAATAAACGAACCGAACCTCAAAAACATAGGTTCGCTCAGGTTCGGTCCGTTTACACCCCTACTGTCAGCGATTCACGCTTGAGGCATTATATGAAGCCTTGGACAATTTGCTATTACACCCTCGGTGTTTTTTGCAATAACAAGCAGGTCCCGAGCGGTCGAAGCATGTGATCCAGTATATGAGGAGCTGATATTTTAGGTAATTTACGTGAAGTGCCTTAGAAGTTTTTGCTATGCAGGTCCAGAGTTGAAGAAACACATGTCTACCACGTGCAACTTGCGCTTTTTGCACAATAAATCCTGTTGTGTCTACCTTTTACACTCGTACCCCTGCTATTATATATATCACTGTACATACCATCTACGTAATAAATAATAATAATATAAAAAAATGAATAAATATCGTATTTCATACTATATACAGTACAAAATAGTTTCTAAATATAAAAAGATTTTATAATTTTAATAAATCATTTAAAAATAAAAAAATATAACAAACTCCAAAATTATAAAAAAATATAAACACTCTTAAAAATCTAATAAAAATTATCTTTAGTATATTTTACTAAATTTTACATGCAAAATCAAAGATAAAATAAAAATTAAATAATAACACCAATAAAAGATACAAAATACACAAAAACTTTAAAAAATCTTAACTAAATCAATAGAAATCATATAAAAACACACATCATATCATCTTAAATATAATTTCACCTACTTTTTATTAAAAGCAAAATAAAAATATTTTCTCCATGTTTACTTTATTAAAAACCATAAGTACTTCACTGTTTTTAACAAAAAGATAATTTTTACACTTAAAACTAATATAAAATCCATAAAAATCTTAAAATCATCTGAAAATTCATAAATAAATAGTAAAATAAAATTAAATCATAAAAATAAAAAATAAAAATCAACTAAAAATTACAAAATATTTTCAAAAAAATAAAAAATACAAAATACTTAAAAAACACAAAAATAATATAAAATCCCTAAAATAAATAAAAATTAAGATACCCATAAAACATTTTTTTTCTACCATTTCCCCTAGTTTCCAACAGCTTTCCTCGAGTTCGATACTACCGTACTTAACGCTATATACTTGAGTTCGGAGTATAAATAAAAATTAAATATTTTTTCTGTGAATTTCAACTAATCATTATAGAGACACAATTCTTCTTTTAGAGTAGTCGATCTGTCGATTTTTCAGATGGTGTCGTTGTCAAGGATGCAATGATAGGGTAGATCGTAGACCTTAGGTAGAGATTTTCTTTTCGCCGGCTTATTTTTTTAACTTCATGGTTTATTTTTTCTGATTTTTACAACACATGTTGAGCCGCACAACTGAAAACCGAGAAATTGATTTTTTTACTTTCTTATAACTTCTTATAGAAAATATAAAAAGTTCAAGGGTACTTGCCCATTTTTTCTGTTTTTTTGTAGAAGGGGCCCCATATAGGCGTCCTGGCGTGTACCTTCCTCCCTTTCTTTCTCGGGGGAAGTTTCATAAAGTGCCATGCATTTGGGGGAACAGGGCACCACCTCGACTTTTCTTGCATCGTGATTTTCTTGAAGATTTCCGCAGCTTTTTTGAGGCTAGGTGCTTGTTTAGGATTTTCAATTTTTCTCTGCATGCACCTCTGTAGCTAGTTTTAGGACTCACAACCTAGATGCATGCTTATTTGGGAAAAAACAAAAAATTTGTTAGATGTTGTTTGAAAATATCCAAAAAAAGGTGATAACCGAAAATTAAAACCGGTACTATGACATATATCTGACCATAAAATAAACGTGATGGAATCAATTGTATTTGGAGAGCAATCCCCATCGAAGAATTGTAGGTACCCTCCGAATTTATAAGTGAGGGACGAGCCTTAAGGTTAGAACCAGAGCTCGAATTTCTTTCAAAATATTACTGATTTCATACTTTAATCACTTGCTCTTCAGAGGAGACTCTCAGGTAGATGGAAATGGTCCGAGTTTTCTTAGTAGAGTGGGAGGTTTAGAGGACTCTATGTAAGGCTCTGTCCTCAAGTAACCACAGGTTGCCGGAAACGGTTCGTACTTACTCCCATACTTGCTGAGAATAGGTTCTGTAAGAACTCGGGACAATCATCCGGGGAAGGTCTGAGCATTTATCAGCTCACGCTAATATGTGAGAAGACTTGTCTGCCAATTAACCCTAAAAATGAAAAGATTAATTACTGAACTTTTATGGTCATCATTGGGTTGAGTTGGTGAATTTGAAGTTTTCTTTGCATTTGATTTTATTGTGTGAGTCCCATCTTTTAAATATATCGATCAGCTATAATCATCTTATCAAGATGATGGGTAGGCAATCGCTTCGGTTGACTCTGACCGATCTGCTCTCTCACGCACCTGCCCATCCATCTAGATCAGTTTGAGATGTCTCTTACCTCAAACTGAAATCACATCGAGTTTCTTCTTCCAAGTGTGACTCTGACATGGGAAGATCTTATCTGATTCTTTCTTCTTCTCCTCCTCCTTCTTTATCATCATCACCTTCGGTTCGAGAAAACCCTGACCTATTTCAACAGTTGCATGTTGACCTGGTTGAACCTTATTTAGACTCTTTCTCCTTTCTAAAAGACTGATGAACGCAAAATTCGCCTCTTTAATAATAAGAAATTGACGTAACACAGGAGGCAAATTCGGTTCAGCAAAAACCACAGTCCTTTGAATGATGTGGAGTATTTATACTTTGCAAGTCTACTAAGGTCGAACGCAAGGACACAACTACTTAATCAATTTATCAAATTTTGATTCATGAAGCACAATCATGAATTAATTTCAAGTTCAGGTCTTCAAGATGCACTATGTGAACTACAATGCAATGCCATGATGTATGCATTTTTTAGTTGATTTTTATGCAACTATAATGTGATGAATGGGCAAATATGCAAGGTTAAATGTATGCTAAACAAAAGATTACAAAGATGCCCTAACAGTATGAGCATCATATCAGAAATAGGAATCAGAGTCGATTTAATCACAACATTAAGAAGAGTCGTCAGATCAAAGCAAGAACAAGGAGAGCAGGGTCTCATTTATCACAAAAAATCACTTCATTTAAAACAGTGGCAAATGAGAAAAAGATGTGCTATAATGTAGAGGGCAAAGCAAGGACCAAAACGACACTAAAATCATGCAATTTGGACCTACGATGCTCAAGTTATGTTAAAAACAATGCAGGGGCATAATTATAATAAAAATGCAAGAAAATAAAAGGATAAATATTGCATTTAGGTCCCTGAAGGGACCTAAATGCAAATAAGAAAAACCGCCTGGGCCCCTTCATGAATTTTCCATAACGCGGGGGCATAATTGTAATTTCTGGAAAGTAGGAGGGCTTCCCTGTAAAATACCCAAGCACGCCATGTAAGGCACGTGCCTGGGGACCTTTCTCAGATCTTGAAAGTGACAGGGTCTTTCATGCAATTTTCCCAGGCCCTCACGTGCGAGGCACGTAAGGCGCCTAGGCTCAGGAGGTAGCCTCGGGATCGGGACATGTGGTGCTTGCTGGATGTTTCGGGTCAAGGTTCGGGTGATCCGAGCCTGTTGGTGCGGACTGAGGCTCGGGTCTACCACGTGTCGCCATTGCCACCATCTGATCCAGGTGATCGGACGATACCTGTACCTTCGTCCCCTCCGCAGATCACCGGAGAAGGCGGGGCTCCGACGACCTGACTTTGGCTACTCCACGCTCCGCAAGGCCTCCTGATGATCGGAGAAGGGAGCCAGAGCCCTCGCGAAGACGTTGGATGCGATGTGAATGTCCGGGAGCTGGTTGGTTGTGGGCTACCGATGAAGCTTCGTCGGAAGAGAATTTCTTGAGATGCTCCGACGCAAACTCTGATCATTAAAGTTCCTGCAAGGGTCAGTTGGCCGAAGCGTGCGTGCGAGTGTATTGTGAGTGGAATGAGGGCCGTGAGGTGTTGGGAAATGGGGGCCGGTCTTCTTCTCCGGCGAGGCGGTGAGGAGGTGATCGGAGCATGAGGGTTCTGGAGAAAGGGGAGGTGGTCAACGAGGATGCTGGTGAGGTAGAGAATGTTGTGAGGTGATCAGGTGAGGGTGATGGTGACTATAGGTGGAGGGATAATTCGGAGAAAGCTAAGAAAAAGAAGGGGGAAGAAGACTCGTCGGAGAGGGGGGGTCCGATGGATGAAGCTGCTTGGGATGAGGCTCAGGAGAGCCTCAGGGTCGTCGCCTAGCTGGTCAGCAAGGACAGCGAGCTCTGCGGCCGCCAGAGGTGCATCTACACGGTGGAGGAGCCGAGGGTCAACACCGGGCACTAACTCATCGTCGCCTCGATGCTCCGCCCCTCCGCTGTCACCGGAGGGGCGGAGGAAGCAAGATTAAGCCTAAGAATGGTGGACCCTTCGTGAACGGCGATGGTGGGAGGGGATTTATAGGTACGAGTAGTCGGAGGTTACGTGGTGTGAGGTGTTTTGAGGAGGTGTTTTAATGGCGTGGGAGTGACGGTGGGGATTGATGGTGGTCGCGCGAGGGAGGCGGAGGCATGGGCGTCGTGGAGCGACCGTTAGGTGGTGGAGAAGTGGCCGGAAGCGTGGGATAAAAATGGAAGGGGCGTGGCGTTACGAAGGGGGAGCGGTTGGACATCAGCCGTTGGATCGCGTTCGAAGGGTTAGGATCAGATCCAGAGATCTGATCCGATGATGTAGACTTAGGCGCTGATGGAGGGATGGGATGCATTTTGAGGGTTTAATCTTGAGAGGCGTAGGATGAGGAGTGATCGGATGGCTGTGGAGAAGGCGAGACGTGGCACATGGGAGGCCGTAGGATAGGGAATAAATCCAACTGCTGCAGATGAGGCGGGTCTGTGTGGTTTGGATTAGATCTGGTAATCAGATCTGATGGTTGTGATTAAGGCGGTAATGGACGGCGGAGATGGGGTGGATCCGACGGCCCAGATGGGCACCGGGTGGAAAAAGGAGGCGCAGGCCATGTGGGCGGCCCAAAGGGCGCCACGTGGCCCAATTAGAAAAATCCAGAGAATAAATACAAAGATAAATACAAAAGAAATAGTTAGAGGCAAAATTAGGAAAAAGTCAAAACATGAAAGTTGCTTGTCTCGACGAGATCTACAATTTCATGTTGGACAAAAAACCAAAAGAGGTCATTTATACAAAAAGAATTTTTTTGGGTATTTTTAAGGGGAGTAAAAACACCGATTTTTATCTTTGAATTGTTTTTGTATTTTTTTAGTCTTTTTAAAGGTCAGTGATTTATAGAATATTTATGTACCTAATTTTTATGGATTTTTGATGATAAAATAAATACAAGAAACGTAAGAGAAATTAAATACAATAATTTAAGGGTAAATTATACACAATATGATACAAGATAAAAATAGAGAACTAAAGGCGATTTTTATTGGTTTAGTCAAGGCAGGGGTTTAATTTGCGGCTTTTAGCATGATGAATACGAGATTCATCATACCCCTATACTTAAACCATGCTCGTCCTCGAGCATCTAAAGAATGAAGGAGTAGGATTAATTCCTGACAGTGCGCGTGAAAACTTCAAGGCTCAATCTTTCGAAGACCCTTGACCTAAGTGATCCTAAAATTATGGGTTTATCCAAGCCTTGGTTAGAAGGAATCCAACTTCTCTAATTATAAGACTCTCTTTCTGTACATATAGTATAAGGATATGAAATTTAGTATACTGCATTTCATGAGAGTCGAGTCGAGGCATCGCTCAAAGTTCCAGTCCCAAAGACTCTCCTCTAGACCTCATCCTCAATACTAGGGAATAAGTCTATTCTTGCTTCAGTCAACCGTCTCCTTAGTTTGTCAGACTTGAAAGTGTAGGTGGAGGGCATGGGATTGTGTCTATTTTTCTCTTCCTCTCATTGGAACAAGGGTCCTCTCGAGTGCCTTTTTACTCAACACATTTAAATTTTTATATTGTTGATCAATGTGTCCGTCAAGAGAGTTGGAGTCGCCTGCATTCGTTTTTCTGGGAGTACACTGGGGGGTGTCTTTTCTGAGTATCTAAGATACCTTCGACACCCATACCTTGTATCGCTTACGATGCAGAGCCCTTTTTGTGGTGTCAGCCCGACTCCTTGGTCCTAATTAGCGCTTGGTCCAAGTGGATACTTAAAAAATGGTTGGGAGCGCTCGCCATTGGTGGAATCTCAATTATAATTTGACTCTGGTATTTAGAGCTTTTTCTTTGACATTTCTTTTCTTTTGTTGGCTAGCTCCACTGCTTTTACCAAAAGTTGGCGCACACTGATCAATAATTTCCATTAAGTTTCATCACACCCTGGCACATAGGTAAATATCAAAGAGATAGCATATGAATCTTGTTCACATACTGGCTAGGGTTTTGCTGTCACTCATGTCTTCTGAAGCCTTCATTAACTTTATCCTTCCTCGAATATCATCAGATCAGGTCTAAACTCAAATCTCTAGTCCTAGTTTCTCAAGTGATATCTCAACTCATCTCATCAATCATGCAGTTGTGGAAGTGACTGTGCTGATCATATTTTTTTTTTGAAAGTAGAGATAAAGAGTGCAATATAGCACTCAAATCTTTCACACTAGGGAAGTGTGGATATTTAAGTTTAAAAACCCTCATGACTAAGGCATGTTAACTCAGATTCTCAAGATCACAGAAATCCAGTGTCCTCAAAATCCTCAAGCCTTGAGTGAATGTGAATGTGTCAGGAATACACCAACTCCTTAGTTAGTGATTTTTGTGTGATTTTTGACTTTTGCAGCTTTTTATGGATTTTAATTTTCAATATTTTTTTAATTCTTGCAAGAGACAATGATTGGTCCAGGCTCATATGAATAAAAGTATCTACTCTCAGCCAGTATGGTTGTAAGTACGAGCCGATAGACGGACCCGTGATCCTTAAGGACGGAGCCATATGCAGTGTCCTCTAAACCACCCACTCTGCTAAGGGAGACCTAAGTTCCCTTACTGAAAGTGTCTACTAATCCTAGTAGTCAGAGTCTAATTCAAAAAGGTTTTAATTTTTTTCAATTTTTTTTTACAAAACTCAGTTCACATGTTTACCAAAACCAAGCCCGAAAATAAGTTTTCAAAAACTTTAGAAATATGAGCTATGGCTAAAGTAAATATACAGTAATATATGGTATACCAACTATACTTAAATTATGGTATGTCCTCATAGCACAAGTGCCATGAAGCCAAGTCTTGATCAAATATAGGGTGATATAGCAGAATTGAGGAGGAGGATCCCCCTATACTTAGGTCAAAAATTGACCTAAGTACAAGAAGACAATACGAGGAAGGAATGACCTGGCAGGTCCCCCCTATACTTAGTCTACAAATAGCCTAAGGTCTGAATTAGGGGGGTTCGTTCAATATACAGAGAGAGAGCGAGAGATTATGAAAATTACAGAGGGAAGGGAGATGGGTGGTGTGTGTGTGTGTGTATGTGCAAGTGATCAACTCTCATTTTTTGTACAACGTGCAAACCTATAAATAAATATGCAAATGCAAGTTTTTTTACAGCATGCAATGCAACCTGACTGATTAAAAGACTCCTAAAATTTATTCACAATGTCTCTTGCAGCCGCTTCAACGGAAGCTCCTGACTTCACGCCTCCATGAAGATCAAGCATCCTCAATTTTCATGGACCCTACCACAAAAGAGAAAAAGTTAGAAAAATTCCAAGGAAATTAAACAGCAGACATGATGCAAAAACGAAGCATGAAATGAGGACCTAAAAAATTGAAATTAATCAACAAAGAAAATAAAAATTCAATAATTAAGTTAAGCCGTGTCCCCGACAATGGCGCCATTTGATGAACGTGAAATTTGCCTCTTTAATAATGAGAAATGGTCGTAGCACAAAAGGCAATTTCGGTTCAGCAAAAACCACAGTCCTTTGAATGTTGTGGAGTATTTATACTTGGTAAGTCTACCAAGGTCGAACGCAAGGACACAGCTACTTAATCAATTTATCAAATTTTGATTCATGAAGCACAAGTGTGAATTAATTTCAAGTTCAGGTCTTCAAGATGCACTATGTGAACTACAATGCAATGCCATGATGTATACATTTTTTTAGTTGATTTTTACGCAACTATAAAGTGATGAATGGGCAAATATGCAAGGTTAAATGTATGCTAAACAAAAGATTACAAAGATGCCCTAATAGTAAGAGCATCATATTAGAAATAGAAATCAGAGCCAATTTAATCACAACATTAAGAACAGTCGTCAAATCAAAGCAAGAACAAGGAGAGCAGTGTCTCATTAATCACAAAAAATCACTTCATTTAAAACAGTGGAAAATGAGAAAATTAGATGTGCTATAATGTAGAGGGCAAAGCAAGGATCAAAACGACACTAAAATCATGCAATTTGGACCTACGATGCTCAAGTTATGCTAAAAACAATGCAGGGGCATAATTTTAATAAAAATGCAAGAAAATAAAAGGATAAATATTGCATTTAGGTCCCTAGAGGGACCTAAATGCAAATAAGAAAAACTGCCTGGGCCCCTTCATGAATTTTCCAAAGCATAGGGGCATAATTGTAATTTCTGGAAAGTAGGAGGGCTTCCCTGTAAAATACCTGGACACGCCACGTAAGGCGCGTGCCTGGAGACCTTTCTACAAATCTCGAAAGTAATCGGGTCTTTCATGCAATTTTCCCAGGCCCTCACGTGTGGGGCACGTGAGGCGCCTAGGCTCGGGAGGTAGCCTCGGGATCGGGACACGTGGCGCTTGCTGGAGGTTTCGGGTCGAGGTTCTGGTGATCCAAGCCTATTGGTGTGGACTGAGGCTCGGGTCTGCCACGTGTCGCCATCGTCACCGTCCGATCCGGGTGATCGGACGGTACCTGTAACTTTGTCTCCTCCGCAGATCAGCGGAGAAGGCGGGGCTCCGGCGACCTGCCTTTGGCTCCTCCACGCTCCCCAAGGCCTCCTGATGATCGGAGAAGGGATCCAGAGCCCTCGTGAAGATGCTAGATGCGATGCGAATGTCCGGAGCTGGTTGGCGTGGGCTGCCGATGAAACTTCACCGGGGGAGAATTTCTTGAAGATGCTCCGATGCAAACTCTGATCATTGAAGCTCCTGCAAGGGTCAATTGGCCGAAGGGCGCGTGCTAGTGTATTGTGAGTGGGCTGAGGGCTATGAGGTGTTGGGAAATGGGGGCCCGGGGTCTTCTTCTCCAGCGAGGCGGTGAAGGAGGTGATTGGAGCGTGAGGGGTTCTGGAGAAAGGGGAGGTGGTCGACGAGGATGCCGGTGAGGTGGCGAATGTTGTGAGGTGATTAGGTGAGGGTGATGGTGATGATAGGCGGAGGAATAATTCTAAGAAAGTTAAGAAAAAGAAGGGGGAAGAAGACCTCCTCGGAGAGGGGGGTCCGATGGATGAAGCTGCTTGGGATGAGGCTTAGGAGAGCCTCGGGGTCGTCGCCCAGCTGGTCAGGAAGGCCAGCGAGCTCTGCAACTGCCAGAGGCGCCGCTACACGGCGGAGGAGCCGAGGGTCAACACTGGGCACTAACCCATCGTCGCCTCGACGCTCCGCCCCTCCGCTGTCACTGGAGGGGCGGAGGAATCTAGGATTAAGCCTAAGAATGGTGTACCTTCGTGAACGGCGATGGTGGGAGGGGATTTATAGGTGGGAGTAGTCGGAGGTTACGTGGTGTGGAGGCATTTTGAGGTGGTGTTTTAATGGCGTGGGAGTGATGGCGGGGATTGATGGTGGTCATGCGAGGGAGGCGGAGGCATGGGCTTCGTGGAGCGACCGTTAGGTGGTGGAGAAGTGGCCGGAAGCGTGGGCTAAAAATGGAAGGGGGTGGGGCGTTACGAAGGGGGAACGGTTGGACATCAGCCGTTGGATCTCGCGATCCAACGGCTTGGATGGGGGCGCATTCGAAGGGTTAGGATCAGATCTAGAGATCTGATACGATGGTGTAGAATTAGGCGCTGATGGAGGTATGGGATGTATTTTGAGGGTTTAATCTGACGGCGGTGAAGAGTGAGTGACGTGGAGAAGGGAGAGGTATAGGATGAGGAGTGATCGGATGGCTGTGGAGAAGGCGAGACATGGCACAAGGGAGGCTGTAGGATAGGGAATAAATCCAACGGTTGCAGATGAGGCAGGTATGTGTGGTTAGGATTAGATCTGGTAATCAGATTTGACGGTTGTGATTAAGGCGGCAATGGACGGCGGAGATGGGGTGGATCCAACGGCCCAGATGGGCGTCGGGTGGAAAAAGGAGGCGCAGGCCACGTGGGCGGCCTAGAGGGCGCCACACGGCCCAAGTAGAAAAATCCAGAGAATAAATACAAAGATAAATACAAAAGAAATAGTTAGAGGCAAAATTAGGAAAAAGTCAAAACATGAAAGTTGCTCGTCTCAACGAGATCCACAACTTTCATGTTGGACAGAAAGCCAAAAGAGGTCATTTGTACAAAAAGTATTTTTTGGGGTATTTTTAAGGGGGGTAAAAACACTGATTTTTATCTTTGAATTGTTTTTGTATTTTTTAGACTTTTTAAAGGTTAGTGATTTATAGAAAATTTATCTACCTAATTTTTAGGGGTTTTTTATGATAAAATAAATACAAGAAAAATAAGAGAAATTAAATACAATAATTTAAGGGTAAATTATACACAATATGATACAAGATAAAAATAGAGAATTAAAGGTGATTTTTATTGGTTTATTCAAGGCAGGGGTTTAATTTGTGGCTTTTAGCGTGATGAATACGAGATTCATCAAAGACATGGCTGGAAAAGGACCTCATATTACATCAGTTGTGATTGATCAGGCTACGATCAATAGCAGTCTACTTGCATCCCTCGATAAAATGCAAATCCAGATTCGGGAGCAAGGTAGACTGATTAATAATGTCAGAGCAGAGCTGACGCAGCTGTAAGCCCAAAGAGATAATCTAGATGCTGAGAATTCAGGAGTTGAGGAACCTGATCAACCTAATGGAGGAGAGAGACCACCTGGTCCTGACAAAACGATGCAGCAACTCTACAACCCTTGATCTACTCCCACTCATCGATGGATTCGTCTCCCTCTCATTCATGGAAATTTTGATCTCCATGGGAACTCTACTAAGGAGCCACATCTGCATCTTTAGGTATTCGACCTTATTTGTAGCACGGTGCATGATGCACAAGTTAACAAGGACACGATCCAATTGATCGCTTTTCCATTCTCCCTCGCAGACCGAGTAACCTACTGGCTGAAACAACTGGGGAGATACGTTTCAACGTGGGAGCAGTTGAGAACTGCCTATCTGGACATGTACTACCCACTTGGTCGAATTAATGCTGCTAGAGCTATGATCAGTAACTTCACCATGATCAGGAACGAGAAGTTCCATGAGGCATGGTATCATTTCAGAGATCTCATTGATAAGTGTCCCCACTACGAGATTACAAAGGCGAACCAAGTTCAAAGCTTCTTTTGTGGGTTGACACTAGAACTTCAGGATCTGGTGAATGCATCTTACGAAGGCTCATACTTCTCAAAACATGATGACCAAGTCTGGGTCATCTATGAGAAGATGTCTAAGAACTACACCACGATGTCTCAGACTAGGTTTTACACTCAGACAAAGCCACAGAATTATCACCAGCATTCTCGAGTGGCACAAATTGAAGGGAATCCTTCTTCTACCATTTCTACACATTCTAAATCCTCATCTGCTGATATGGGGATCATTTACTATAAATTGGATCGAATGCCAATTATTGAAAAGAAGTGCTAGAATCTGGACAAGCTCGATAAGATCGACGAGCTTGAAAAATGCATAAGTGATTTAAAGACACAGATCATGTGCCTTCAAGAGATTCAAATCGAATCTACCAAGCCTTTGAGATCAAAGGCTGATTCAGAAAGCCAAGACCGAGGCATACTTACGCGGCCACCAATACAACACATATACCATGTGTATTTTGAGCCAACACATCAGTCTCTAGCTTACCCACAGCACCAGCAAACACCGTCACCTGACACCCAAACGGTGATATATCAGAGTGATCAACTTCTAGCATCTTTGCTCCCTGCAGATTATGAGATGCATGAACCATATTATGAGACGCAACAACCAAGGATCCGTCGAGAACATCCTGGTTTGTATTGGTCATTAGGAGGTTCCTCTTCCTACCTGCCATCACAGGCACCAATGGGATAGAACAGAGAACCACAACACCATTCTGGTCCTCATCAGTATCACCAGCTTAGTGGAGGCAAACCACATATTCTCGTCTCGGTATCAGCTAACTATCCTCCCTCAACAGTCATCACCGCAACAACCTCAGTTACATCGAGGCGACTCATCCGGATCTCATGGTCGAACTCCATGACAATCCAAGCTTGAGAGTATCTCACCAATCTGATTATCGATCAGCGGGTCAGTTTTAGTTTAGAGATGGATGAATTTAAAACTCATGTCATTGATTTAGTCAAAGGGAAATCCGCCCTTTCTGCTTAGATAGAATTGGATCCTAACAATCTGAAGAGAAAGTCAAAGCAGGTAGATTTGAACGAGCCCACCCTCCAGTCATAGGTATTTTCATATGAATATCTTTATTGTGATGATGCTAATTTCATTTCTTCTTAGGAGCGGTAGAGCGCCAGTAGGCGGAGACATACCTAGACTCGATGAGGATACACACGATGATACAAGCGAGCCTGTTGTGGTCATTGATGGCAGTGCCAAAGCTGTCATTCCCTTTGATGATGTGGATGGTGGTACTGCTTTACCTTTCTTTTTGTATAGCGATGATGATAGAAAATCATAAAAAATGATAAATAGAGAGAATGACTAGAAAAATAAATAAAAAGACAGTTGATCAATCTCAATCTGAATCTATCTCTAATGATATACATAAAGCAAATCCCAGTTTTACAAAATTATTTTTCTTCTTCTCCTGGTCCTCCTCTTGTACAGACTGACAAGGAGGGTGTACAGATACCTTTTCCCCAAGCACTCTACTTGGAAAAAGGAATAAAATGGAAAATACCAAAAAGAATCAAATGACTAATCTCACGAAAGAAATGTTAGACAAGTTCATGATCCAACTCACTCTTTTGGAAGTCTTGGCACACATCTCACTTCTGTAGAAAGTTCTAAAAGAGCAAACCATAGTCCGTAGAAAGAAGAGGCAGCGCAACCATTGCTCAGAAATCCAAGTGTTAACCAAGGAGACATGTTATGCTATCCAAAATAGTCTCCCAGCCAAGCGATCAGATACGGGAGCACCGTATGTCAGATGCAAAATCTTATATCATACTTTTGATTATACTCTATTAGATAGCATATGTTCGATTAGTCTTCTTCCTTCTTCCTTAGTCAACAAGTTCGAGTTCAGACCTCTTCGACCAAGTAGAATAGTCTTAAAATTTATTGATAGATTGGTCAAGAGGCCTAAGGGATTAATCGAGGATGTTATTGCCACCATTCAGGGTTTGCAATCCCCCGTGGACTTCATCGTGTTGGACATGGCGGTCCCAGAATGCATGCCCGATACCCAGATCATATTAGGATGATTTTTCTAGCAATATCTAAGGTTGTTTCCGACTATTGTACTGGGAAGGAGTACTTCCACATCCAGGACGAGAGTATACATATAGAGACTATCCAGGACCTCCCATTCAAATCAACTTAATAAGAGCGAGCATCTGATGATGAACTCGATGGTCATCAGGATTGTAATTTCATATAGACAGATGATGAAGTTGTTTGGGTCGAACCTAGTATGCAATCATCCATCACATCTTCAGTAGAGTCTGGTATTCAAATATTAGATGATGGGAGATTAGAAAACACAGTCTTGGAGCCAATTAGAGATAAGGCTTGCCGAGACGATGCTAGTGCCATTTTAGATCATCCTGAGATTCTCTATTCCTCCGAGTCCAAAGTGAACAATCTGATCTATCAATCCCTCATAGATGAGTCAGATTCAGAAGATGTTGATTAGTAGTGTTTCCCAGAATTCCTATCACTTCAGACTTTACCTGAAGAGCCTACATCCAACATGGGGACCGAGTTAGTTCAAAATATCCAACTATCAGAAGAGCAGTCACCAGATCTTTCTGAGTCAAAGCAGGCCAAGCTTACACATACCGACCTAGTAGCCTATACCCAAGACCTATTCAGACCAGCTCTCCCTGCTCCTTATCCCCCTGAGCTCAAACCTTTATCTCAGAGCATGAAATATTGATTCCTCATTGGAGTTCCTAAAATGTTTCCAGTCATCATCGCTTTCGATCTGACCGAAGATCAAGAATCTCGTCTGATGGAGATTCTTAAAAAGAACCGCAAGGCAATCAGGTGGTCAGTATTTAATCTCCATGGGATTAGTCCGACTCTGTGCTCCCACCATATTTTCTCGAGGATGATGCCAAACCATCTCGTGAGTTTCAACGTAGGCTGAACCCGAATCTTCAAGAGGTGGTTATGAAGGAAATATCCAAGTGGTAGAGTGTCGAGTTTATCTATACCATCTCTGACTCCAAATGGGTTCGTCTTTTACATGTGGTACCTAAGAAGGTGGATATCACTATAATGATAAATGAGAACAAAGAGGAGATCACTATATGAGTACCGACTTCTTGGAGCGTTTATGTGGACTACAGATGTTTAAATCATGCAACCAAGAAGGATCACTTCCCTCTACCATTCATTGATCAAATCATCAAAAGGTTAGCTGAGAAGAGCCATTATTGCTTTCTTGATGGGTACTCGGGATATAATCAGATGACCATCGCACTTGAAGATCAAGAAAAGATGACTTTCACATGTCCATTCAGAATGTATGCTTTCAAACAGATTCCCTTTGAATTATGTAATGCTCCGGCTACATTCCAAAGGTGCATGCTTTCGACTTTTGTGGACATGGTGGGAGACTTCTTGGAGGTCTTCATGGATGATTATTCGGTCTATGGTGATGATTTCGATTCATGTCTTTCTATCCTAGATCATGTGCTTCAGAGGTACACAGAGGTTAACCTAATTTTTTCTTGGGAGAAGAATCATTTTATGATGACTCAGGGGACGGTCCTTGGTCACATCATCTCCAACAGAGGCATGGAGGTAGACCCACCAAGGTGGATATCATAAAGAAGCTCAATCCGCCGTCCAATATGAAGCAGTTATAATCTTTCCTTAAGCATGGCGATTTCTACCAACGTTTCATTCAAGACTTCAGCAAAATTGACCGAACGTTATCTGATCTTTTAGCAAAAGACACTAAGTGTATTGTCGATGATAAGCATTTTTTAACTTTTGAAACTCTCAAGAGCATGGTTATAGAGGCTCCTATATTTCAGCCACCCGATTGGTTTCTCCCATTCAAGATCATGACGGTTTCCTCCATTTTTGTCGTTGGGGCTGTGTTGGGACAGAGGAGGGATGACCTTCCTTATGCCATACACTACGCTAGCAAGACTTTGGATTCCGTCCAGTAGATTTATAAGGTTACAGAGAAAGAAAGGCTAGCTGTAGTATTGATGAATCTATATTTCATCATCTTTATTCTATCATTTTGACCTTAAAAACCCTAGTAAATGCGTGTAAATAACGTTAATTTAGGCTTTTTATCATTCATGCATTTTTGTGTAAATATTGTATAAATACGGTTTTTAAAGCTAAAATTATAGAATAAAGAAAAGAAAAGAAAAAAGAATAAAATATTACAAATATTTTATGACCCTAAACCTCGAGACCTAGGTATCTCGATGACTAGGTCGACAAGGAATAAAGTAGGGGGAGATAAGGGCCAAAATTCAATAAAAATACCTTTTATTTAATTCATTCTTTATTTATTTTGGGACCTATTTTTAGTTCTACTTTTATACTTCAAATAAAGAAACTTTTAACATAAAAGTTGTATATAATGAAATATAGAAAAATACAAAATTGATTTCACACAAAAATAATGTACAGATAAAAAGTTATGATCTGAATAAGATTCCAAAATCCCAACTTCCCAGACCTATATCTCTCAAATAAAAACTCTAAATGTATCAAAATCACCTTTAATTGTATATTAGTTTTAATAATCTATTTAATGAAGTGGTTTCATATTTTTCGGAGTTACGATTTGAAAGTTGAGTTTTGGACCCCTATTGTATACTTATACCGGTCAAAATATTCATTTTATTTATTATTCACTATTTTTGTAATTTCATATTTTTATAATTTTGTAAATAGTATTTGTAATATATGTTTATATTAAAACAGGAATAAAAACACAAAGAAAACACAAAAATAAAATGCTTATATATAATACATAGATGAAATACCTATAACTATACCTATATAAATAATACATCTATTTATTTAATTGTATATAATACATCAAAAAAATAAAATAAAAATATATATAAGTTCATAAAATTAAGTTATAATTATATAAAATGATAAACAAAAATGATAAAATTAATTGTACAAAATAAAAATAAAAATATTAAAATATATATGAGTATACCTCTATATATAACCCATAAAAGGTATCTTGTAACTTTCAACCTCTAAAAAATAAATATAAATCATAAAAAATACTTTATAAAATATATAACATTTTTTATTTAATAACCAAAAAATAATAAATTCATTTAATATTTTTAATTGACTTAACAAATCATTTTCCAGGATTTTTCCTGGTTGGTCCACGTGGACCAACCAGGAGGGCCGGAGAGTTGACCCGCGGTCAACTCTCTGACCCGCGCCTGCCAGTGTTCCAGACCTCATTTTTACCCCATGTTTGCGGATTATTCGAGGTCAAAGCTTTCCTCCTTTCGTGTCGATGCCTTCTCCATTTTTACTCCTCGATAATCCAGCATGTACGCCCTATGATTGTCTTGGGTGGAGCATCGCTGCATTTTATCCCCCGCCTCGATCTTTGGAGCTCATCGACCACATGTATAAAACCACCTCTCGACTTTCCTTGAAGCTTTGAACTCCTTTTGAGCGTTGCCCTCTCCTCTTTTGGCTCTAGATAGAAGGAAGGAGGTGACAGCTCCTTCCTCATGTCATCAGGTTGATCGAGGTGGCGAGTTTTGGGCGAGTTCCACCCATCTCCGGCCACCTTGGCTGTGAGGTGTGTCTCAGACAATCTTGCCTTTGAGGTTCACCTTTTATTTATTTTTCTTGCATTTCTTTACTAGCCTTAGCGGTAGGAACCTAATCCCGCCTTCCATTTCGATTAGTATTCCCTCGTTCACCTCAGTCACCACCTCACCGGAGCTACCTCCGTAGAGCTCCCATTCTCCTTGTTCTCCGCCACCTTTCGCCCACAGGTGGTCGCACCAGTTTGCCTGCGACCCCCTTGACTTCTCTTGTAGGTTTTTGGAGCTCAGAAAGCACCTGGGGGGCGATTTTGGGACGTGCAGGAGCCACCTGGAGCTCTTCCTCGATGTCGACGTCGTGGGCCAGCTTCGGTGGACGTCGATGACTTTTGACGCCACCAGCATATAGAGAGGACCCGCAGGAGTCATAGGGACCCATCAAGAGAGCTACAGGTCCCCGGGGGAGGTTGCACAGTTCCATCAAAGCTCGCAGGGGACCAGTTCTTCGCTCGTTCATCCTTGTAGCTCCAGCTTCGTCGGATCTTCACCTGTTCGTCGTGGAGTATCGTAGCTGCCCGATCTCCTCTCGCCAGCACCGTCAATCATCACGTGGAGATCTGATCTCTGTCTTCAGTTTGCGAAGAGGCATCGGCGTGCACAGGCTCGCCACGTGTTAAGTGAAAGAATGCCATCCGTTGGATCGAACCCCGCTGGTTATTTTGCATTTATTTCCCAGAGAATTTTGTATTTAAATATTAAGATAAATTTTCATTTGTTGTTATTTTATTTTGTAGTTTTGCATGAACCCCCCTTTATTTCTGATATTGGCATTTAGGTCCTTGGCCACGTCACCTCACGTGCCTGCGCGCGTGAGGTTCGTGGCCATTTTGCATAGGACCCCTTGTGGGTCTCATTATTTCAATTTAGTCCTCAATCTTTCAAATTTAGTTATAATAGTTTTGGACAAACTGCATTTCAGCCCTCAAGTTTTCTGATAATTACAATCAGGTCCCTACCAAGCGTGCGTGCCAGCGCACGTGGGCTTGGCATTTTTGTAGGAACACCCCTAGATTTTTTATGTTTTTTTATTGTCCCATAAATATTTTAATCAGTTATATTTTTTGTGGAAGCATTGCAAGTTGTCCCTCGAACTTTTTACATATTTACGGAAATAACCTTGCTAGTAGTGCAATTTCTCTTTATTGTTTACATATATTTCATCCATCTATAAAATTCAAAAAAATCCCCAAAATTTCGCATCTATCACGCATATTTTTATTTTGCATATTTGCATCATTTTAGTATATAAAAAATTCAAAAACATGCATTTTCATCACTATTTGCATTAGAAAATACATAAAAATTATAAAACATGTTTGAAAAAAAATCCAAAAATTATATTTTATTTATTTTTGCATATTTTAGCTTCAGACCAAAAACCACTAAAAATATAAAAGCAAACTCATAAAAATAGAAAAACTCTAAAATCCTTCATAAAAATTTATAAAATCCATAAAAAATATAAAAATTGTGTTTTTTGTTACTGAATTTTCTTTATTGTAATATCTTACTTTAAATTAATTTAGAGAATTTTTGTCACTGTTTGATATTTTTCATCTCCATTCCAATTTCAGCTATTTATTTTATTCCCTATTTTGAGTGTTTGTGACTTTAAAAATACCAAAAAATTAGAAAAAATACAGAAAATCACAAAAACAATAGAAAAATATAAAAATCACAAAAACATTTTATTTCTTGTATTTTGGATATTTTACCTATTTATATATCTCTCTCATCTCTCTTGTATATATAAATCTTATATAGTTTTATATTCTTATTAAAAGAAAAGGGAAATATAAAATTATAAAATATAAAAAGAAAATATAAAATCAGTAAATTAAAATTAAAAATATAAAAATATAAAATCAAAAATAAAATATAAATATAAAATTAAAACCCATAAAAATATAGCACACTTATAGACACTTGATCACAATCATTTTTGAGCTTGATTGCCCGATCTACCTGCTTGCTTCATGTGTTCGACACTCTACACATACTTGCACCTATACACATCTTTGTTGTAGAGTTATAATAAATTTTAACTCCACATCGCTTTTCATTGTTTGATCTTTGTTGTGGGTTAATAGTTATTTTAACCCGGATTTCGTGCAAGGTCAACTCAACGACTGTCGATTCGCCTTGTGAGTCAACACAATCTCCCGATTTTTGGGTTAAACAAGTATTCGCCTTGGATAAATTCAGATCCCACATCTTAGGATCTAAGGTTGCAATCTTCACTGACCACACCACCATCAGATACTTAATAGACAAGAAGGATTCCAAGCCGTGTCTGACCATATGGATCCTTCTGCTCTAGGAGTTCGATATTGAGATAAAGGATAATCATGGAGTCAAGAATGTGGTGGTGGATCGCCTCTCCCGACTAGAAGCACTCTAGACTTCTGAGTTCGATGCTCCAAAGAATGTGGTGGTGGATCACCTCTCCCGACTAGAAGCACTCTAGACTTCTGAGTTCGATGCTCCAATCACCGCTTGTTGTCGCCTCGCTCCCATAGTATGTCGATATTGTGAACTTTCTTATTGTTAAGAAAGTACCATAGGGTTGGCCCAGGCAGATACATAAGACTTTCCTTGCGAAAGCCAAGTCTTACCATTGGGAGAATCCGATCCTTCATCATGAAAGAGTGGATTCTGTCTATCGGTATATTCCTTAGGAGGAATACCAGAGTGTCCTCACATATTACAATAAATTAGAAGTTGGAGGACATCATTCATGGAAGGGTACAACACAGAAGGTGCTTCAATCTGGCCTTTGGTGGCCTACTCTCGTTGCGGATGCCCATGCATTTGTAAATAGATGTATTAACTGTCAGATAATGGCACTTGTGGATATAAAGACATGATACCAATGCAGTCACTTCACTTTTGTGAAGCTTTTGATGCATGGGGTATCGACTTTATGGGCCCATTCCCTAAAAGTTATGGTTTTGAATATATTCTTCTAGCTATAGATTATATGAGTCGTTGGGTAGAGGTATTCTTTCCTGAACCATCGATGCGAACATGGTTTGTAAGTTCCTGAGAAAGCATATCATTTCGCGATTCGGGTTCCCTCGAGTTCTGATCTCAAACGGGGGTTGCCACTTCATCAATGACAAGGAAAGGGCTCTTGCTAACGAGTTCGGCATAAATCATCAGGTTGCTACTCTGTACCATCCTCAAACGAATGGTCTACCCAAAGTCTCAAATAGGGAGGTCAAGAGGATATTGCAGAAGGTTGTGCGTCCAGACCGAAAGGATTGATCTCAACTTTTAGACTCGGCTCTTTGGGCCTATAGAACATCCTTCAAGACATCATTGGGAACATCTCCCTTTCGAATCGTTTATGGCAAGCCATGCCACTTTCCTATTGAGATCAAGCACCGATCTTTGTGGACAGTGAAAGTCGTAATCTTTGATCTAGATGATGCGGGAGATCAGAGGCAGACAGAATTGGCAGCCCTGGAAGAATTGAGAGATTAAGCCTTCACGAATAGCCTGCATTATAAGGAGCGGATGAAAGAATGGCATGATGCTCATATTAGCCACAAGTAGTTTGAGCCAAATTAGAAAGTATGGTTATTCTATTTGAGCCAAATTAGAAAGTATGGCTATTCAATGTGAGACTGAAATTATTTCCACAGACATTTCAGAGCAAATGGAAAGGCATGTATCTTGTGCGAAAGATATACGACAATGATATCATCGACATATCTGAGTTGTCTTCTAAGTCCACCTTTTGGCTCAATGGTCAGCGTTTGAAACTTTTTTTGAATATGAGCCATAGACCATTGAGGTTGACCCGATTCATTTGTACGAGATGTGCTCTTCACTCTGTATACTCTGCATCTTATACCTGATTTTCCAGATTACTTTGTATATACACTCGATTTTATTCTGTCTTTCTTTCATATGTCTTACACCCTTAGGTATCATGTAGAATTTTACTATACTTAGGATGTACTTTATCCTAAGTATAGGGCATGTAGACATTATGTTATTCACATCGTTCTATTCTATTACCCATGTTGTTGCTTATACTTAGGGTGTGCTTTACCATAAGTATAGGGAGATAATATCGCTCTTTTCGCTTTTGATTGTTTCAATTTTTGTATCGCCTACTCTCTCTCTCTCTTGTCCCTCACATGTTGATATTCTTCACTATACTTAGGGATATTTTACCCTAAGAATAGGGGGAAAAGCCTAGCCGTTGATTGTGTACATTATCTTGACCTCGATCATCTTCGGTTTGGAGCCGGTTATCCGTAGGATTACTTGATCAACTTCTATTCATATATTTGTTATTCTTTGAGCCGTTATAGTATAGAATTTTTCCCCGATCTATACTTAAGCCGAGTTATGTCTTCCTTTGTTGCTTCTTTGTTCACTATGAGGACATAGTTCATACTAAGTATAGGGGGTGTCGTATATATATGTTATATATACTTTAGAAGACATAACTCATACTTTATTGTATTTGTAATAATATGTATCTCTAAAAGTATGATTGTATATATTTTGGATTTCTAAAAGCCACAAGAAAAGTGTAAATATGGCTTAAAAAACTAAAATGTGTATAAAAATTGTTGTAAATACTGGGTTGAAATCCTTAATTATTGTAAAATTCATGTAAAATATTGTATAAAAGCAGTATAAAGTTGTATATAAAAATTTTTATAAAATTCTTTGTAAAATTTACATAATCCTTGTAAAATTGGTGTAAATTGAATTAATACACTAACTCTTTCAAAAAGATCCTAAAATTGAAAATTTTTAAAAGTCAATAAAATTTTGTAAAATTCTTATAAAAGTCATTGAAAAAGTTTAAGCCGAAAAAATTACTTCATAAAAGAAATTGTTGCATTCATGAGCATTTTTCAGAACAAGTCTGATTCTTGAACCAAATGGATCCAAGTCTAGGATATGGAGCTTGGTTTAGGCCTTAATCCACTTAATTCTAAAGGGACTTTATTAGGAACTGGAATTAAGATTCTTCAGGTCTTTTAGACTTAATTCTTTGGATTCCATGAGACCGTGTTTGGAATTCAACTTGAATAATCCTAAGTAGGACACCTAGTGCCATCCATGCAACTCTTCTCCATTTGAACCAATTTTGAACTCATGCACTCTATACTTGCCTCAACTTGCATGGGTATGTAAAGGGCAATCCATTTCGGTGGTGTGTTTCCATCCTTGTCTAGTGGCATTGACATTTAAAGATGGGAGAGATTGGGGGTGAAATAAAGCTTCAGATAAGGGAAGGATCTACTAGCACAATTTTCCAAGACCTCAAAAAATTGACTGAAAGAAAAGATACTATGTCCATCGGGCATAAAAGATCTATGCAGTGCAACAATCCAAATATACCAAATACAAATTTGACCACAATGGTCTAAGCTTTAGAAAGCTTGCATTATCTTAGTGGAGACATGGCTAAACTAGCCAGACTTCACAGGAGATGTGATTACGCTAATCACACTCCAGTTCTCTTACCATTCTTCTATCTTCTCTCTCTATTCGGTTGTGGACTCAACACGACTTGACCTTAGAAGGAAATACCCTCCTCCTCGAGGATTGAGTAGTTGGATGAGGGCCCAATGGGAGTGTATTACTAGGATGGATAGTTTCTTCGCTTCTCTAAGAAGGAAGAGCTAAAACCTTTGACACACATTACATATTACTTTCAATGCTGAAAAGTTTGTGTGATGAATAGGTGGATCTGAGCTGGCTGTTGAGGTGAACCTGGATAAGGATTTGTGGAACTTGTGGGTTGTCGAGACTTCAATCCTAATTCTAATATAGTCCTAACACACTATTATCCAAAGGTCTAATCCAAGTTATAAATTTTAGGTGAAGTGAGATTCAGTTTTAAGAAACAAATATGTTCTAAGTTCTTATTTCCCTTTTCCTTTTCCTTTTTCTTTTGCTTACACTTATTTATAAAATAAGTGTTTGCTAAAGTACGAGCAAAGGTAAAATACAAGGGAATGGTGAATCTATGATTCATCGCCTTTATTCTTTAATTTTGGTTAAAATCCTTGTAAAATACATGTAAATACTCACTAATGTTTGTTAATTGATATTTTAACCACAACTATTAATATTATATATTTAATACTTATTTTGTCCATAATAAAATACTAAAGAAAAAAGAAAAATAAAAGGAAAAGAGATTGTAGATATCTAATATATACAGAATGAACCTAACCCCGAGACCGGGTCAATATGACCTAGTCAACAAAATAAATAAGTAGGGGGAGATAAGGATCTTAACTTATCAAAATATTAGAAAATGTAGATCATTAATGTTCATAAACACATTTTCTACCTTTTAAATATTTCACATATTTTATTTATCACTTAAAAAATCCAAATCAAATAATTTCTTTATAAAAGTTGTACACAAAAATCTATATTATTTTATGAAAATCTCGGAAAAATATTTAGTACAAAAATAAAATATTACAATGAACCGAAAAATCCATAAAAGCTGACTTTCGAGGCTCATAACTATTTATAGAAAACTCTAAATGGACCAAACTCACTTTTAAACTTTGTTTTATACATAATACCATTTAGTAAAAATATCAAAAAAAATATTAGAATAAAGCAGGTGAGTTTTGGCGTTTGGGCCCCTTTGTATATATGTATTATATGTAGAAACTTTTCGACTTTTTAAGTAATTAACCATAACTCCATTTAACTTAATTTTTCCTTAAATTCTTCTGAAAATCATTAGAAAACTATAAAAATATAACTTAAGTCAAATGCCAATAAATCCCTAGGCCACCAAGTTGTTGCCTAAATTTTTCGGACTCCATAACTCGGCCATATGGACTCCGAATTGGGCAAATTCAGTTGTAAAGTTCGTATCATTTTATTAAATATCAAATGACACCTATTTCGCTAAAATTGGAGTTAATATGAAAAATGTGGGTTTCAGGAGTGGTATACATTATACAATGTACCATAATTTATATTATTATTTAATATATTAATAATTCTTAAATTAAAATAAATAAATAATTATATTATATTTATTAATCTATTAATTTAAGTAATTATTTAATAATACACTTAATTGCATTTTTAATTATTTAAGTATTTAATTACTTACTTAAATATCTAAGTATATATTTATATATTTCATAATTTATTTATTTAATTTAATTATATTTTAACTAATTATTAATTACTTATATTATTTATTTACTTTTTTCGGCACGCATGTCCCGCACGCTCTCTTCTTCTTTTCCCTTTTCTTCCTCCCGAAGCCGCCCACCTCTTCTTCTTCCCTTCTCCTTCGCTGGTTCTAAGTCCTCCAACCAACCGGTCGTTAAGCCGGTATCCTACCGACCTCATCGTCACCAGATCCACCACCAGTGATCGAAGTCGGTTGTGTGCCCTCCACGAAAACCTCCTCTATATATAGGATTCCCCTCCCCTCCGAGGATCCCATGCGGCCATTTCCCTTGGATTCCTATGAGCTACTCCTCCCTCGAGTGCGGTGACAGAGCCTCATAGGTTCTGCGAGTCGGAGCAAGGCATTCCAGTGTATTTGTTAGATCCGGAGCTCCTCCATGATGCTCCGCCACCTAGTTCCGCCTCAAGCGAGCGGCTCAGCCTCCTCTTCCTCCTAGAGATGAGGTAATAACCAGGAGGAGCTTCCCCGAGCTCCGACTTCCCAGGCGAAGACATTCCACCCGCCTCCATTCCAGGTTAGCATAGACCTCTTCTTATTATTCTCTAGTTCCAATCCTATTTCTCCTTTATATTCTTCTATTTTCTGTCGATTTCCAACTTAAATCTGATCACCAATTATATCCATATTCGAACCCCTGTATTTCACATTCTATGCTTTATGATCTATCATCTCCGACCACGTACTGTGGTCGGAGCTTGAAGGCCAGTCCACCACCTCCGAGGACTTTCCATTCGCCCCTTTCATTTGCTTTGAGATTGACCCTTCATGCTCGAGTCAGATCTATGTTATTGCAGCTAACCTACGCAACAACTGGGGCATGACGAGCTAGCGCCTCATGCTTCAGATCTGAGCACCTCGTGCACATCTTGGAAACAATCAACATAGCATCCATGGATTTCAACCATCAGCAAGCCTGAACTCCGAGATGAAGCACTGCTCTCTGGAGATTTACAAGTATCATCGGATTCTCGTTGAGCGGTATATTACTGAAGATTGATCGAGTAGTTTGGATATTTGAGCATCTGCATCAAAGAACTCAACACAAATCATCGCGCTTCACGATCTTAATCGATATCTAATCAACGGAGCACTTCAAATCGCAGCAACCTCCATCGCTTTAAGCATTTGTCGATAGAATCTCCACACCGTGAACCTTCCACCATCATTGCGTCTGAGGAGGAAGCCTTCTGTGAGTATGTTGTCAACCGTTTAGAACCATCTAATCAAATTGATGCACCACTGCCTCGCTTAGAGTAGTTTTGCTGATTACCGAACTCTTTTTGGTCGGTGACCTGATCAAGGACGATCGCCTACACGTAAAAAGGGAAAGAACAACCTCTCCTCCCATATCGTAAAAGGATCGCACGATCAAATCTGATTGCACGGTTCTCAATCAGCTGCGTGTTGATCTCCAGTGCTTCGACCGCCCACCACTCGAAGAACCTCACGTGCTCCGTACATGAGGATCCATATATTTTGGCATTTTTGCGATTTTACCCTTCAAACATCTGCTATTTTCAAATAGGTTCCTGGAAGTGGTTCATACATGAGGCATCACGTGAAGCCCAGGATAATTTGTGATTGCACCCTCGGCATTTTCAAAAATAACAAGCAGGTCTCGAGCTGTTGAAGTACGCGATCCAATACATGAGAAGCTATTTTTTGGGTTATTTGCATGAAGTGCCTCAAAAGTTTTTGATATTTACGTGCAGGTCCTGAGCTGAAGAAACATGTGTCTACCATGTGCAACTTGTGCTTTTTGCGCGATGCATCCTGTAGTCTCTACCTTTTACACCAGTATCCCTGCTACTTTATATTCACTATACATACCATCTACATAATTAATAGGAATACTAATAATAAAAATATTAGAAAAATACGTATAAATATTGTATTTCATATTATATATAGTACAAAAACATTTTATAAAAATAAAAATATTTTATATTTTTAATAAATCATTTATAAATACAAAATATAACAAACTCCAAAAATCCTAAAAATATAAAAACACACTTAAAAATATAGTAAAAATTACCCTTACCATATTTCAATATATTTTACATAGAAAACTCAAAAATTTAAAAATTAAATAATAAAATCAATAAAAAATACAAAATACACGAAAACTTTGAAAAATCTTAACTAAATCAATAGGAATCATATAAAAACGCACAACATATCATTTTAAATATAATTTCACCTACTTTTTAATAAAAACAAAATAAAAATATTTTGCCTTATTTACTATTTTAAAAATCATAAATACATCATCGTTTTTAACAAAAATACAATTGTCACCCTTAAAAATTATATAAATTTCATAAAAATCTTAAAAACCATCTAAAAATTCAAAACATATAGTAAAACAAAATTAAAGCATAAAATTAACAAAATAAAAATCAAACAAAAAATTACAAAAAAATTCTAAAATAATAAAAAATTATAATATACTTAAAATTTCATAAAAATAGTATAAAATCCCTAAAATAAATAAAAATTAGGAAACTCATAAAATCTTAGTTTTCTATCATTTTCCCCTAGTTTCCAACAGTTTGCTCCTTGAGTTCGATACTCCCATACTTAACGCTATACACTTGAGTTAGGAGTATAAATAAAAAATTAAATAAATTTTCTATGAATTTCAATCGATCATTACAGTGACACTATTCTTCTTTTAGAGTAGTTGGTCAGTCGATTTTTCAGTTTCTTGACTCGGGCTCACAATCCGGCCCAAATGGGGTTTGCACTAACCTAAGCTGCTTACGCGACAACCTAATAGTATTACAACTGGAGTTGATTACGAGGTCAAGAAAACCTTATACAGAAAATAATCCTAACAACCTTAATATAAAAGTAAATATGCAACGTGTAATATGAGGTAAAAACTAAATGAACTTATAGAGAGGGAAGTGTTCTAGTAAGAATTGATCACAGAGAACCATTGCTGTTGGAATGAAGAACGTAATAGAAAATAACTCTTCGATCTTTCTCTCAAAGTATAGAGTAGAAAGCGAATAGTAGAGAGTTTGTTGTTCTTGTTGTGTGTTGTAAAATGAGATATGTGGTCCTATTAATAAGGATTCAAGAAATATGACACGTTGGAAATAAAATAGGAAATAAATAAGATCCAAGATCTACCTAAAATGGAATATTTAAAAATTATAGATCAAGATCAAAATAAAAAATATGATCAATTAGTGAAAATTGGATGATCAATCAAAATTTAAATATACGATCAATCAGTGAACTTGATGATCGATCAATTTGACACCTAGACCTGAAAGTCAAAGTCAAAAGTTGAAATGCAAGGTGCATGATGCTTGAGATCTTCTACGTTCTTAGAAAATTACAAAATGCATGATTTAATAAAAGAAAAGACTTCTTCTTCTTATTTAGCTTGAGATCCTTCCTTGAGCTTGAATTAGAGTTCCATAGCCATGAACTCCTTTGAACTTCTTAGCTTCTTCTTCAGTTAAGTTGGAGCTCCTCATGCTTGAGTGTCTTCCTGGTCCAATAGCTTTTCTACTTTTAACCTAGCTACAAGCTAACTGCACAATGTTAAACTAACAACACAAGTTTTGTTATCATTAAAAGATGTGTGCTTATGTATTAACAATTTCCCCCACTTATGCATGCACTCAAAATCTCTCACTTTTTGATGATAACAAAATAATTTCTGTGTTTCCAAGAAATAATGTGTGTGTGAGCAACAAATTTGTAAACACAATATTTTCTCCCCCATTTTGACATCAATGAAAAGATCTAAACTAATACCAAAATTTGATTAATACTAATGTTGGACAAAGTGATGATTGAGCAATCTCTCTCCCTTTTGAAAACATTCTTTTAATATGATATATCCCAAAATGAGACCTCCCTATTAATCTTTACTTAAAGTCTCCCCCAAAAAGGCAAGCATCAAGCGATCATCACCAATGCATGATATGCATGATCAACTGAATAAAAAATATCTGAAATCGCTTATGGTCCTTGGCGGTGGACTTCTCTAGTCTTGTTAGCTTCCCAATGGTGGTGGCGTCCATCTAGGGATTTGAAAATTGTTCAAAATTAGCAGGGTACACCTTTTTTAATGTGACCTCCTCTACTTTTTTTGTCCTTCACACTTGGAAAATGTTCAGGGTTAGGCTGCACGGTTCCCTTCTTTCTCCAAACCTTTTTCTTTTGTGGAAAGAATGAGATGTAGAAGCATGATTTTTTAGTTTTTATTTATCTTTTTTCTAAACATGTAATTTTTACTTTAAAACTACTTAGATCTTATTTTAGCAACTCATTTTCCTTTTGAAAACATCTAAGTCATTAAGCAAAAGAGATTCATCTTCTACTAACTTCTTATTAACATTTTCAAGCTTCTTATTTTCTCTATAAATATCTTAAGAGGCATTATAAAGTTCTAAATAATAAAGTTCATTTACCTTATTTCAGGAGTCAGAATCACATGAGATGACTTCGACTATCCTAACAAAGCCCAAACATATGCTTTCTTCTTCTTCAATGTTGCTTAAGTCATTGTTCAATGATGCTTGCAGAACTTTTGTGCTGGAATTCTTCTAGAGCCTTTTTATCTTATCTGAAGTTCTTATGTAACTCACTACAAGTAAATAATGTTTTTACTAACACAAGGTTACGATCACTATTGGTAAGTTTGTGGTCGTGTTATAAACTGTGACTACAAACCCATCACTAGTTGTTGCATATGTAAATATGCTAGGACAAAATCTGGGCAGCCAATTTCGTGCCTCATATGCGATCACGAGTAGTCCTCCATTTTTGCTCGCATTTTTTGAAACATAACTAGAGACAGAACCTCATTTCGCCCCTTCTAAACACCTTTTCTTCCTCGACTTAGTCAACTGTTGTTGAATACCCATTCATTCACATTTATTCCTTTATTTTTCTTTAAAATACCTAGATAAATACATGTAAATACATCTAACTTGTACAAATTAGCAAACTGACTATTGTTTGTAAATATTACATGTATACCTATATTTAAATACAAAATAAACGAATAAAGAAAAGAAAAGAACAATAAAGGAAGTATTGTAAATACTGACTAACCCTAAACCTCTAGACTAAGTCAATATTAACTTGGTTGATAAGGAATAATATAGGGTGAGATAAGGGTAAAGAAATACATCCAAAATAATACTAACACCTAAAAACCCTATAGGCCCAATAAACTACATACAACAAACTTACACTTATTTATACACACTTTGATACACCTCAAATAAAGACATTTTTTGCACAAAACATGTATACATAAACGTATAGAAAAAAATACAAAAATAACCGCGGATAAAAATAACGCATTGTGCATGTGGGACACATAGATTAGAAAAATTGTAGACCGAAATTCACATCTCCAAATCTTCTCCATATGAACTCAAAACTGATCAAACTCAGCTTTATTGTATTCTAAATTAAATTATCTATCTAATGGAGGTGTTTTCAATAAAAATATAGGAAATATACATGCCTGTGGATCCGGGTTACCCGTTTACACTACTCTTGCAGTATTTCATTTGCTATAGACGATATTAGGTTACATAGTTTGAGGGAAAATTTTTCGCGATTCGAAATGACATTCACAAGCCAGAGATACAATAAGTATCATCAATTTACATTGCCTTAATTTCCTTATACAATTACATGTAATATAAGAAACTACATTACGTACATGTATCCAAAAATGTAACAGAAGAGAAAGAAAAGCATTTACATTATTTTGTACAAAAACTATAACATGTGTATCGTAATATAAATTTACATTTAAAATTTCAAACTAAAAATTTAATAGTATTAGAGAATTCCAAGTAAATTCTTTAAACTAAAAATTTAATAATAGTGAAGAATTCCATTTAATTAATTTTTTAAACTAAAATTTACAGTATCAGAGAATTCTAATTAAAATTTTAAATTAAAAATTTAATAGTCGTTCATAATTCCATTTAAATAATTTTTTAAACTAAAATTTAATAGTATCGGAGAATTCCAATTAAAATTTTAAACTAAAAATATAACGACACTAGAGAATTCCATTTATTTTTATACTAAAAATTTAATAATAGCATAGATTTCAAATTAAATTTTTAAACTAAAATGTAATAGTAGTAGAGAATTTCATTTAAATTTTCAACTACAATTTAATAATAGCATAGAATTCTATTTAAATGTATTTAACGAAAATTCTAATAGTAGCAGCGAATTCCATTTTAATTTTCAAACAAAAATTTAACAAAAGTAGAGAATTCCATTTATTTATTTAACTATAATTTACATTTTTAGAGAATTCTCATTAAATTTTGAAACTAAAAATTTAGCAATACCAACCTATATATTTTACTCATTTAATTTATTCTTTATATTTTTACTCCTTTTATATTTTTTAATAATTGTAAATATTATTTAAAGCATATTGAAATACAAATACAAAATAAAAAACATTAAAAATACACTAAAATAAATGATACAATAAAATATATAGGTATACTAACCTATAAAGTATATACCCATAATTATTTAAGTATACAAAGAAAGTGGTAAAAATGAAATAAAAATTGAAAATAAGTATTTAAGTATACAATAAATAAAATATGCAAATATAACATTAAATATTATAATCTAAAATAAAAAAATTACATAAAACATAGGTATAAATATCTATAGTCACACTTGTAAAAATTAATCTAGATAAATAAACTAAAAAAATGAATAAAATTCACCTAAAATAGTACATAAAATAAGAAACAACTTCCATATATTAAGTTTTATTTCGTTTACTATTTATTTTTTTAATTCTTTCTATTTTCAGCCTTATTTTGTCCTAACATGGTCCACATGGACAAATCAGGAGGCATCCTTAGTTGACTGATGAATCCCCATTTCATCACCTTTATTCTTTCATTTTGACATTAATCCCCTAGTTCAATGCGTGCGAAAAGAAATAAATTGTACAGAATAACACCCAGTAATTATGTTAATATTGTATAAAATAATGTATTTAAAGCCAAAATATAGGAATAAAAAAGAAGAAAATTGAAATTGGACTAATCTTATTTGATATTTATTTACTAAGTCCATTTCAAGGTCCCTATTTTAATGTTTCATTTTTTATGTAATCCCTTAATTAGAAAAACATGAAAATTATACATAAAATGATCAAAAATAGAGAAAAATCCAAAAATCCCAAAAATATTTTAGTTCAAAATTTTCACTTTATTTAATATATTTGAAATTTTCAAAAACACATTCTTGTACTTTTTTCTTTATATTTTTTTATAGATTTATATATGTGTCATATATTATTATATCTTATATTTTAAAAACTAAAATTAAAAATTTGCAAAATTGAAAAAATAAAAAATCCAAAAATCAAAGGCCCACAAAAATGCTTTAATATCAAAAATACCCTAAAAATTCTAAGTTGCCTATTTTGTTTTTGTTGCTCAACCTCGTGTTCCATTGTGGATCGACCACTACATTCATTTGCTAGACACATTTCTTTAGGGAGTATAATAAATTCTAGCTTACCATATTTATTGTTAATCATTATTGTGGGTTAATTGTTAATTGTCATGCATTGATCGTGTTTTGATTGTTGTGTGAGAAGTAGATAGAAAAATTACAGGATTCGACTTGTCGGACAACATAGACCCTCCAAGACAAGATGTTAGACACCTCTATTTATCGTGTTGATCATGGATGAATCTCCATTTCATTGACTTTATTCTATCATTTTGTCCTTAAAAACCCTTGTAAATGCATGTAAATATCCTTAATTTACACAAATTAACCTTCATGCTTTGTTGCATAAATACTATATAATATATTGTTTTTAATGCCAAAATTATAGAATAAAGAAAAGAAAAGAAAAATAAAAAATATCAAAGATATTTTATGAACCTAAACCCTGATACTTAGGCATCTCGATGACTAGGTCGACAAGGAATAAAGTAGGGGGAGATAAGGGCCAATAATACAATAAAAATCCCTTTTATTAATTCATTATTTATTTAATTATTTATTTTTGGGACCTATTTTATTTTCTAATTTTATACCTCAAATAAAGAAACATTATCCATGAAAGTTTTATATAATAAAATATAGAAAATACAAAATCAATTCATATAAAAATAATATACAGTGCACAAATTATACTCTAAATAAGATTCCAAAATCCCAACTTCCGAAACCCATATCTCTCATATAAAAACTAAAAATATATCAAAATCGCCTTTAATTGTGTATAACTTTTACTAAGATATTTAGTGAAGGTGGTTTCATATATTTTGTTGTTAAGGTGTGAAAATTCGATTTTGGACCCCTATTGTACATTATACGTGATTAAAATAATCAATTTTATTTATCCTTTATTATTTTTATAATTTTATATTTTTATAATTTTGTATTTTTATAATTTTGTAAATATTACTCGTAATATCTTTACATGTTAAAACTAAAATAAAAACATAAAGAAAATATTTAAATAAAATATGTATATAAAATATATAGATGAATTTACAATATACAAACCTATATAATATACCCCCTTATTTATTTAAGTGTACTATTATATCAAAAAATATAATAAAAATTTATTTATGTATATAAAAATAATTGATAATTTTACAAAATAATAAAGATAAATAATAAAAACAAAAATGCAAAATAAAAATATGGCATTCTAAAACATAGGTAGATATACCTTAATTAAACCCTAAAAAGTAACTTGTAATTAAATACTTCTAAAAATAAATAAATATCATAATAAAATAATTTAAAAAATAATATACAATTTTTATTATATAACTCGAATTTAATAAAATCATTTATTATTTTTATCTACTTTACAATAATTTCAAAGTGTGGATTTTCCTCGTTGGTCCACGTGGACCAACCAGGTTGAGTCTTGAATTAACCAGTAGTCAACTCTCTGACTCCCTGCAACCTATAACTCCCCATTGTTCGACCTCGATTTCTCCACTTTTTGTAGCTTGATCCTTTCAACAATCCTCTTCGATTCCTTCTGCATTTTTTGGCCTTGATTCTTCGTGATTCACGCCAGCATAAAACCTCGAGGAGAGGATCGTTGATATACCTGATCTCCCTCGATCTTCTCACCTCTCCTCCATCCAACTTTGACTGTTTGATCCCTCTTCCAACTTCTACACCCACATTTGAGCCCTTGGAAGGATTCCTGGTGACAGCAGGAGTCTCCTCGGCTCTCGTGTGTGAAGCTTGGTGTGACGCCCCCACAGATCCAGATACTCAGCAATATACTTTCACAACATACAATTCTACATTCAAAATACCAAGCTGTACCAAACTTGCAGGAGAAAAGTAAAGAAGGAAGAACTTCATTTTTTTCATTCCATTCATACATCATGTCCACAAAAAGAATATTGTTGTACATTGCCATACAAAAATAGTCGCATGGATAGAAGCATCCTTTTGTCTCTCAAAATGTAAGTACATGTCCAAAAATAGAGAGCGGGAATTCAATTGTACCACAAAACAGTACTGCAACAAGTCAACTACAACCGCTTACTATTGCGGCTGCTGCTCCTGTAAACCTGCCGAATTCACACAAACAGGTTTATGAGTAAAGCTCCCAATACGGATATGAAACAACTAGAAAGGTAAACAACCAGTGTACAACAATATAGTTATGAGAACCCACAACTATAAACAACTTCCCATTACCATTATCAACTAAGAAATGTCACCTCGTAAAGAACTACCATACCAGGTAAAGAGACTTGTAACAACTTGACTTATAGTTCCAATCCGCATATGAATATGTATTGTACACAAATTGCAACTTATAAGAGAGTAGGACCACACTAGAAAAATAATCCAAGTCCACATTCTTTCAATAGAGTTCTCGAATGAACGGTACGGTCTGATTCAATATGTTTATCCTGGATTTATCGCTACTGATCACATAGTTCACGGCCTTTTATTTAATGAACTCGGTGTCTTTCCTCACAAAGGTGCATCTGGATACTTATACGTGGGGCCAACACCTATAAGTACCTAGAAATCATGTCGGTAAGGAAAGATGAGCTTGGACGGTAGTTTAATGCTGCTTATGATCACCATTCACACCATCTGTTAGTAACACACATTCTCAAGAGGAGTCACATAGAGCCCGTAGGCCTCATCGCCAGGCGAAGATCACATAGAACTCTAAGCGTAGCACAAAGCACAAGGCACAAACCACTCGACGTCATGGCGGAAATATCACTAAGACGCCAAAAGAATCACTAAGTAGTGCACACAACATACGGTGAGCTAAAGCAGCACTAAACTCACGACCGGATTATATACGGTTGTCCAAGGCATGATAAATAAGCATGCATTTATAGTAATAAAAAGAATTTTTTAAAAAGTAGATACCTATCTGGTAGAAATTGCAAGTATTTACGAGGATCATGAGTTGGGGACGGGTTTTAACGTTGAGGAGTGTCATGGGGCTGGGAAGGACCCTGAGTAATGGATAACCTGAACCTAGTGGAGGAGGTTGGGGATGAATTTGATGGTGTCGATTTAAAAAATCATGTTACCGTTAAAAATGACTGTCTGGATGGAGGCCGTAGGAGTCTCTGTTTCTGATGAAATTCGAATGACATATAGGAGGGATATAGGGATGAATATACACGGCGATATTTTTCAAAAAAAATAAAAAAAACGCTGACAACAGCGCGGGGCAGCCCCATTAAACTTATATATATATATATATATATATATATATATATATATATATATATATGAGGAGTGATCCTATGAGAGCAAAAAGTTGTGAGAGCATGAGAGGGATGATTATGGACCACATGATTCACACAGGAGAGAGAAAACAGAATCATGTGGTCCAGAATCAATCATCTCATGCTCTCACAACTTTTTGCTCTCATAGGATCACTCCTCATATATATATATATATATATATATATATATATATATAAAGTCCAACACATGTATATTCAACACTTTTCTATATTACAGACTTCTTACTTATTCATTACTGAATTCTTTTGTAAATAACAATTATTCTTCATGAAATTTTTGAATAAAATCCTCTTGTAAATAACAAAAATAATTTAACTAAAATATATATATTGAATAGATAACATCACTTTCCAAAAGCCACTATGTACAAAATTGCATATCAATATTTTCTCCGCCTAAATTCCAAAATAAGTAAACTCACTTTCATTGTACTCCAAATTAAGTTATCTTTAAAATGGAGGTTATTTCATAAAATTCTGAGTTAAGGTGCGGATTGTGGCCAGTTGGGGTATTAATGTATAATACACCTATGTATACTATGTATATTATTTAATTCATTATTTTGTGTATATTTGTAAATATTGCATTTTCAACTAATTGAGTTATTTTATTTAACTCATATAAAATATAAATAAAAATCGCAAAATCAAAAATCAGCAAAAATAAAATCATATATTTATATTGCATATGTAGCACCATGTATATCTTGTACCTATATCTATTTAATTAGCTTAATTAATTATTGCCTAAAATCAAATAAAAATATCATTAAAATCCTTGTAAAATATTGTAAATTAATAAATTATTAAATTATGTATTTAAGTATATAAATAATTAATTATAAATCAAAGTACTGGATATATAGGTATATATACCTGTAAATATCATCTTGTAATTATTTTAACCCTTGCAATTATATTATTTAATTAAATAAAAATCACCAAAACTAACTGTAATTTATTCTTAACTTTTTTTATTTACATTATGTCATTAAATAAATTCCTTTTTTGATTTTATTATTGATTTATTTAACATTTTCTTGATTTTTTTTGTTGTTTTACCTATTTTGGCGTTATTCTAGATGTCCTTGATTGGTTAACCCAGGTTTGTTGACCTAGGTCAACTGCTCAGTCTACACCCGTCTTCCACTGATCTCGCTTCTACCATTTCTCGGCCCTATTTTCCTACGTGCCTTGATCATTAATTGCCTACGCTTCCTTCTCCAATTCTCTCGCCCATTCATTCTCCTCCCACACCCACGTGTTAGCTCCACCAAACTCGCCATGATCAATTCCCATTTTCAAATTCAAAACCCGTCGCACTTCACTCTATAAATGTCAGCCCTCCACCTCCGATGACTCTTCATCTCTACTTTAGCCCATCTTTTGCTCGTGATTGGTCCTTGGTGATAGTTGCAGTGATAGAGCAACTGCTCTTAGATTTGGAGTGCAAGATTTTGAGAGAAAGTCGTGATTAACCTATGTCGCCGGCGAGCTCCATCGTACGTCTCCGCCTCTTCTCTACATCGCAGATCGAGGTGTTTCCTTCCCCTTTTCTTCTCCTTAGGCAACATATATAATCTATCTTGGAATTACCGTTTTTTTTTTGCTTTGATTTTACTTGAATCTCTCAGATCAGACCTACATCTTCAACCTTTGATCTACATGATCAGAGGTATTCCGATCACTACTGAACTTCTCCGACCATGCCTACACCTCCGCCATACCTTTCTCCATCAACTTCCACCATCTGTTCATCTTCAGAATCGGTCAGTCTGAAGCTCAGTCTCCAACTCGACTATCTTTCCCTAAGACCTCCATTCGCGGACCATTTCATATTATTTTGACCTAATTCTTGACCAAAGTACACCTCCGAGCACGAGCTTTCACTTGTAGCCAAAGGAACTTTAGATCTCATGCATAACGCAAGATCAAAGACTGGAGCAGGTTCTGGAGCATAGAATATTAACCACCTCCCAGATCGACTCCCAGGCGATTTCATGAAGATATGAGGTGTACACCAGATGTGGAATGAATTGAGAAATATTTTATGCATAATTTGAAGAGAATCCATTGACGAACAAGGGATAATTGAACAAACAAAGCTCGCAGGGGAAGACCTACTTCCCAGTTCATCCAGACCCTTCGTCGCCATCAGATCGAGAATGCCATGCCAGAATAGATCTGAACCGTTGAAGTTGCCACAAATGTTCGTTGCTGATGAAAGCTTCAATATCGAATCGTGTCCTTTCACGTAAGACAGATCTCCAATCGTCCGATCAAAGCATCAACACATCTGAGCTGCCCGAGCCTCTACGTCATTTAATGGTATAATTGCGCTCACACCCTCTATTTTTATTTAATTAGAGAATAAGTCCCTACAAGGACATGTTTCCTTTGGTCATTTAATTGAACATCTGCAATTTCTTCTGCACTTTATTTATTTAGAAATGAGTACTGTTTGAACTGCATGCGTGCTTAACACGTGTTCATTCAGGTAAATTGCAATAAAAAGTTTGAATTTCTTTGTTATTGATTGACCCTAGGATTTAATTTATTTGCATTTTGGTTCAGTTCAGCGGGCACACGTTCCCATATGCGTGACTTTGTGGAAAATCGCATATTAGGCCCCGCGATTTTATTTCTTATTGTCATTGTTGCATATTTGTCCATGTGAATCTGTTTTTATTTTTGCATCTTTAAAATTAAATAAAAATTAGCAAAACACATCTAAAATTCTGCAAAAATTCATATAGTCTCCGGTTGCATTTATTTTCATCCATAAATTGCATTTTTGCATTTTCTTTAACTTTATTATTTATTAAAATTCAAAAACATCATAAAATTCCTTATTTGCATTAAAAAATCAATAAAAAATTAAAAAATCATTCCAGAAATTCTAAAAATTTAGTGCATGTTTCTTTCATTTTATTTTAATTTCTATCCAATTTTCATATTTTTATCATTCATAAAAATAAAAAACTTCTAAAAACATTAAAAATTTGTCAAAACTCTTTTAAAACACAAAAAATCATAAATTAAAAATAATCATTTTATTCTATATTTATTTAATTCACTATTTTTTATTTATTTAAAGGTTTAAAAATTGTGAAAAATTTTGAAAAAATAACAAAAACATTAAAAGATCATTAAAACCCCAAAAATAATTTCCCCCCTAATTTTCTGATTTTTTTATGTATTTGAAAAATACAAAAGGAGTAGTTGTTTGTATGTGCTTGATTTTCCTTTAATTATTTTATATTTTTAAAATAAAAATTTATATTTGCAAAATTGAAAAAAAATAAAATAATAAAATTCAAATAAGCAAGATAAAATTAAAAGACATAAAAATGCAATCCTTAAAATCACAAAATCCAAGCGTAGGGTGTATAGAAGTACCTTCATTCTTTCATTGATTTTTCATTGCATAGAATAGCCCTCAGGATTTTGTAGACTCCCTGAGTTCGATCATGTTAGATATATTGATAAAATAAATAGTAAATTCTCTTGCTACATTTTGCATTTATTTTTTGCTTGAGAATTAATAATTTTTGTTTGACGCTTCTTTAGGTTGCGACGACACTTTTGTGTAATTCGTTGAAATAAAAATCCTAGTTTTAGCATGCCAATAATGATCAAGAATCCAAATGATATGTAGGCTTTAGGGGGTTGAGAGAGAATGCGACAAAGATAATGTGGCCAGTTGAATGGTCGAACTTGAACAAAAACATAAATCAGTGCTTGAACCTCAAGAGTTAAATGAGTAAGGTTCGACTTCTAGTTGCTAAAGCACTAGGAGAAGACATGGTTAAAGCTAGTAAGGGGACTAAGATTCAATGTAGTAAGCGGCTTCGTGAATTTCTGGATGGGCATCAAGGCTTCTCTCAATTCGTCTTGAGAGCCCGTTTCCAAAATTTCAAAAAAGATCGGACATGTGGCGGGACAACCAAGAATAGCTAAGATGATCGAAGGGTCAACAACAAAGTGGTTCTATTGATTATGGACCTAAAACGGTAGCGGTTGGCATCGCCAATATCCTTGAGTTTCACGTAGAACTCGTGACGACATTAGGTGGGATGGATTCTATAAGAGAATCTGGATGGCCTTGAAACATCATGGGATCGAATAGGTTTCTAACCCCATTCATGCTAAATATATGTATGTACTCTGAAGATTGGTCGGGAGGTCATGAATCTAAGATGAGAGAAGGTGAAGATTCGATCTTTTATGGAGGCGGATTGGAAGGAGGAGGAATCTTTCGATCTCTTGGGAGCCATTTGAGGTTGTGTCATGACTTCTCATAACCAATAGTAAGTTTAGGAACGAGATGGATCTAAGAAAAGAGAAGAAAAACAAAGAAAACATGGGGTTTGTACCTCCATATGATCGATAAGGTGGTATTATATGATCGATTAAGGGTGCTCAATTAGGCATTGGTTGATGATCAATCAATCATATGCTAGGGATTGAGAAAATTTCTTATTTTGATGGTCTTTCTCACTCTTGAGAAGGTGTGACAAAATGGGATGCCTTGGGTATATATTTAAAGGCCTTTGGTGATATGTGGATGCGATCAAACATGGATTTCTAAGGACTCTAAGGTGTCCTTCTTTCCCAAAGTGCAGATAAGATATGCCCTCTAATAGGAAGTGATTAGTTTCGTCGATGTATGAAAGGGAAGGTTAGGCGACGACCTAGATGTCCTTTCCAAGATTAGAGGTTTGCCAAAAAATCAAAATTTTAAAAAATTGCAATTTTACTCATATGATCGATCAATCACCTGTGCATGATCGAACAGGGGTAATTGATCAGTGCTGACTAATGGTCGATCACATGTGATCAATTAACCTACTTCAAATGATTGATCAACTATGCCCTAATGAGTTCCTTTTGTGAGTTGATGAAAAATACTAATTCAACAAATATCACTCAATTTGCACAACCCTAATTCTCTTATAGGAACTCAAATTGAGTTGAGGCAAAAGGTTTTGTAAAAATATCTACAACTTGCTTATCTGTTGGTACGTAGTCTAAACAGATTTCTCCTTTCAAGACATTTTCTTTAATAAAGTGGCGTCAAACATCTATGTGCATAGTCCTAAAGTAGTTGTGAAGGTTCTTGGCTAAGTTAATAGAGCTTGTGTTGTCGCACAGTTTTCTATTATTGCTAAAGGTCAAATCGAAGTCATAAAGAGTGCTTTTCATACAGAGCATTTGAGAACAAGCTATAGATGCAGCTATATACTCCGCTTTAATAGTGATGAATCTCCATTTCATCACCTTTATTCTATCATTTTGGCCTTAAAACCCTAGCTAATTCATGTAAATACCCTTAATTTGTACAAATTAGCATTCATGCTTTGTTGTATAAATATTGTATAAATATTGATTTTAATGCCAAAATTATAGAATAAAGAAAAGAAAAGAATAAGAATAAGAATAAAATGTCAAAGATATTTTATGATCCTAAACCCTGAGACCTAGGCATCTTGATGACTAGGTCAACAAGGAATAAAGTAGGAGGGGATAAAAGTTGTTAATACAATAAAATTCCCATTTATTAATTCATTATTTATGCATTTTTAGACTATTTTATTTTCTAATTTTTATACCTCAAATAAAGAAAACTTTTACATAAAATTGTACATAATAATATATAGAAAAATACAAAATTGAGTTCATGTAAAAATAATATATAGTGTAAAAGTTATACTTTGAATAAGATTCCAAAATCCCAACTTCCCAGACCCATATCTCTCAAATAAAAACTCAAAATATATCAAAATCTCTTTAATTGTATATAACTCTTAATAATATATTTAATGAAGCTGGTTTCATATTTTTTAGAGTTAAGGTGTGAAAGTTAGATTTTGGACTCCTATTATACAATATACCTGAATAAAATATTCATTTTATTATTGTTTATTTTTTTATAATTTTACATTTTTATATTATTGTAAATTATATAATATATGTACATATTAAAACTATAATAAAAACATAAAGAAAACACTAAAATAAAATATGTATATAAAATATATAGATGAAATAATAATAACTATACATATATAATAAATATACCTATTTATTTAAGTGTAAATAATATATTAAAAAAATATAATAAAAATACAAATAAGTATATAAAAATAATCTATAATTATATAACAAAGAAAATAGAATATTGAAATCAAAATATAAAATAAAAATAAAATACTCTAAAACATAGATAAATATACCTATAATTAACCGCTAAAAAGTAACATGTAATTGAAAAAATAAATAAAATCATAATAAAATAATATAGAAAATAAGAATCATTTTTTATTTTATAACTTTATTTTAATAAAATCATTCATTAATTATTATATAATTTACAATAATTTCATAGCGTGGTTTTTCCTAGTTGGCCTTCATGGACCAACCAGATTGAGTCTTGAATTGACCAGTGGTCAATTCTCTAACTCGCCTGCAGCCTCTGACACCCCTATTGTTTGACCTCTATTCCTCGAATTTCTACACTTTGATCCTTTCACTAATAAGCTTTAATTCCTTATGAGCATTTTGGCCTCAATCATGGATCATTCATGCGGGCTTGATTCATTGGTCTTTGGACCACTGAATCGAACTGTTCTCCTCGATTGAGTAGCCATTCCACCTCATCGTACATAACCCCGATCCAATCCTCCTTATTATTTTGAATCCCTTTGGACCGAGCTTTGGCCCCTCTATCTTGTGCTCTGGTTTGGAGTGACATTCCACCATCTCCAAACTCGACCGTGAAGTTCCCATCTCTTGGCCTTGTGTTAGTCGAGGTAATTTTCCTTGCTTTCTTAGATTATTTTATCCCCTAGATTTAATTATTATATTTATTTTGTGATTTCATTACTTGTATTAGACATAGATCATTCGTTCGTAGTTCGCTAGAGCTGAGCTTGGGCGAATCTCTTCCATTGTGCTCCACCGTTGATCGGTCTGCGTTTCACCCTCGCTTTTCTCCCCTTCTCCCTCTCGTCACTCCAGGCATCCCATTTCAACCATATCCCTCGTGGATCTGGAGACCCGCTCTCCATTATTCGTCGACCACCGAGATCTCCGCCCGATGCACCCATTCACCCATTCCCGCTTCTGGTGCTTCCTCGAGCACCACCCTTTGGTTTCGACTAACCCCTGTGTAAGATTGAATGCCAAATACTATCTGGAGACAATTTTGAAGCTTGCTCGAGGTTCCTAAATCTCTAGAGGCTCCTCGGCGTCGTGGGTGACCTTTGTCCATCGCTAGAGCCTTTTGCGCCATCCAGATGCTAGAGAGAAATGACAAGAATCTTTTTGGACAATCAACAATGAAGCAGGAGCTCGATACATGGAGGATCGACCGATCGAAGCTCACCCGCACATGGGTTCTTCCCAGTTCTTCTGATGTCCTTCATCATCATTCGATCAGCCCTATTCTTCGTAAGATTCAGTGATTGTTGGATCCTCCTCACCTCAACCCTCATATCAAGAGCTGGGATTTAATCCCAGCTGTCAAAGCAAAGCAGAATCGTCGTGCAGGAGGCGGACACGTGACATAAGTGAAGAGATATCCGACATCCTCTCCCACTTATGTCTTGGTATTTTGCGACTTTAACCACTCGATTTTTGTATTTATTATTTATCACTCAAACATTCATTTGTTTGTAGTTTAGTCCTCATCAGCTCACCTCACCACGTGAGATACGCATTTTGCAGGTGGTCCCCAGGCATTATTTCATTTTGATTTGGCCCTAATTGTAATTTTTTGTGAAAATTGCATCTTGTCGCTTGTGCTTAACTTTATTTATATTTATACCCCTATCAGGCCTTGAATTTTTGTATCTTTGTTGTATTTATTAAATATAGCATTTGTGCTCAGAAAATTCCCAAAAATAGCATTAAGTTCCTGGAAGCTTGTATTTTAACGCTATACCTTTATTTTAGAATTTTTACGATCTTTTAATATTTACTAAAAATCATTTAGAGCACAAATGCTATTGTCTCCAGTATAAAATACCAGAAAAATACAAAATCTTTTTGAAAAATTCCAAAAAACTATTTCCTATGTTTATTTATTTATTTTACAACTCTAGACCAAAAATCCATAAAAGTATAAAAAGAAAACTCTTAAAAATTGAAAAGCCTCCAAAACCTTTATAAAAATCTATAAATATTCTAAAATTCTAAGAATATATTTTTTTCTTCTATATTTTCACTTATATTATTATTTTTCTATTAAAATTTATTTGAAGAATATTTAACCGATTTTGCTATTTTTTCTCTTCATTTTAATTTCATTCATCTATTTAATCCCTTATTTGGGATATTTTTACTTTAAAAAATATAAAAATTAGAAAGATTCACTAAAAAATAAAAAATAATAAAAAAATATTTAAAACCAAAAACATTTTATTTCTTTATTTTGAATCTTTTTTATTAGCATTTATAATTATATTTGCTTACATTGTATATATATACTCTTATATTACTTATATTATATATTTTAAAAGAAAAAGACATATAAAATATAAAATATAAAAAGAAAATATAAAAATATAAAATTAAAAACAAAATATAAAAATATAAAACAAAAAGGAAATAAAAAATATAAAATTAAAAACGCACATAAAATATAAATAAAGAATCACACAATCACATTTTTGCAATTCACTTGTATAATCTATCCACTCTGCTCCTTGTGTTCGACCTCTACATAATTACACACTATACACATCTATTATAGAGTTATAATAAATTTTAACTCCGCATTTCCTTTTCATTGCTTGATCATTAATTGTGGGTTAATTGTTGATTGATTAGGATGTAATGAACAGTCCACACATCGACTGCAGTTTCGCCTCGTGAAACCGTACGACCCTCGAAAATCCCCATTTATCGAATAGTTGATAGTTTCACACAATTTTGTTTCTTCGAAAACCATGATATAAGGGCATTCCCTATGAACTGGAAGGTGCCACGTGTACTTTTCCTATATGTATAACTACTAACATAATCTACATTATTATAAACAAATAAGTTTAATGAAAGCATCTTCGGATAAAACAAACCAAAATATTTTGTAAAATCTAGGTAATGAAAGATTCTTTTTACAGCTTTTAGGTGGCTTTCTTTTGGTATTGATTGAAAACATGCAGCTAAACATGTGTTACACAGTATATCGGGCCTAATCTTAGTTAGATAAAGTAAAGAACCAATCATACCTCTATAAAGCCTTTGGTCGACGAGCTTTCTGGCCTCATCTAGGTCAATGTGAGTTGTCAGAGGAATCAGCGTAGATTTCCCTGGAACTTTGTCGAACCTAGACTTCATCAGCATGTCCTTTTGTGTACTTCTGTTATTAAAAGACAATACCCGACTCTATCTAGTTGATCTCCAACCCTAGAAAAAAACTTGAGTTCTCCAATGATGCTCATCTCAAACTATTCCTGCATAGCTTGAGTGAAGTCCTTGTAAAGAGTTGCATTAGCAGATACAAACACAATATCATCAACATAAATTTGCACAACAAATAAATAGATAAGACAAACTTCACAACTAAAGTGCAATATACTTTTCCTACTGTGAATCCTTAAGTAGATAGGTCCTGAGTCAGTCGTGCCAAGCTCAAGAAGCATTCTTAAGTCCGTAAAGGGATTTCGTGAGCTTAAAGACATGTTTTGGCCTATAGATGTCTTCAAAATCAGGTGGTTGCTTGACATTAACTTCTTCATTAAGAGAAGTCATTGCCCTCTTTTTATACTTAAAACACACATCCAACATGTGCCTTCATAGCTCTTGGATTTTAAATCAAGGGCTAAGATCATGTCCTAATTCAATAAGAATTATCGCCTTATTATATCCATTCAATATTAAATAATTAAAATAAAATAAGCAACAACATTAGAGTCCCAATATTAATTAGAACTTAACAACATGGCGGACTTAGTATACATGCCCACCACCTTCCATAAATAGAAGTCGTTGTTGTAAATTTTAATTAATTAGTTAATTCACTTGATAATCATATCATCAATATTGGAGAAATTATAGAGTTAATCATTAAAGTTTATAAATCATATCCATGAGCTCAAAATTAAATGTGAATTCAATTTATATCTAAAAAATAATGTGAATGAAATTAATAAAATCTCATGCATTGGAAAAATTATGTAAATCATATTTACTTAAATATTTATATGAATCACATCCACATAAATTAATTATTGTGAATCACTATTGGCATTAATTAGTGAGTTATGCTTGTGAATCATATTCACAATATTACCCTTATCAATAACATGTAATAATCCTAATTATTACAATATTGTCATTAACATGTATGAGTCCTAATCCAATTAGGACTCATGAGATAGGAATGCAGATATTTAGAGATAATATCGGGGAGACCATACTATCCATGAATAGTGACTTGAAATGTAATTACATATCCAATTTTAGGGTTTATACCATTTTTGCCAAAAAAAACTGTCACCAACAAATGTTGAGTTCGAGCTGTGACACTTTGCACTTTTAGTTAGCTTGACGAAATGCATCATATTCACCATTAGATAACAAAGTGTCGGTGAGCTGAATCCAGCTACCTTGATCATTTCTAATCATAGTCCAAACCATTTGACACTAATAAATGGGCTCAAGGATCTTGCATACTTCCATTTTCATGACCATTTACGATTCCAACATTTAGATGTTGAATTTGAAATTGGAATTAGAAACTATATTCAAATGAATTATGATTGGATTGAATTAAAATACAAATCATCTAGTTAAATATAGCCGATGAAATCCATCATGTTTCATCACTTCTTCGGTATGGAAGTGTCATAGTATATGATCCATTAAAACAACCAAAGTAACCTTGAGTGTTCCAAATACTCATCCATCTTTCACACTAGAAGACTTTGATAAATCTGAAGTTCAAATCCTGATTTGATTGTTTTCTCCATAATATATTAATAGATTCCTCATTTGATAATTGGGCGACAATATTAATCATATATATTCCAAAAGCATATAAAAATCTTGAATTCGTGTCTTATTTCATAAACAAGATGACCATGCATGGAATTCATTTTATCCCCCAAATATCTCATGAGTGGGCTATGTCTCCCGATTCTTCAACTATGAACTTGTATGATTCCTTTGAGAGATTATACATCTCATATGACTTCATATGAACACCAATGTACTGGTATATGGACCTTGGCTCGGTCACCAACTTATTGGTATGTCAAATGTGCATACTCAAGCATATAGATGCATATCTGTCTTAGATCAAAGGATGTGTGCATGATTGTAACAGTTACGAATCGGGTCTTAGTTTATCTCGACCTCATCAAGTCAACTCTTTGACTTAATTATTCTAATACTTTCGAATATCAATTCATATGTAGAGGACTTGCATTAAGAAGTCGGTTGGAATTTAGTCTTTAGAGAAAGATTGCCATCTCATTCTCAGACTGGAGATCTTTATTGAATATCGCGTGTTTTAAGTCAGTTGTGTCCTCTCAGCTGTATGGTATTCAATATGGCCATGGTACATATCTTTAATTGTACAAAAAGATCTTAACAATAAAGTGCATTCATTCAATTATTCATTTCATTTCAGATGGACATGATAAAAACAATAACTTTTATTGCATTTAATCAGTCATCGAGGGCTTACAAGTCCAACATATGGCACAAGTCATGGATCCTCTGATCTGTTGGTTGACTTTTGATGACCATGTCCCACAAGTTATTGTACTTCGTTGGCATGGTCACTTCATCGGATGTGCCCTCAAATGGATGCCACTCACTAAGTGTAGTGAGTACATCCCTAGTCTGCAGCCAAGCCGTCGAACCCTCTGTGTGTGACCGTCTGCCACCATATTCCCCTTACCAGGATTGTAGGAGATGGTACTGTCATAGCCCTTTAGCAACTCCATTCACCACCTTTGCCTCATTTTCAGCTCCTTTTGATCAAAAACATATTTGAGGCTCTTATGGTTAGTGAAGATCTCAATTGTCACCCCATACAAATATTGGCACCATATCTTCAGTGCAAAAACTACGGTCGCCAACTCCAAGTCGTGACTGGGGTAGTTGTCCTCATGGTTCTTCAGTTGTCATGATGCATAAGCCACAACCTATCCTCGATGCATCAACGCAGCGCCCAACCCTTCCTTGGAAGCATCGTTGTCAACTATGAAGTCCAACGTACCGGAAGGAAGGATAAGGATGGGCACGGAAGTCAACCACTCCTTGAGTGTATGGAAGCTTAACTCACATTTGTCACTCCAGACAAATGGAATGTCCTTCTACTTCAACCGGGTGAGGCGTAGGGCTAACTGGGAGAACCCTCTAACAAATCTCATGTAGTACCTATTGAGACCAAGGAAACTGCGGATCTTTATAACCATCTTGGGATTCTCCCAAGGCACCACTACCTCTATCTTGGTGGGGTCAACTAACACCCCCACCCTTGAAACTACATGGCCTAGAAGTGCCACCTCATAAAGACAGAACTCGCATTTTCTGTATTACGCATACAACTGGTGCTCTCAGAGTATCTTTAGCACAGTGCGAATATGGGACTTGGTGCTCGTGCTCATAATGGGAGTACACTAGAACATCATCAATGAATACAATCACGAACATATCCAAGTACGGATGGAAGATTCGATTCATCAAATCCAATACGGTAGGTGCATATGTAAAGCATCACCATGAACTCGTAGTGACCATATCTAGTACAAAATGTGGACTTCATCGCATCTGCATCCTTGATCCTGGTATCCTAATCGTAGGTCAATCTTGGAGAACACCGCTTCTCCCTGTAACTGATCAAAGAGATCATTGATCCGTGGGAGTGGGTAACAGTTCTTGATCGTTCACTTATTCATCTATTTGTAATCTATGCATAGCCTTAAGGATTCACCCTTCTTCATGAATAGGACTGGTTCTCTCATGGTGATGTACTAGGGAAGATGAATCCCTTCTCTAACCACTCATGTAGCCTCACTTTGAGCTCCTTGATCTTAGCAAGTGCCAACCTGTATGGAAGGAGAGAGATCGTTTGTGTCTAGTAATAGCATGATCTCGAACTCTGCTCCCTCAATGGTGGTGGTACATGTAAGTCGTCTGGAAACACATCAGGAAACTCACGCATAATTCTAACATCCTCGAGCATCTGATCCTATGTCGATGAGCATATCTTGTAGGCAAGGTAGCCTACACAACCCTGGATAAGAAACAGGTGTGCCCTTAAGGCAGAGATGCACTCGATCCAGCCATCTTGTGTATGCCCGTCAAACTGAAATGGTAGCACTCCATGTAAATGGAAGGCCATTATCTTCCCAAAATAGTCCAAGCACATGCGGTGCCTCTCTAGCCAGTTTATTCCTAAAATGATGTCAAAGTACTATAACTGAATCAACAGTAGGAAAGCGGGCATCTCGTGCCCACCTATGTGTATAGATACATCCTCTACTGCCTGGCAGATGATAAACAATAGGCCCATTAGGCCCTTTATGTAGTATGAGGAAGCAACCTCCATCACAGACTTTCCTAATGTAGACACCATATGATGTGCAAGGACGGAATGTGTAGCCTCTAAATCAAATAATGCATGTAAAGAATTCCCATGGGTATAAATCATACCTTTAACGACCAATACAAAAGCATGGGATTGCTCCTGTATCGCTGCATTCAGCTGCCCTTGTGATGGTTGATGAGTCCGAGGATCTACCCTTTTAATGTGTCGAATTGTCGTTTTCGTTGCAGTTGGATAAATCCGGATCGATCAAAAAATAACCGCACAAATCGATGTATCGTCGAATGAATTAATGTGTGGTTTTATGTTTGTTTAGCCTTGGCAAGCCTCAGGATCGACTCAAGGAGGCAAAGGAACAACTCGGGATCATATTAAATGGATTAGATCACTGTTTTCCAAGTGGTATTTTTTTGGTATTATTTTATGCAATAAAAATACAGACATAGTGATGCGAATTGGATTAAGTTAACAAGAAAATAACCGATTAAGCCAAATTTAATTTGAATGTGAAATAAGACCAAATTAACCAAGTTATATTTTTCCTGTAAACCTAATCTAATGATGAATGAAAATGTATTTTTTTGGAATTTTTGGATTGAAAATGCACAAATGAAAAATACAAACTTTTTCAGGATTTTTATGCAATTTTTCGTGCAAATAACATGAAAAAATTATGAAAAATATAATGAAAGATAAACATGGTGAAATGAAGCTAGGCTAATTTTTTAGAATTTTATGACACTTTTTGATTTTTTTATGAATTTTTTACTGAAAACATAGCAACTGTGGGTATTTAATTCCTAATTAATCCACGAAATCAAATCATCCATAGAATGAATTATCTCAAATAGATATTTTAATAAGGAATCCAAGAGAATTTAAATTTCTAAAAATAGTATTCATGGATTTAATTAAAAATAAATTACAGAAATCACTCTAGAATTTATTTTATGCAAATGACGACTCCGAATTGGATGAAATTTGGACTTAATTAAAGCACGATTAGATGCATCATCTACAATTTTTTCACAATTTTTGGAGCAAGAAATATGTCTGTGCGAATTTCAGAGCTTAAATGGGTAAAATATGACTGATTTTCAATCTCTGATTTTTAATAAAATATCCAAGGCTCATGAAAATGTAAATAAATAGCAGGGAGATAAAGATTTAAATGCTCATCAATATGCTATTTTTCATTGAATAAAATGATGCTATTTTGTAGTCCAAATGTTCATGCGGAGTCAAGGGTCTTAATGCAATACATGAATTGAGACAATAACTCAAACTGTGCACAAGGGCACATATGCAAATATGCAAACATGCAGGGATATGAATGCAATTTTCTCAAAATAAAATAAATGCACCTTTTCTTTTCTTCCTTCCCACGCAGGGCACATATGGGGGCGGTTAGGGCTCTAACGCGTGGAGGCGGCGCACGGGGAGGAGGCGGCAACGGCAGGCCACGAGCGGCGCGGGGCCTGCATCGCGCACGGTCGCTCGACGTCGGTGGGGCGGTGCTGGGGCAAGCGGCGGGCGGAGCTCACGCGCGGCGCGCGCGGATGGCAACGGGCAGAGGGCGCAGGGTCGGTGGCGGTCGCTGCAGCGTGCGACCTTGCGCCCGGTGGGGATGGCGGCGCTGGGCGAGCGGAGGACACGTGGCGAGCGGCACCTGCACGTGGACTATAGAGGGCTAGAAGGAGGGGAGGCGCGTGGGGCGGGCAGGAGCGTCGAGGGCGGAGCCGTGGCCACACGGAGGTTGGCTCCAAGGCAAGCGGGCGGTCGGTGGGAAGGCGGCCTCCATGCGAGGGGAGCGGACGGCGGGAGATCATCGATGGCGCGTGGGGCGGGCCGCCGGCGTGGAGGGTGGCGCCGGTGCTGGTGGTTGCAAGGCCTCTGACGTGTCGTCTCCAGGGGTGGCGGCGGTGTAGAACAGCGTTCGACAGGCGCAGCGCCGCGCGGCTGGATGGCGCATCGGTGGGCGGTGAAGACAACGGTTGTGCACGGATGCCAGTGGCGCACAGCGTGGGGAGGACGGTGTGCCTGGCGGAATGCTGCATGCGGGGACCGGCGTGGCCAACGGCGCGAGGTGGAGCAGCGGCGTTGACGGGCGACCCGCACGGCTGCAAGGTCGGTGGGCAGCCGCGGGACATGTGAAGGCGGAGGAAGCTCCTGCTTGATTTTTTATTATTTTTTTCTTTTGAAATTTTTTTGTGATTTTCTTTGTGAACAAGAAATAGAAAATGTAATGTGGATATGGTGTGAGTGTTTTATGATAATGGTGAGAGTAGTGGTGATAGATGATAAAGGTGGTGATGTGATGATTGTAAATGCTTGTAATTGTGATATGAATCTACAAGGGAAAAAGTGTTAGATGAAAAAAATGACAAGGAAAAGGAGAGGGATGCTTACCTGTGATTCGTCGAAAGCGGTGTGCGGCTTCCGTCGTGGCCTCGAGAAGGATGGCGGAGTCCTTCAAAGCTAAGCAAGTCCAATTGGATCTCGCGACGCGGCAATGGTGATGCCACGGATCTCGCCTTGAGGTTGTCATCACTCGACTCGTTTCCTACAGCTGCCACCTGAAGGTTAAAGGGGCTCGACCTCACTTCTCTCGAAAATGGCAGATAATGAATAATGAAGGAGGGGAAGAGAATATAAAGAGGAGGAGGGAGTTGGAAAAGAGATGGAGAAAGTGAAGAAAATGGGGAGTTATTGGCTTGGAGTGGAAGGCAAGTAAGGGGAGAAGAGATAAAAAGGGGGATAAAATAATTTATTAATAAAATAATATAGTAGGCTACAAAAATTAATTAAAATAGTAATAATAAAATAATAATAATAATAAATCCGAAAATAATAAAATAAATGTAAAAATAATAAAATAATGGAGAGACATGTGGCGGCTCCAGGAGCGACCACATGTCGCTCCTAGAAAATTCAAAAATTAAATGTAAAGAAAAATAAAAAAGAAATAACAAAAGAGATTAATTCAAAAAGTCACGAAAGTTGCTCATCTCGACGAGATATACAACTTTTGTGAAGGGCCGAAAATCAAATGAAATCATCTATACAAAATGTATTTTTGGGTGGTACCTTATAAGTATAAAATACCACATTTTTATCTTTTGTAATTTTTTTGTCATTTTTCAATAAGAGAAAAATCAAAATAAGAATATAGAAAATATGAGAAGAATATTTACAATTTGATCTAAATTTTTTGGAATTATAATAATTAAGAAAATGCAAAGGTATTTTGGTCAATATGTACAATATACAAAAGGGGCCCAAAACCCAAGTTTTGCATAAGTGCTCCGATTTTAATGAAATTAATCTTGTTTTGAAGGTCTCTGAATGTATATTACTTTAAAAGTGAGTAGACCTAAATCGGACATTGTATGAGAGAGATATACGCATTTTAAGGCTCCTAGTTTCAAACTTGGAATGGGGTATTATTGGTCAATTTTACAAGTTAGTATTTTTTTGATATTTTTTTTAATTAGTGTTAGTAATATATACACTATAGATTTGGTTTTATTGGATTTGGAGTTAGTATAAAATATATACAAATAGGTGAAATATGGTGAATATACATGTGAATATTTACAAGTGAATATGGCTTCTTATTTAATGCAAATATGAAGGCTAAAATGCAGATATTATCAATGTATGCAGGAATGCTAATTATGCAATATAAGTAGAAATATGCATCTAATTACTCAGTAACAAAGCTCTATTTTCAACTTTTAGAGTGATGAATCACGGATTCATCAACCCCCTATACTTAAACCTTACTCGTCCCTGAGCAACTAAAATGAAATGCAAGAGTGAAATGAGATTGGGTTCCTTACCTAGGTCATGAACAAAAGTTGATAATGGAGCTTGACTCAACCTTTGGATTACTTGTGTGGCAGAACCTAATTGGGATCTGAACTTAAGACCTAACAAACTTCAAGTTCCACAAATCTTCTACTTAAGATGCCTCAACAATCAGGTCCGAACAAATCCTCAGACGCAAATTTCTGATGACTATGATTCTTACTTGTACTGTGTAAGTGAGATGTAGCTGTCCACATCAGAAATGGCTCAGAACTAGCCTCCTCTAACAAGGTAACTCTAATTACCCGGTTCAGTAACTCTTTCCTCGAGAAGCGGGGTATTCCCTTCTAAGTTCAAGTGCGACCAACTCAAGAGGAGGTGAAGAAAGAATAGACGGTAGCCAGTGTAGATACCTATCCGGGGATGCCTGACCAATGTAGCCAAGTCATCCAGCTGCAGACTTCTTGCTAATATACATACTCCGACTGGCATTTTTTCTATCTGGCCTGTCTATTTTTTTGGAGTTCTTGCATTTTTCTTTCTCTTTTTTTTCTTTTTCTTTTGGACCTATATACAAGGTGCAGCATGTACATCAAGAGTTTTTCCTCTTGAGCCAGTAGACTATCCCTCTTTTGAAGCATTATTGCAACCCACATCATCCTGTCCTCAGACATCAACACTACCAGACTAGGTTGAGATGCACTACCCTCCCTAGAGGAGGACGGATGTTTCCACCCGTGTGCTACTCCAAGCTAAAGGATTCTACCTCCTCACCGCCTCATCAATGAAGAGCTATGTGCATTGTGCTTGTCTAAGTTAGGTCACTGTCTAAAAGAATCATGCGTGTGCACGAGATATTCTACTTAGACTAATCAAGATGACATGTGAACATAGACTTGCGGACTCAAAGAATTAAGTCACTTGACCTGAGAAATCTTAACTCCGGCTCCTATAAGGTTCCTCTGAAATTAGGTGGATTAAGGTCAAATCAAGTCCATCCTCAACATCTACTCTTAACTTGGTTCCGAACCCACTAGCTTTTCACCTTGCATATGCATGATATGTAGATGAGATGAAGATGACATGCTATGAATGAAATGCAAGACCCCTTTTTTCTTCTTTTTTTCTTTTTTTTGAATGCAAGGATGATATGCAAGAGTAAATAAGAAGCCTATATTTTCAACATTTTTGTTTTATTTTCTGATATACAACAATTTTTATTATTTACAACAATTTTAGTTGATACAATTTGTACATAATATACATAGTATACATGATTTTTTTGGTATACATCCTATTTTACAATAAATAAAAGTATTATTTACAAGAATTTTACAAGTTTTTATACAAGTATTATACATATAGTACAAAATTATACAAGTAAAAAAATTTCAATTTTTATTCACCCCATAATTATTGCATAATATATACAGAAATACGTAAAAATACACAAAAGTACGAGCTATGGGTAAAGTATATATGTAATATATACACACCCCCATATACTTAGCGTATGTTATGTCCTCAGAGCACGAAAAGCGAGGAAAAAGACATAGCTCGTGCTTAGCGTAGGAGAGCTAAAATTATAAAATGTATAGAAGTCGCTCCGCCCCCTATACTTAGTCTTTGGCAACCTAAGTGTAGAAGAAGATCAAAAATGGGGCGGACGAGGGCAAGAGGGGAAATGGATGAGTATTTACATGGCGGGCATCGGTTCCCCCTATACTTAGGCTCTAGTAAGCCTAAGTATAGGAAAGGAGTGAATATGAGAGCCTATGTGATCTGGATGATGTACAATGAATAGATGCGGGTCACTCTCCCCCCTATACTTAGGATCTGTTTATCCTAAGTATAGTCATAAAATGAAACGATATGGAGCTGGGGCGAGTGATTCGAATCACTGGGAAGGGAGGGAGAGAAAGTATATACAAGAAAAGAGTGAGAATATACAAGGATTAAGAAGGTTTGTGACGAACCTTCTTGCGGATGCGAGGAGGTGGATAATATACACATGTGTCGTTGTCGGAATCGTCCTCAAATGAATAATAGTGAGGTGTAGGGATCGTCCAACGAGGGTCAACACATGGATGCTTAGGGATGAAAACGAATGTGAATATATTCGTATCCGATCCGCTATTGTATTCGTTTTATACATATTTTGACATTCGTATTCGTATTCGTTTTAAAATGGATGCAGATATGGATGTCACTTTAACATTCGTTAATATTCACATTCGTATTCGTATATTCATTTTCGAACATAAGTATAGTAATATATTTATTTATAAATGTGTGTAACACCATTTTATGATTGCATTCACCATCGTTGATATAATTTTTATGAAATTGCATTATCTGGTATATCTATTTTCTGTTTAAACCATCCTAAACATGTGTATTAGTAAATTATTTTTGTTATTATTTGTATCCGATTCGTATTCGTTTTACATTCGTATTTGTTTTTAAGAATATGGTAACACATTTTTCACATTCATCAATATTCGTATCCGCATTCGTATTCGTATTTGTAAATGGATAAGGATATGATTATACATACATTTGTATCCATATCCGATTGTTTTCATCCCTATGGATGCTTGCTCAGATAAGGCTTGAGAACAGCCGAGCTGATCTCACTCATGAAATCACCTTATCTAGACCAGATGAGGACTCCTCAGAAAATTCCCTCTCCGGTGTGTTGAAGGAAACTTTCTTAATCGGTTTTCTAGAACCTGAATCATTTAGAGGGAGATGAGAGCGACACACCTTGAGAGGTTCGGGGGAACACCTTGAGGAATCAATTCGTGACTTCCTCTCATTAGATAGACGACTAGAAGAGGGAGCAACCGTGTTTATGTGGAGTCAATTTAATTCTTGGTTGTTTCCTTTGAAGGTCCGGAACGTGATGTGGTGCTGACTATGGGTTCCTCATCAGACGAGTCACCATATAGATTGCAATATTCCTGAAGGGTCAGCACATGTCTAGGGAAGGTTCTAGTGGTCTCAGTTGGCTTGGCATTATTGGGCTCTTATGTCGGATCATCAAAATGGTCAAGGCAATCAACAAAGGTCGTGTCCGACTTAATGATAGTTTCTGGTCGTGAGTCCTCCTTAGAAGCTGTCACGGTGGTGGTGCAAGCAGTTGATGAAGTGAAGGTGTGGGGAGTCTCATAACCAACGATCGTCTAGGTAGTCGGTCACTCAGGTGTAGCAGAGAGGTGGGACTCATCTACCTCTTGATGGTCATGACTGTCAGCGGATGTGCGGGTCACCTTAGAGTAAAGTGTACAAAAGAGTGGGTGAGGTCGGAATGCTCCCAATGCTGAAAAATCGATCTCCCAAGTCTCGTATTATTTAGTCGCCTTAACTGAGGCTAAGAACGGCTTCCCAAGAATAATCGGAGACTGGGTGAACTCTCCTCGGTGCTCATTGTCAATGATCGTGAATTCCACCTAGAGTAGAGCACCTTGGAAAGTAATGATGACTGAAATATTTCCTCTAGACCGTTTGATGGATCGATCAGCCAGCTGAACGATATCTCTCGACTTTCTGATTGGCATTAGTTTGAGCTTGTCAAATACAGAGGTCGGGAGGATATTTATCGGTGAGTCATCATCGATTCTCGCATGGGTAAAGATGGTGTATTTGATTTCACACTTAACTCGGGGCAACCGCTTAACTCCGCGGCTCTTGGTCTTTCTCCCCATCACCAAGGAGGTGGCCATAGACACTATGTATTTCTCAGTCCTTGTTTTTTAGTACCCGACCTCTTGGGCATCAATTTACTCTTTACAAATCTCTTGAGGTCGGGGAAGTGATCTATGGCTTTTATTAAGGGAAGTTTAAAAATCAATTCTTCATCGAGTGCTTCCCTTAGGGTAGGATCCAATTTTTCTAAGTCTTTTTCATTTTTAATTTTTATGGATTTTTCTGATTTTTCAATTTTTTTGGTGTTTTTGGTGGATGAATGATCAGACTCTAGATTGGAAGGCAAGGGGTTAGTAGAAGAGGGAGATAGAATGGACTCCAGTTGTACACAATGTGTGGGTTCCCTAATGTTTGCTCTGTTTTCAACCTCAAAACTACTCATGTCCTTTTCCACTTTCATTCCCAAGCTGACAGAAATTGAGTGCAATATTTCCATGACATCTCTCAACTCGTTACCAAATGATTCATTTTTCTTAATAAGTCTGGAGATGTCCTTCTCCATAAAATTCTCATGACAAATCATGGGAGAGTTCTGATCAAGTGGAGGATACTGCTGAGATATTGGGGTATTATACTCAACATACCTAGACTCTGGCATGTAATGCTGGGTCGAGTATGGACCATCCAAATGGCAAATATTGGTCGGAGCCTCATTTGATGGAGTCAATGAAATGGGGACTGATAAGTCTAGCTCATGAGTCCAATATTGTGAATGTATAGGCTCTCCGAATGAAGGCTGGTTAATGAATGCTTGATCACTAAAGTCAATCAAGTCTGGGAAATCAAGATGTGCAGGCCTCTCTATTTGGGTTGTTTGATCGACCATGTTAAGCCCTAAGGTCAAGTCGGGATGCGTATATGTAAATTGATGTCTGGTCCCTACTTGAGGTGAGAATGAAGTATGTGGGGGTATATAATTTTGCCAATCATTTGTCTCAGCAGTGGCTTGCTCTTCATTCGATTCTTTGATTCCTACAAGCTCTCGAGAATAAGGACAGTCAGCCCAAGGGGGAAGTGGATCCGAAGTGTTAGAATATGGAGTAGGTGAGAAATGCGAAGAAGTGGAGAAGTCAGTCGAAGTTCTGACTTCATCATTGGGTTGAGGTGGAACCGACCATGGGTACGGATCTCCCGTGGGTGGCGGAGGATACATGAAAGAAGGAGAAAATGAAGATGAACGGTATATGGTCGAGGAGGAATGACCAGAGGTCACAGGGTATGGGGACCAATATCCCAACATCTTGAAGAGAAAAGGATGATTGTAAGTAGTTTGAGGTAGAAAATGTGCGATTACGCAGAATAACACGCACGGACAGACACAAAGACAAACGCAAGAGCAAACCCTGAGTTCACACTCAACACAGTGAAGGACCCGAAACCGAGTCTGATTAGTTTGCTTGATTTTAAGTGTGAATTTTTAGACAAGTAGCAAAGGTTACGCGGCCTATAGGGAAGTCGGCTAAAAAGTCAGATGCATCTCCCCTGTTTAACCTATCGCCTTAGATATCAACGCCCTTCCTTTCTTCGCTCCTATCCCAAGTTGATGGATTCAAAGACCATGCCCCTATCTACCTACAAGCAGGCGGAGGCTGACAAGGCTGGAACTTCACCCCGAAGGGTTACTAGCAACTTGTCGCGAAGTACCGATGGTTCACCCCTGACTACCTGTGAACAGGCGGAGGCTACTTGGTACTAGTCAATGAATCTAAAATATTTAACTCGTGATATTTGCTAGGATCAGTTGGTACATGATATGGAAGGCGGGGAATTGGGCTCTACCTTAAGGTGTTCACACACACTCAAGTACCCTCACTCAGCCTGAAAACAAGGTCGGGGTTACTCTCCCGCAAACAAGGGTTAATTTTAGTCATTTTTTTGGTCAAATTCAATTAGCAGTCCCGATTTTAGAGATTAGTTATCATTGATATTAGTCCACACAAGCAATCACGTCTACCGTCCAGTCCCAATTCTTTTATCCTAGGTTAGAAAACCGATAGAGAGAGAATCGGAAAAAGCTGATGCAATCGAGAAAACGATGATGAATGCTCGAGTAAGAATACTTACAGTGCCTCCAGCTCTCTACAATGCGGGATGCAAGACTGAATTGAAATTTTATACTAAATGAATGCAATTGATGAAAATCCACTCCTAGTCAGGCAGTTCTATTAGCGAGTGAAGAACCGATTATATTTGGCTAAGTCCGGCGGTCTAAGTGCGTCTTTTATGTGTGAAGTGTGGTCCTAAATTTTACGAGCACAAACAGTCCTAGGAAGCTCTAAGAGCCGCAAGTGTAGCTCCTACTCTATGTAAAGCAACCACACAGCACACGGGGACACGTTTTATTATGACTTACATGCGCGAGATCCCAAATGGGAACCGCTGTAAATGCAAACACTTTTTTTACAAGTTAACAAAAATCTTTTGGCATCTCAACAGCCGACTTGATCCACAAATCGTCAGCCTCCGATGCACTTCGAGATGCGTCGACTTCAAGAAAGCTGCTCCAAGTCCACCAGACCCTCGCACAAAAAAGATACAAAAATGTCAGAGAGGGATATATACAGAAATAGTCGGAAAAATAATTAAAAAATGGATAATTACAAGATGGCTCGGGGGTTAGACTACTCGAGTGAATTGAAAACGTAAATCCATATTTCTAAAGTAATCCTAAGTTGTTTGCCTCCCTGGCAACGACGCCATTTGATGATTCCAAGGATCTACGCTTTTAATGTGTCGAATTGTCATTTTCATTGCAATCGGATAAATCCGGATCGATCAAAAAAATAACCGCACAAATCGATGTATGGCCGAATGAATTAATGCGCGGTTTTATGTTTGTTTAGCTTGGGAAAGCCCCAGGGTCGACTCAAGGAGGCAAAGGAACAATTCGGGATCAGATTAAATGGATTAGATCGCTATTTTCCAAGTGGGATTTTTTCTGGTATTATTTTTATGCAATAAAAATGCAGACGCACTGATGCGAATTGGATTAAGTTAACAAGAAAATAACCGATTTAGCCAAATTTAATTTGAATGTGAAATTAGAACATATTGACCAAGTTATATTTTTCTGTAAACCTAATCCAATGATAAATGCAAATGTATTTTTTTAGAATTTTTGGATTCAAAATGCACAAATGAAAAATGCAAACTTTTTTAGGGTTTTTATTCAATTTTTCGTGCAAATGATATGAAAAAATTATAAAAAATTAATGAAAGATAAACATGGTGAAATGAAGCTGGGCTAATTTCTTTAGAATTTTATGACACTTTTTGATTTTTTTATGATTTTTTTACTAAAAATAGAGCAACTATGGGTATTTAATTCCTAATTAATCCACGAAATCAAATCATCAAGAGAATGAATTATCTCAAATAGATATTTTAATAAGGAATGAAGGAGAATTTAAATTTCTTAAAAATAATATCCGTGGATTTAATTAAAAATCAATTATAGAAATCACTCTAGAATTTATTTTATGCAAACGACGACTCCGAATTGGACGAAATTTGGACTGTAATTAAAGCACGATTAGATGTGTCATCTACAATTTGGAGTAAGAAATGTGTTTGTGCGAATTTGAGAGCTTAAATGGAAAAAATATACCTGATTTTCAATCTCTGATTTTTAATAAAAATATCCAAGGCTCACAAAAATGTAAATAAATAGCCAAAAGATAAAGATTTAAATGCTCATCAATATGTTATTTTTCATTGAATAAAATGATGCTATTTTGCAGTCCAAATGTTCTTGCGATGTGAAGGGTATCAATGCAATACAAGAATTGAGACAATAAACTCAAACTGTGCACAAGGGCACTTATGCAAATATGTAAACATGCAAGGACACGAATGCAATTTTCTCAAAATAAAATAAACGCACATTTTCTTTTCTTCCTTCCCACGCAGGGCACAGATGGGGGTGTCTAGGGCTCTTGTGCGTGGAGGCGGCAACGGCAGGCCGCGGGCGGCGCGAGGCATGCGTCGTGCACGGTCGTTCGACGTCGGTGGGGCAGTGCTGGGGCAAGCGACGGGCGGAGCTCACGCGCGCGACGCGTGTGGACGACAGCGGGCGGTGGCATCGCGCACGTCTGCGCATCGCGAGAGGGGGGACTACAGTAGCAGGCGGAGGGCGCAGGGCCGGTGGCGGCCGCAGCAGCGCGCGACCTTGCGCGCGGTGGGGATGGCGGCGTTGGGAGAGCGGAGGATGCATGGCGGGCGGCACCCGTGCATGGACTGCAGAGGGCTGGAAGGAGGGGAGGCGCACGGTGGGCTGGAGCGTCGAGGGCGAGGTGGTGGCCACGCGGAGGTTGGCTCCAAGGAACGCGGGCGGTCGGTGGGAAGGCGGCCGCCGCGCGAGTGGAGCGGACGGCGAGAGATCGTCGATGGCACGCGGGGCGGGCCGTCGGCATGGAGGGTGGCAACGGTGCTGGTGGTTGCAAGGCCTTCGGCGTGCCGTCTCCAGGGGTGGCAGCGTAGAATGGCGTTCGACAGGTGCAGCGCCGCGCGACTGGATGGCGCACCGGTGGGCGGTGAAGACGACGGTTGTGCACGGATGCCGGTGGCACACAGCATGGGGAGGACGACGCGCATGGCTGAATGCCGCATGCGGGGACCGACGTGGCCAGCGGCGCGAGGTGGAGCAGCGGCGTTGACGGGCGGCCCGCACGGCTGCGAGGTCGGTGGCTGCCACAAGACGTGTGAAGATGGAGGAAGCTCCTGCTTATTTTTTATTATTTTTTTCTTTTGTAATTTTTTGTGAATTTCTTTGTGAACAAGAAATAGAAAATGTAATGTGGATACGGTGTGAGGGTTTTATGATAATGGTGAGAGTGGTGGTGATTGATGATAAAGGTGGTGATGTGATGATTGTAAATGTTTATGATTGTGATATGAATCAACAAGGGAAAAAACTGTTAGATAAAGATAAAATGACGAGGAAAAGGAGAGGGATGCTTACCTGTGATTTGCCGAAAGTGAGCCACGGTGTGCGGCTTTCGTTGTGGCCTCGAGAAGGATGGCGGAATCCTTCGAAGCTGAGCAAGTCCAATTGGATCTCGCCTTAAAGTTGTCGTCGCTCGACTCGTCTCCTACAGCTATCACCTGAAGGTTAAAGGGGCTCGACCTCACTTCTCTCGAAAACGGCGGATGATGAACAATGGAGGAGGTGATGAGAATAAAAAGAGGAGGAGGGAGTTGGAAAAGAGATGGAGAAAGTGGAGAAAATGGGCAGTTATTGTCTTGGAGTGGAAGGTAAGTAAGGGGAGAAGAGATAAAAAAGGAGGATAAAATAATTTAATAATAAAATAATATAGTAGGCTACTAAAAATAATTAAAATAGTAATAATAAAATAATAATAATAATAATAAATCTGAAAATAATAAAATAAATATGAAAATAATAAAATAATGGGGTGACATGTGGCGGCTCCAGGAGCAGCCACATGTCGCTCCTAGAATATTCAAAAATTAAATGTAAAGAAAAATAAAAAACAAATAACAAAAGGGATTAAATCAAAAAGTAATCAACACAAAAGTTACTCATCTCGATGAGATCTACAACTTTCGTGAAGGGCTGAAAATTAAATGAAATCATCTATACGAAATGTATTTTTAGGTGGTACCTTATAAGTATAAAATACCACATTTTTATCTTTTGTAATTTTTTGTCATTTTTCAATAAGAGAAAAATCAAAAAAAGAATAGAGAAAATATGAGAAAAATATTTACAATTTAATCTAATTTTTTTGGGTTTTTAATAATTAAGAAAATGCAAGGGTATTTTGGTCAATATGTACAATATACAAAAAGGGGCCCAAAACCCAAGTTTTGCATACAAGCTCCGATTTTAATGAAATTGATCTTGTTTTGAAGGTCTCTGAATGTATATTACTTTAAAGTTAGTAGACCTAAATCGAACACTGTATGAGAGAGATATGCGCATTTTAAGGCTCCTAGTTTCAAACTTGGATTGGGGTATTATTGGTCAATTTTACAAGTTAGTATTTTTTTGATAGTTTTCTTTAATTAGTGTTAGTAATATATACACTATAGAGTTGATTTTATTGGATTTGGAATTATTATAAAATATATACAAATAGGTGAAATATGGTGAATATACAAGTGAATATTTACAAGTGAATTTGGCTTCTTATTTAATGCAAATATGAATGCTAAAATGCAGATATTATCAATGTATGAATGAATGCTAATTATGCAATATAAGTAGAAATATGCATCTAATTACTCGGGAACAAAGCTCTATTTTCAACTTTTAAAGTAGATGAATCACGGATTCATCAATGGTCTACTAGATCTCATAGCACTAAATGATTGTTATGGGGTAAAGACTAGGTTTACGGCCTTAGCACATCACGGAAGCATGACGATTGCATCAAATGTGGTCTAGAGTGACTAGTCATACTAGTTGCTTTAGGCAGCGGAAATTAAAACTTTAAAAGAGATGAAAGCACAGGATTCGAGAACACTTCTCAAATCATTACATAAAGATCACAAACAAGATATAGGAATGCCTCTTGAAGCATGGTTGCGATCGATGTCTCTAAATTAAGAGGCATCATACTCAAATATGATCTGATGGAGGAGATGCTTGATACCGCATGGATGAGACGTATGCTTCTCGCAATCCAAGTCAAAGATCCGAGCAATGAATCTCCTGATTTCGTCTCACGAAATTTGACATCTTCTTCAAGAGCAAGGGGCACCGAAGAAGACGAAGATCCACAAGCGATCGATGCAGCAGCTCAATGGCATAGTGACGACGACAACTTTCTCTAAATAAGAGGTGGACGGTCACTCTTGAGAGAGAGAAGGGGCATGTGATGAGAATGCGAGAGAGAGATCTTGCAATTATGTTGTCTAAAAGAACAGTTAGGGGTTCTATTTCTTTTAAAATATTTTGGATGTTCATGGATCACAATCCATGTGCTACACAAAATAAATGATTTAGATTGTTTTGTGCTTTTAATCAATGGCCATGATTTCATTGCACAATTTTGCAACAACAATTAATTTAATTTAAATTAAATTTATTGAATAATTATCAATATAATTTAATTCAATCAAATCAATATTCATAGAAGGATTGGGAAGGAGGCAAGACTCCTTCCAATCATGGAGTGGACGACCATCTTGAATTAGGACTCAAGGGTGATCGTCCACCCTCCATTTGGAAGCTGGTGCCTTCCTTCTTCCAATTATGTGAGATTACATATCTCATATAACCATTCATTATTTGCACCAACTTTTATTGTAAATTTATTCAAAAAATAATTCGAAATTATTTTGTGATAATGTCAGTCATTTCATTGAAATATATGAATCGCATTCATACATCCAAAATAAAATGTAAAGTGTATTTACAATTAATTTTTCAATGTGAATATAGTTCACATTAACATTTAATTCATAAATACCCATTACTATTAGCTCTCTCGAATATATTATAAATCACATTTATAATATATACGATTAATATGGATAGGGATATCTACAGTATTAACATTGATAATTAAATCATATTTAATTATCTTGGATCTTCATTCTCATGTGTCTAAATAATATGAATCATATTCATATTATTCATGATAGTTAAATCATATTTAATTATCAATTTCCCAGTGCTCAAATATATTATTCAATAGTGGAATTATTCTTGAAGTCTTTCGAGAATAATGCACTTTCTTTGCAGATACTTGGAGATAAGAACATGGTTATTATATATTCCATGTATAGTGACTTGGATGCTGAGATCATATCTCAAATCCAGATCTCAAAGGACCTCTCAAAGATGTTTGATTGAATTAAAGCCACAAATCTAATTTTCTCATGGCCTCTGAATCGCATTCAGTTCAATGTTCGACATTTGGACTAAGATTAGATTACTTCTCTACTGAGAGGAATCACTGGAATCCAAACATATTTCATCACTCCCTCGGAATGGAAGCGTCATGGTTATACAATCGTTTATGATCACATCACCTTCAAGTATTCTTAATACCCATACATCATGCATACTGAAAGATCTAGAATAAATCTAAAGTTTTAGATCACTTTTAGATTATTTTCTTCAGGGTTTATCATTATGTTTCTCATTTGGTCATTGGGAGTTGGTTCGATCATATGCTTTCCAAAAGCATATATCATACCTACAAATTCTTGTCATGCTTCCAAAGCAAGATGATCATGCATGGAATTTGATCTATCTCATTACCTCATGAGTGAGCTCATGACTTCCGGTTCAGTAATGAACCTATGTGATCCCTTTGAGAGATAGTACTACTCATATGCCCTCGTATGCACATCAGCTCGCCAGTGTATAGACCTTGATTAGGTCATCAACCTATTAGTCTTCCAAATATACATACTTAGACATATAGCAATACATCTATCTCCAAACAGAGGATTCATGCCTATATCGTGATAATATATGACATAGGTCTTTATTATCTCGGTCTAGTTAAGTCAACTCTTTGACCTAACTCATATGACACCTCTGAATCTCTATTCCTATGAAGAGGACTTACGATAAGAGGTCGGTCAGATATCAATCTTTTGAGAAGGATTGTCATCTCCTTCTCAGGTTGGAGATCATCTCTTAATAATCATTTGACAGTGCTTGATGAATCCTCAATCTAACTCTTTAGATATTATCCAAGCACCAACCTCTATGATTCAACTATTGAACCAATAGTTGTATGATCATTAAGATGTACATGGTACATAACCTTAATTGTATTAAGGGACCTTCTAAGTACATTCGTTCATTCAATCTCAAACATGGAGTGAAATAAACCAATAATCTTTATTGATATATCAAAGAATACAATAAAATTTATTGTAGAAATGGTTCTCTTTGGGCTCACATAGCTAATAATCTCCCACTATCTCTTAGAACCATTCATGTACAATCTTTAAACCCATGCTCATTACATGCTGGTCGAAAGCCATTTGTATTAAAGGTTTGGTAAGGGGATCAAAAACGTTGTCGACAAAGGCCACCATTGGTGATGATGATGTCACCACGCTTTTGAATCTCCCAAATGATGTGGTATTTCCTTTCCATGTGCTTCCTCTTTTGATGTCATTTGGGTTCCTTCACCTGATCTACGGCTTCCTTGTTATCGCAAAGTAATGGGATGGGAGTATCAGAGGAAACTATGCCAAGTTCCAAGATGAACTTGTGCAACCACATCGCCTCTTTTGTTGCATCTGATGTGGCAATGTATTTGTCTTCTGTTGTTGAATTAGTTGTAGTGTCTTGCTTCTTGCTTATTTACCTCACAACACCATTTTTCAACAAGAACACAAACTCTAAAGTTGACTTGCGGTCATCTATATCAGATTGGAAGTCTGAATTTGTGTATCCTAAGACTTGGAGATCACCATCTCCATAGACTACGATGTAATATTGCATCTGTCTTAGATATTTAAAGATGTTCTTCACTGCATTCTGGTGTTATGGGTAGTGGCTTACCACTCCCACTGCATGGCAGATATCCAACCTTGTGCACATCATGACGTACATTAGACATCCCACATCTGATGCGTAGGGGCATCCAACCATGGCTTTCTTATCCTTAACACTTTGAGGAGCCATCCCTTTAGATAGGTGGATACCATGTCTTAAGGGAAGGAAGCATTTCTTGGAATTATCCATATGGAAATGTTCCAAGATCTTCTTAATGTACACATGTTGTAACAATCCCAAAATAATCTTTTCTCTATTTCTGAACAGCTTCAAACCCAAGATATAAGAGGCTTCTCGAAGATCTTTCATCTCGAATGTATGGGACAACCAAATCTTAAATTGGTCGTCATCCATGTATCATTCCTAATGACAAGGATGTCATCTACGTAAAGCATGATGAACACAATGGCGCTACCACTAAGCTTCTTGTACGCACATGGTTCATCAAGATTCTAAACAAAATCATAGCTCTATATGGTTTCATCAAATATGATGTTCCAACTATGAGAAGCTTGCTTGAGCCCATAGATGGATTTCTTCAGCTTGCATACTTCACATTCCTTAGTTGTGAAGCTATGTGGCTACATAATATAGATATCCTCCTCAAGGTATCTATTGAGGAATGTCATCTTTACGTATATCTACTGGATGTCGTATTCAAGATATACATCTATAGCTAGTAGTGTCCTTATGGACTTAAGCATAGTCATAGGAGAGAATGTCTCATCGTAGTCGATGCCTTCTCTCTCTGTGTAGCCCTTGGTTACGAGCCATGCCTTAAAGGTTTCTACCTTCTCATTAGGTCTCCTCTTTCTCTTGAAGATCCATTTACACCCAATGGATTTTACCCCTCTAGGTGGATCCTATAGGGTCCATACATTCCTATTCATGGGGTATATTTCAGACTTCGCTGCTAGCATTCATCTATCCATGTCATGGTCTATGAGTGTTTCATCAAATGAAGCTGGATCATTGTCAGTTTCACCAAACACATGGAATCCATACCTTTCAGGTGGTGAAACCACCCTCGAACTCCTTTGAAGAGGTACGTGTATTTCATCTTTATTTACTTCTTCACTTTATGGTTCAGGAAGCTCAATATCCTCAAGGGATTCAATGAGTTCCTTCACTTCTTTTTTGTCTTGACTCTTAAAGAAATCATCCTACATAAACTTTGCATCTCTAGAGATAAAAACCTTTTGAATCTCAAGGTTGTAAAGTTGATATCCAATACCGTCCTTTACATGCACAATGATGTAGCACTCTCGAGTGCCAGATTCTAGCTTACTTCCATCTACTTTCTTCGTATGGACCAAGCAACCCCAAATCTTCAAGTGTTTAACATTGGGTTTGATACCATACCAAAGCTCACGAGGAGTTTTGGGTATGATTTTCTAAGAATCTCGTTCAAGATATATATTGCATTCTATATTGCATATCCCCAGAAACTAAAAGGTAAATGTGCTTTACTCATCATTGAACAAACCATGTCCATAATGGTCCTATTGTGTCTTTCAACAATACCATTAAGTTAGGGACTTCCAAGAGTGAGATTGGAGACTATTCCTCTCTCTTTAAGATATTCCTTAAATTCATCTAAGAGGTACTCGCCACCTCGATCAGATCGAATCCATTTAGTTATCCTATAGGTTTGGTTCTCAACCAAAACCACTAACACTTTGAATTTTTTAAAGGTTTCATATTTATGATGTAATAGGAAGATAAACCTGTATCACGAATGGTCATCAATAAACATCAAATAATATAGATATCCATTTCGGATGACAGTACTGAATGGACTGCATACATCGATGCGTATTAGGTCAATAATACCTTCGTATCATGTAACCATTTATGAAAAGGCATCCTGGTCATTTTGCATTGAATAAAATGTTCATATATAAGCAAAGTTTGAAAATGTAGAAAATCTAGTGGTCCATCCTTTATCAATCTATTGATCCTATCAGCAGATAAATGACAAAGATTTTGATGCCAAATCATGTTTGAATGATTTCCATCCTCTCTGGTTCTTTTAAGGTTTTTATTAGTGGTAGTAACATTCATGACAAATTCCTTAATGCACGATTCATAGAGTCCACCAGAAGTTAGAATACCATCCGCGATATATTTATCATACCGACTTATGATAATTTTATTACAAAATAAAAATGAATATCTGTTTCTAATAAGCTTAAATATAGACATAAGTTTCCTTCTAACATCTGGAACATAAAGACACTATTTAACTACTAGGACACTCCCACTAGATAACGATAATATGTAGGTCCCGTGACGATTGTTGCAACAGTTGCATCAGATCCCATCTAGATGATTATCTTCCCTTCATTAAGATTCATAATTTCCTGAAATAGATGCAAAAAATTGCATACATGAACAGAAGCACAAGAATTGATGATCCAACTACCTTCTCATCCTACGAGAAAATTGGTTTCAATGATGAAAGTAGAATTTATACCTGCTGGGGCTTTACCTTTCTATGCAGTTTTAAGGTATTCTGGGCAGTTATGCTTCCAGTGCCCCAGCTTCTTGCACTGATGACAGACATAAATTTTCTTGGATGCTATCAGTGTAGAAGAATTATAAGATGAGCCAACAGCTTAACCCTTATTCTTTTTCTTATGGGTTGGACCTTTCCAAGTTCCATGACCGTGCTTCCCCTTGACCTGTGCAACATTACACTGCCAGTGGGATTTTCTTTCTCCATTACATCTTCTACATACTTTAATGAAGCTACTAACTCAGCATTACACAAGTTTAACTTATTCGTGTGGTATGATACCATATAGTTATTGAAAAACTTGGGAAAAGGCGACAGAATGAAGTCGGACTGCATATCTGCATCTATCTCAGCCCCCTAGAGTTTCCAGTTCAGAGAGAACCAAACATTTTGATTACGTGCTCTCTAGCAGAAGTCCCTTCCTGCATCTTGTAGTGATAAATTCTTTCATAACATGGTAACATTGTGTGTTGTTGACATCACCGAACATCTCTGTTAGATTCAGTATTATATCGTGCCAAGAATCTATATCTACATGTTGCTTCTGAAGCACATTGGATAATGATCCTAGAATATAACATCTAGCCAATGAATGATCTTCATCATTATTTTCACTGAATTTTATTTCTTCCAATATTTGAGGGTTTGTGCGCTTATTCTTTGAGAGCACATAAGAAATGCGATCTGCTAAAAAAACAAGATTCAAATTTCATATCCATTCTGAATAATTCAATCCGATCAACTAGTTGACCTATAGAAGCCTACTAAGCGGGTTCATCGATTTTATGTTTGAAATTAAGAATGCATTATATTAGAACACATAAATAATTATATCTCAAATTTAAATTCTTTGATTAAGGATTTTTTATTAAATAGTCTTGCCTTTTCTATTTTGAAATTCTATATCCTTGTTAGACTTTCAAAGCAAGAGATACAGTTACCATTATATCTCTAGCAAGACATGTGATCTCTTTTTACTTTTGTTACGTCCCAATAATATGAGAACTATAACTCGGATAAAAATAAGTGAAAACTCAATCCGCCTTGCAAGTACAACTTGCATTTCCCAATTCAGTCTTTAATACTTTAGCCCACCACACCTAAGGTGATGTTAACTCGTTGTTCATGGATCAACCGTCAATAGAAATAGAACTCTCTATGAACAATCAAATATCACCCCAATAATATGAGGAACTGATATTGGATCACTACACATATTGTCTTACTTTTTTGACAAGTAAAGAGATCGATCCATATGTGCTTGTATGTAGGAGCCGTCACTTCAGATAGGTGATGAACCACATTCTCACCACATTAATTATCATATTTTATCATAGTATAGGTGATGAAATGGTTCAACAAAAATCACACTTTCAAATATGTGGAAGTTATTTTACTTGGCAAGTATACCAAGGTCGAACACAGGGACACGAGCCTCTTCGTCTATTTCTCAAAAAATATTGATTAATTATTGAGTGAGTATTTTCTAGTCTTAGGTCTCCATGCAGATGTAAAATAATTTACAGATAAAACAATGCAAATATAAGTGATGCGTGCAACTTTTTGTTTTATTTTAAAGTGTAAATAAATGATATGAAATGTTAATGATATGCATGCAGATGTGTATGTGTAAATATATACCAAAACAAAATAGTTGAGCAATAAAATAAGGGTTGATTTCAGCAGAAATTAAGATCAAGCATCCATTCATGGTAAAGATTTATAGAGCAAAATACAATATAAATCATCAAATATTAGAACCTTCAATTAAGTATCAAATCATGGATTAAATTAAGCTATGAAATGGAGGATAAAATTTGCAACACAATGAAACTGAAATCATGTGATTGGGAGTTGAAATGCTCAAGATATGAATAAAATAGTGCCAGGGGCATAAATGTAATAAATATGCATGGAAAAATAAATATAAATATTACAAATAGGTACCTGGAGGGACTCATTTGCAATAACCAAAACCTGAAGGCCACTATATAATTTTTCCTACACGTGGTAGTATTTTTGCAATTATCAGAAGTCGACAAGGCCTCTAAGTAATTTACCCCAAGTACGCGCGTGAGGCACGCGTCTCGGGTCTTGAATGCATTTTTTGAGAAGGTCGGGGGTGTCTCTATAAATAACGTTGCACTCATACGTGAGGCACTTGCGTGGACGAGGCTCGGGAGGTGACGAGGCTAGGGTGGACGCGTGGCGGCTGATGGTGGCTCGAGGAATGGCTCAGTTGTTTGAGCCTCCAGCCTCAGATGTTGCGGCATGGCCATCTCTGGGCCATTGGATGGCTGCCGCAAGGGCACCATCCAATGGTGACTGCACTTCATTCCCATCTGGAGAAGCGATGATGTAAATGGAGCTTCGACCGTCAAAGCCCATTCGCGCTCCTCCATGCTCACAAGGGTCACCTGATCTTGGTTGTCACCTGGGTAAGATTGCGGCCATGAGAGGAAGGCACGAAGATAGCTGTAGAAGGCTGTCGACGTTGCATCACCAGAGGCAGGTCTTGAGATCGACAAGGAAGCGCGAGACCATTGAAGGTACCTGCGGGTGTTAATCGTATAGCCAAAGCATTTGGGGCGAGCTGGAGGGTGTACAGAGGGCATGTTCGTGGTGAAGAAGATGGGCTCCCATGGGTTCTCTGATGTGTTGTCGAAGAGAATGGAGCGAGGCGGAGAGGGTTTTGGAGAAGGGAAAGGTAGCGATCGAAGGTGGCATGTGAATGAAGGATGAATGATGGAGCTGATAGGGAGGTCGATGCTTGGTAAATTGAAGTGTGTGTGGTGGAATAATTCGGAGAAAATTCAATAAAAATAAAAAGGGAGCCACCTGAAGATCAAAGAGGTAGAATGGCCGTAGGGGAGGCTTGTTATGAGCTTGCTTGAAGCTCGTGTCATCACACAACTCGCCCAGCTATGGCGAGGTGCTCAACGGACGTTGGAGGCGCCATGACACAGTAGGTCCACCGTGGGTCGACACTGGAGGCGAAGAGTCATCATTGCCTCTACGAACTACCCCTCTATTGTCACAAGAGGGGCTGGGGAAATGTGCTAATGCCTGGGTTTGGTGGACGATCAGTGATGAGGGGCGGAGGTGGCTGCTATATAGGGTGGTAGGCGGCGTTTATACGTAATGAAGGAAGTGATTTGAAATGGTTGGTGTGAAGGTATGAAGCAATGATGAGGGTCATTTATGGGTTGGCAAGGGTAACAGACATCGGGGTTACGTGGAGCAAGCGTTGAAATGAGGAGAGAGGGATCAAAGCGACGACCAAAAATGGAAGGGGTCGGGGGTGTCGTGAGGCATAACAAATGGGGAGGGGGATACGTAGAGGTAGAAGACAGAGCCTGGACCACAGGATCATGTGATCCAACGACCCAGATGAAGGCACAGGCAGGCAATGAGGATCTGATGGCTCAGATAAGATCTAGTGGCCGGGGAACAAGCATGGGTGAACGACTAGGATGGAGAGTCTACGTTGGATATATTATGTAGGGGACTCGATTAGATGGCTGAGGAGATGGTGCCAAATAACGACCATGATGGAGCGGGGGGGTCGATCTGAGGGTTAAGGATGAAGGGGTAACGTGGAGGGGGAAGAGTCGTAGGATGGGAAGTGATCTTGTGGTGGAGGAAGAGGCTGAAATGAGAGGTTTGGGTGAGATCTTATGATCTCATCCGATGGTGGAGATCGAGGTGGTTTGGATGGGCATGATGAAGGTGGGCAACCAAATCAGACGGTGGAGATCAGTGACAGGTGGCGCGAAGAAGATGCGATCGCGTGGCGGCTCCAAAGATCGCCACGTGGCAGCTCTAGAAAAATCAATAAATAAGAAAATAAAGAAAAATAAAAAAATAGTAGGAGGTTGAATTATGAAAAAGTCAAAACATGAAAATTTTAGATCTCGATGAGATCTATAAATTTTATGTCGGTCAAAAATCCTAGTGTGTATCTGGGCTCTTTCTCTCCTCTTGGTCATCTTTGATCAGGGGGATTCTACCTGAGGGAACAGCCATATACTCCAAATCTTTCCATTTTCCAAATCGATTCGATAAAGAAGGCAGATGTGAACTGGGAACAATCTAGAGAAAGGAAGCGAAGAGCTTGAATTTACAACACACATGCAACCTATCCAGTATCATTTTCCGGATGAACAACTCTTGGCTCTTTCTAAGGCAAAAGAGATCATTTGTACAAAGAAGAGTTTTTGAAGTATTTTTAATGATTAAAAACACTTAATTTTAAGGGTTTTGATCTTTCTTTGTTTTTTTAATTATTTTTAAAGCTAAAATAAATATATATTGTAATTAATTTTATTTTTAGGGAATTTTAATACAAAAAAGAAAATAAGGAAAAAGTTAGTAATTAAATACAATAAATTATGATTAGATATTATAGGTAAATTAAGATGTGGAATTAATGAAGATTTCTCATGAAGTTCTTATTAATCGAGGATAAAAATAGAGAATAATGATGATCAAATAGGATTCATCATAAAAAATAGAGAATAATGATGATCCAATAGGGATTCATCATACCCTTATACTTAAACTATGCTCGTCCTCGAGCATCTAAAGAATGAAGGAGTCATATTAACTCCTGATAGTGCATATGAAATTTTTCAAGGCTTAATCTGTCGAGGACCCTTAATTTGAGTGATCCTAAATGTCTAGGCTCAACCATGCTCTAGTCAAATGGAATCCAACTTCTCTAATTATCAGACTCTCTATTTCTAAATAAAATATAAGGATATGAAAATTAGTGTACTACAATCACGATAGTCGAGTCTAGATGTCGCCCAAGGTTCCACTCTAGGAGACTCTCCTCTAGACCTAATCCTCAACACTAGGGAATAAGTTTGTTCTTGCTTCAATCAACCATCTCATTAGTTCATCAGACTTGACAGTGTAGATGGACAGTCATATGATGGAGGGCATAGGATTGTGTATATTTTTCTCTCCCTCACATTGGAACAAGGGGCCTTTCGAGTGCCTTACACATGAATATTTTTGACTTGTTGATAAATGTTCCCGTCAAGAGAATTTGGAGTCGTATGCACTTGTTTTCCTAGGAATAAAGCAGTATGTTTCTCTTTTGGGTATCTAAGATACCTTCGACACCCATACTTGTATCACTATACAATGCAGAGCCCCTTTTTGGTGCTAGCCCGACTCCTTGGTCCTAATAGTGTTTGGTCTAAGTTGACACTTTGAAATGGTTGGGAGCACTCGCCTTTGGTGGAAGCTCATAGAATTTGACTTTGTGGTGATGGAGCTTTTTTTGTATGACAGAAATTCTCTCGAATTTCGTTTCATTGTTTGGCTAGCTCCACTGCTTTTACCAAAAGTTGGCGCACACTGAACAATAATTTAATTAGGTTTCATCACACCTTGGCAAATATGTTAATATCAAGAGATAGCATGCTCGTGTTCACATACTGGCTAGGATTTTGTTGACACTCAGGTTTCTTGAAGACTTCATTAACTTTATCCCATCCTCAAGTATCATTAGATCGGGTCTAGACTCAAATCACCAATCCTAGTTCCTCAAGTGATAACTCAACTCATCTCATCAATCATGCAGTTGTGACAAGTGATGTGCTGATCATATTTTTTTGAAAAGTAGAGATGAAGAGTGCAATATAACGCTCAAATCCTCAAACTAGGGAAGTGTGGATTATTAAGTTTCAAAAATCCTAATGACCACGGCTGGTTAACTCATACTCTCAAGATTACAGAAATCAAGTGTCTTCAAATCCTTAGACCTTGAGTGATAGTGAATGTGCTAGGAATACACCAACCCCAGAGTTATTGATTTTTTGTGATTTTTATCCTTTGCAAAAATTTTTATGAATACTAATTTTTCATTTTTTTTAATTCCTTAAAGAGATAATGACTGGCTCGAGCTCATATGAATAGTTGCATCTACTTCCAGCTAGTATGGGTGTAAGTACGGACCATTAGAAGGCTACCCTTGTTCCTTGAGGACAGAGTCGTAGACAGTGTCATCTAAATCACCCACTTTGCTAAGGGAGACCGGTGTTCCCTCACTGAAAAGTAGCTACTCATTTTTTAAGCCTAGTAGTCAGAGTTTCTACTAAAGAATTTTTTAGTTTTTCATTTTTATGAGAAATTTTGAAAAAGGTTAATTTATTAAAAAGTCAGTGCCTTAATTTTCAAAAAAAATTTAGATAAAATTATCAAAAATCATTTCACAGGTAAACTTAAACCCTAGCCCAAAAAGGTTTTTAGAAATTTTAACATACGAGATATGGCTAAAGTATATATACAATAATATATAGTATATCCCCCTATACTTAATTTTTGTTATGTCCTCATAGCATAAGTGATATTAAGCTATAATTCTGGTTAAATATAAGATGATATAGCAGGAATGACGGGGAGGCCCCCCATACTTAGGTCAAAAATGACCTAAGTATAAAAAGACAAGTAGAGGGGGATTGATTGAGTCAGGTCCCCCTATATTAGGCTAAAAATAGCCTAAGTAATGGATCTGAATTTTGGGTTGAGGGACCCCTGGTTGTAAGGGTTAGAGGGGAGGGGAGTGTGAATTTTTATGAACGAACAGAAGGAGATGTAGGGGGGTATATGCATTGTGATGGATGTGCAGGGGAGAGATGAGGATATGGGGAATCCTCAAGCGCATCACGGAAGCGTGTTGATCGCATCTTATGCGATCGGGGCGGCTAGTCGCACTAGTCACTAGGTGCAGCGGAATTTAAAAATTTTAAATCATGAGATGAAACCACATGATCACAAGAACGTTTCTTGGATCATTTCATCTAACCACAAAGTATTAGAAATACCTCTTGAAGCGTGGTTGCAATCACTAGATCTGTAAAGCAAGAGATCCTCCTTAATCAAGTCCGATCTACGAAGATGGCACTTGCGGACGCGATGATAAGACGTGTGCTTCCCGCAATCCTTGATGAAGATCCAAGCCTTGAATATACTAATTTCATCCAACGAAATCCGACATCTCCTTTTAGATCAAAAAGCCCCAAAGAAGATGGAGATCCACGAGCGATCGAAGCGACAGCACAACGGCGTAGATGCGATTGTTATTCCCTCAAGATCACAAGGTGGATGGCCACCTTTATAGAGAGAGATGGCGAGAAAGAGAGATGAGAGAGAGAGTAGACGTGTACTATATATTTTCAAAGGCTAGGGTTGCCCTCTTTTTATACTAGTTTGGAAGTCCATGGATCACAATCCATGGCATACACAAAATCAATGGTTGGATTGATATGTGTATTTAATCTGTGGCCGTGACCATTGTTGCTCAAAGAATAACAATTTATTAATTTATATTAAATTAAATATATGTTGCATTATCATCAACGTAATTTAATTCAATAAAATCAATTATCACAAGATAATGAGATAATTATCAAAAGGATAATAATCCATCCAAAATTATGGGGCGTCACACATGACCAAGTCATGGGTTACGCCACCTCATATTTTGGTGTATTATCTCCTCTTTTTATTTTATATCATTATCTCTTAATTATTTGCAATAACATTTATTGCAAAATTATCCACTAAATTAATTCCAAATTAATTAGTGAATATTTCAATCATGCCATTGAAAATATGTGAATCATATTAAAAACCCAAACTAAATTGAAAATTACATTACCAATTAATCGCTTAATGTGAATCCAATTCACATTAACAATTAACAAATACTATTTACGAAGATGTTCTCTCTCTAATATATTATAAATACACATATATTATGGATAGCATGAATAATACTATCCACAATCTGCATTTCCTTGATGATTAAATCTCATTTAATTATCTTGGGAAATCATTCCCACAATATGAATCCTATTCATATTATTCTTGATAATTAAATCTCATTTAATTATCAACGTCTTGCTGCTTGGATATATATAATTCATCAAAGAAATTATTCTTGAATTCCTTCAAGAATAATGTGCTTTCTCCGCAGATTCTTGGAGATAAGGACAGGGCGATTGTATTGTTCCACGTATAGTGACTTGGATGTTGAGATCTCATCTCAAATCCAGATCTCACGGACCTCCCACAGATGTTTGATTAAATCAAGACTACAAATCTAATCTTCTCATTGCATCTGAATCACATTCAGATCAATGTCCAACATTTGGACCAAGATCAGATTGCTTCTCTACTGAGAGGAGACACTAAAATCCAAACATGTTCCATCACTCCCTCGGAATGGAAGCGTCATGGTTATACAATCGTTTATGATCACATCACCCTCAGTTATTCCCAATACCTGTACATCCTGCATACCGGAAGACCTATGATCAACCTGAAGATTAAGATCAATTTTGCACTGTCTTCTTCAGGGTTTGATCACCAAGTTTCTCAATCTTGGTCATTGGGAATCGGTATCGATCATATGCTTTCCCAAAGCATATATCATAACTTCAAATTCTTGTCATGCTTCCAAAGCACGATGACCATGCATGAAATTTGATCGGTCCCAATACCTCATGAGTGAGCTCATGTCTTCCGGTTCATAAGTGAACTTGTATGATCCCTTTGAGAGATTGTATTACTGATATGCCCTTACATGCACACTAGTGTGCCGGTGTATAGACCTTGGTTAGGTCATCAACCTATTGGTCTGCCAAATGTACACACCCGGACATATAGTAACACATCTGTCTCCGGTCAGAGGATGTGTGCCTATGCTGTGACAGCATTCAACATATGACTTAGGTTATCTCGATCTCGTTAAGTCAACCCTTTGACCTAACTAATCTGACACCTCCAAATCACTATTCCCATACAGAGGACCTGCATCAAGTGGTCGGACATATATCAACTTTTGTGAAAAAGGATTTCCATCTCCTACTTAGGCTAGAGATCATCTCTTAATAATCATTTGACGGTGCTTGATGAGTCCTCTATCTAACTCTTTAGATATGCGTCCAAACACTAGACTCTATGATTCATTTAATGAATGAACAGCTATATGATCATCAATATGGCCACGGTACATAACCCTAATTGTACAGAGGGACTATATAGTGCATTCATTCATTTAATTTCAGAAAGGGAGTGAAACATCAATAACTTTTATTGATAAAACATATATATTACAATAACATTTATTGTAAGAATGGTTCGCTCGGGGCTCACATGTCCAACAATCTCCCACTAGCCCTCAGAACCATTCAGGTACAATCCGTAAACCCATACTCATTACATGATGGTCGAAAACCTTTTGTGTCAGAGGTTTGGTAAGAGGATCAGCAACGTTGTCAGCAGAGGCCATCTTGGTGATGATGATATCACCACGCTTTTGAATCTCCCAAATGATGTGGTATTTCCTTTCCACGTGCTTGCTCTTTTGATGCCATCTGGATTCCTTTGCCTGAGCAATGGCTCCCGTGTTATCGCAGAGTAACGGGATTGGAGTATAAGAGGAAACTACGCAAAGCTCCAAGATAAACTTGCGCAACCACACCACCTCCTTTGCAGCATCCGATGCGGCAATGTATTCGGCTCCTATTGTTGAATCCTTCGTAGTGTCCTGCTTCTTGCTTCTCCAGCTCATAGCACCACCGTTTAACAAGAATACAAACCCTGATGTCGACTTTCGATCATCAATATCCGACTGGAAGTCTGAATCTATATATCCGAAGACTTGGAGATCACCATCTCCATAGACCAAGATGTAATCTTGCGTCTATCTTAGATATTTAAATATGTTCTTTACTGCATTCCAGTGTTGCTCTCTATAGCAGGATTGGTAACAACTTACCACTCTCACTGCATGGCAGATGTCTGGCCTAGTACACATTATGGCATACATTAAGCTTCCTACAGCTCATGCATAGGGGCATCCAGCCATGGCCTTCTTTTCCTCAACACTTTGAGGAGTCATCCCTTTAGACATATGGATACCATGTCTTAAGGGAAGGAATCCTTTCTTGGAGCTATCCATACAGAATTGTTCAAGAATCTTCTTAATGTATCCATGTTGTGATAATCCCAATATCTCTTTTCTCAGTTTCTGAACAACTTCAGGCCTAAGATGTAAGAGGTTTCTCCAAGATCTTTCATCTCAAAGGTCTGCGATAGCCAAATTTTCACACTGGTCATCATCCTCGTATCATTCCCAATGATAAGGATATCATCTACGTAAAGCACGATGAACACAATGGCCCTCCCACTAAGCTTCTTGTACACACAAGGTTCATCAGGATTCTACGCAAAATCATAACTCTTTATGTTTTCATCAAATCTGATGTTCCAGCTACGAGAAGCTTGTTTGAGCCCATAGATGGATTTCTTTAGCTTGAATACTTTTCCATCCTCAACTATGAAGCCATGGGGGTGCTTCATATAGATATCCTCCTCGAGGTATCAATTGAGGAAAGTTGTCTTGACGTCCGTCTACCAGATGTTGTAGTCAAGAGATGTAGCTATAGCTAGCAGTGTCCTAATGGACTTAAGCATAGCCACAGGAGAGAACGTCTCATCTTAGTCGATGCCTTCTCTCTGTGTGTAGCCCTTGGCCACGAGCCGTGCTTTGAATGTCTCTACTTTCCCATCAGGTCCCCTTTTTTCTCTTGAAGATCCATTTACATCCAATGGTTTTTACCCCTTTAGGTGGATCCTCTAGGGTCCATACATCATTCTTATGCATGGAGTCAATTTCTGACTTCATTGCTAGCATCCATCTATCCATGTCATGATCTGCAAGTGCTTCATCGAATGAAGAAGGATCATTGTCAGTCTCACCTGACACATGGAATCCATACCTTTCAGGTGGCACAACCACCCTCGAACTCCTTCGAAGAGGTATGAGTGTGTCATCTTCGTTTGTTTCTTCAGTTTCTAGTTCAGTAATCTCAGAATCCTCAAGGGATTTAATGAGTTCCTCTACTTCATTTCTGTCTTGACCTTTAAGAAAATCATCCTCCAGAAATTTTATATCTCTAGAGACAAAAACCTTTTGGGTCTTAGGGTCATAAAGTTGATATCCAATACCATCTTTAACGTACACAATGAAGTAACACTCACAAGCAACCCCAAACCCTCAAGTGTTTAAAACTAGGTTTGGTACCATACCAAAGCTCGTGAGGAGTCTTGGGTACAGATTTGCTAGGAATCCTATTCAAGATATATATTGCAGTCTCTACTACATATCCCCAGAAACTAAGAGGTAAACGTGCTTTGCTCATCATTAAACGGACCATGTCCATGATGGTTCGGTTGCATCTTTCAGCAACACCATTAAGTTGGGGGGTTCTAGGGCGAGTGAGATTGGAGACAATTCCATTCTCTTTAAGATATTCCTTAAATTCATCTGAGAGGTACTCACCACCTCGGTCAGATCGAATCCGTTTAATCTTCCTATCGGTTTGGTTCTCAACCAAAGCCTTAAACTCTTTGAACTTTTCAAAGGTTTCACATTTATGGCATAGTAGGAAGATAAAACCGTATTGCGAATGGTCATCAATAAACATTAAATAATATCGGTATCCATTTCGAGTCAAGGGACCACATACATCAGTATGTACTAGGTCAAGAATACCTTCTCATCTTGTAACTTTTTTACGGAAAGACATCCTGGTCATTTTAGCTCAAATGCAATGTTCATAGGTAAGTAAAGATCGGACCTGTAGAAAATCTAAAGGTCCATCCTTTATCAATCTATTGATCCTATCAACAGATAAATGACCAAGTCTTTGATGCCAAATCATATTCGAATGATTTCCATTCTCCCTGGATCTTTTAGGGTTTTTATTATTAGTGGTAGTGATATTTATAACACATTCATCAATTCACAATTCATAGAGTCCACCAGAAGTCAAAACACCATCTGCAATAAATTTATCATATTGATTAATGACTAACTTATTACAGAAAAGGAAGGAATATCCATTTCTAACAATATTAGATACGGATATCAAGTTCCTCCTGACTTCAACTACATAAATACAATCTTTAAGTACTAAGACTCGACCACTAGATAATGATAGTCGGCAGGTCCCGATGGCGACTGCTGCAACACTTGCATCAGATCCCATCTGGATGACTATCTCCCCTTGCTCCAGATTCCTAGTTTCCTGAAACAAATGCAACGAATTGCATACATGAACAGAAGCACCAGAATCTACAACCCAACTTCCTTCTCGTCCAACGAGAAAACTAGTTTCAATGATGAAAGTATATTTCATACCTGCTGGGGCATTACCTTTGACATCCGACTTCAGGTATTCTGGGTAGTTACATTGCCAGTACCCTGGTTTCTTGTTGACATCGGTCTTCTTCGATGTCATTAGCGTGGAGGCACTAGAAGATGAACCAACTCCTTGATTCTTCTTCTTTCTCTTCTGAGGCGGGCCCTTCCGAGAACCTTGCTTCCGACTGTGCTTTCCCTTTACTTGCGTAACCATTGCACTAGTAGAGGGGTCGTCCTTCTTCATTACGTCTTCTGCAGACTTTAATGCAGCTAACAGCCCAGCGTTAGTGAAATCATCTTTGTTCATGTGATATGACACGACAAAGTTGTTGAAAGACTTAGGGAGCGACAAGAGAATGAAATCAGCCCGCATTTCAGAATCCATGTAGGCTCCCAGGATTTCCAATTCAGAGAGGTACCCAAACACTTTGAGTACGTGTTCTCTGATAGAAGTCCCTTCCTGCATCTTGCAGCGAATAAGCTCTTTCATCACATTATAACGTTGTGTGCAGTTTATGTCACCGAACATTTCTTTCAGATTCAGCATGATTTCTTGGCAATGGTTCATTTCCACATGCTGCTTCTGAAGCACATTAGACAACGAGCCAAGAATATAGCATCTTGCCAAGTTATGATCTTCATCATATTTCTCATTAAAAGATTTATCTTCCGAAGTCTTAGGGTCTGCAATCTTGTCCTTGGATAGCACATATGAGATGCGCTCCGCAGAAAGGACAAGATCCAAATTTCGGATCTAATCCGAATAATTTGGTCCAGTCAACTGATTGACCTCCAGGAGCCTGCTCAGTGGGTTCATGGACTTCATTTTCTGAAATTATGAATGCACTATATTAGAACATATAAATAATTATATATTAAAATTTTAAAACATTTGATTAAGGCATTTTAAATCAAATTTGTCTTGCTATGTCAACTTTGAAAGCTTATTCCCATATTATCTTTCAAAGTAAGAGATATATTTACCGTTATATCTCAAGCAAGATATGGGATCTCCTCTCTATCTTTATCACATCCCAATAATATGAGAACTTATGACTTGAATAAAGAGAAGAGGGAACACATTCCGCCTTGCAAGTCCAACTTGCATTTCCCAATTCGATCTTTAACACCCAGGCCCACCACCCCTAAGATGATGTTGACCTATTGTTAATTGAACCAACCGTCAATAGGATTAATACTCGCTATACGCAATCCAATATCGCCCCAATAATATGAGGACTCGATATTGGGGTCACTACGTATACAGCCTTACTCTTTCGAGAAGCAAAGACCCCGATCCAAATAAATCATATACATGATCTGTCACTTCGAACAGGCGTCTCCTATATACAGCATCTTGCGACAGAATTCTTTGCCTTGACGAGAGACCATGGATGTCACTTATGTGATCCTCCACCTCATATTCAAATTATAATTAATTAATTATCGTGAATCATATTCACATAATTAGTTTTTCCAAGGGAAATACACATATATTCATAATATAGTGCTTTTAATTAGATATAATTAATTTAATCACACTAAATTAGTTATCAATCCAATTTTCAATAAACAAACTTGATTATCTCTTGAATAGTAGGTATAATCTCAAAGTACGTATTATTTGAATTTTAATAATTAGAAAAATACACCTTGATTTCTCCAGCATTATCGAGTCCCTACTCATTGTCATGGCCAGTACCGACGGGAGTGGGACGGACCACATCCGGTGTAACCCGCTACCCCAATGCTCCCCGACTAGACACCATATCCACCGCAGGAAAGGATAATGCCAGATTGATCATTGTGTACTTTGAGATGCTCATCGGTTTTTCAATCGGAATTGTACCATATAATATTCATCAAAACCATTTTGATAATATTATAAAGAGATTTGCTAAACAAATCCCCATTCCTATTCAAGCAAGAGAGTTTTGCATGTTAAAGTTGTCCTACAACTATTGTAGGAAAAACTAGAGGCTTGCATGAAAAGCAATGTTTGTTGATTTCATATCAACCAATTATGATCAAGATCAATTATCTTATCATTATGGTTATTGAAGGAATTGATTATCATCTTTAAATATTTCACAAATATTTATCAATAATCATTTCAGAAAATTAACAATTAATTTTCATCAACTTATTTGAATGACTATCACAAGGTTCATGATCGAGTTTGTTAATTTTCAGCAGTGACTTCTACTCACTAAAATCAACTTATCTTGATCAATTTAAATATAAATTTCGCAAAATCAGTTTCCAAATATTGCTAATTTGATTTATGACAGAACACAAGTGATATTTCACGCATTTCTAGGCACATCAAAATAGAAATTAACTCATTAATCATGTTTAGATTCGTAGTTCCGGTAACAGTGAATACATGTTTATTCAAAGGGCCGTATCTTGAGCAAATGGAATCCAAATTACATAAACTCAGATCCTATAGTTTCCTTATTTAATGGGGAACAAAATCCAATTGAATATTTCGTGTTTAAATAATTTAAATTGTGTCAAAAAATCCAATTAAACAGAGGTGCGAAAATTGAAATGAGATAAAACTTTCGCAACCCTTTCAAACCCAAGTCGTCCTAGGTTTATAGATCGTATTCAAAACCTTTTCCCACCTAAGGCTCTGATACTACTTGAAGGATATGGAGAATCCTCAAGCGCATCATGGAAGCATGTTGGTCGCATCTTATGCGATCGGGGCGGCTAGTCGCACTAGTCGCTAGGTGCAGCAGAATTTAAAAATTTTAAATCATGAGTTGAAACCACATGATCACTAGACCATTTCTTGGATTGTTTCATATAATCACAAAGTATTAGACATACATCTTGAAGCATGGTTGCGATCACTAGATCTCTAAAGCAAGAGATCCTCCTGACTCAAGTCCGATATACAAAGATGACACTTGCGGGCGCGATGATGAGACGCGTGCTTCCCGCGATCCTCGATGAAGATCCAAGCCTTGAATCTCCTGATTTCGTCCAACGAAATCCGGCGTATCCTTTTAGAGAAAGAAGCCCCAAAAAAGATGGAGATCCACGAGCAATCGAAGCGACAGCATAACGATGTAGATGCAATTGCTATTCCCTTAAGATCACAAGGTGGACGACCACCTCTAGAGAGAGAGATGGAGAGAATGAGAGATGAGAGAGAGAGAGAGTATACGTGTACTATATATTTTCAAAGGGCTAGGGTTGCCCTCTTTTTATACTAGTTCGGGAGTCCATGGATCACAATCCATGGCATACACAAAAACAATGGTTGGATTGATATGTGTATTTAATCAATGGCCATGATCATTGTTGTTCAAAAAACAACAATTTATTAATTTATATTAAACTAAATATATGTTGCATTATCATCAATGTAATTTAATTCAATAAAAATCAATTATCACAAGATAATGATATAATGATCAAAAGGATAATAATCCATTCAAAATTATGGGGTGTCTCCCATGACCAAGTCATGGGTGACGCCACCTCATATTTTGGTGGATTATTTCCTCTTTTTATTTTATATCATTATCTCTTAATTATTTGCAATAATATTTATTGCAAAATTATCCACTAAATTAATTCCAATTTAATTAGTGAATATTTCAATCATGGCATTGGTAGCATGGATAGTACTATCCACAATCTGCATTTCATTGATGATTAAATCTCATTTAATTATCTTGAAAAATCATTCCCACAATATGAATCCTATTCATATTATTCTTGATAATTAAATCTCATTTGATTATCAACATCTTGCTGTTTAGATATATATATATAATTCATCAAAGGAATTATTCTTGAACTCCTTCAAGAATAATGTGCTTTCTCTGCAGATACTTGGAGATAAGGACAAGGCGATTGTATTGTTCCACGTATAGTGACTGGGATGTTGAGATCTCATCTCAAATCCAGATCTCACGGACCTCCCACGGATGCTTGATTAAATCAAGACTACAAATCTAATCTTCTCATTGCATCTGAATTTCGTTCAGATCAATGTCCAATATTTGGACCAAGATCATAGTGCTTCTCTACTGAGAGGAGCCACTAAAATCCAAACATGTTTCATCACTCCCTCGGAATGGAAGTGTCATGGTTATACAATCGTTTATGATCACATCACCCTCAGGTATTCCAAATACCTGTACATCATGCAAAGTGGAAGACCTACGATCAACCTGAAGATTAAGATCAATTTTACGCTATTTTCTTCAGGGTTTGATCACCAAGTTCCTCAATCTTGGTCATTGGGAATCGGTATCGATCATATGCTTTCCCAAAGCATATATCATACCTTCAAATTCTTGTCATACTTCTAAAGCACGACGACCATGCATGAGATTTGATCGGTCCCAATACCTCATGAGTGAGCTCATGTCTTCTGGTTCATAAGTGAACCCGTATGATCCCTTTGAGAGATCGTATTACTCACATGCCCTTACATGCACACCAGCGCGTCGGTGTATAGACCTTGGTTAGGTCATCAACCTATTGGTTTGCCAAATGTACACACTCAGACATATAGTAACACATTTGTCTCCGGTCAGAGGATGTGTGCCTATTTTGTGACAGCATTCAACATAGGACTTAGGTTATCTCGATCTCATTAAGTCAACCCTTTGACCTAACTAATCTTACACCTCTGAATCACTATTCCCATCCAGAGGACCTGCATCAAGAGGTCGGTCAGATATCTGCCTTTGTGAGAAAGGATTGCCATCTCCTACTTAGGTTGGAGATCATCTCTTAATAATCATTTGACGGTGCTTGATGAGTTCTCTATCTAACTCTTTAGATATTCATCCAAACACCAGCCTATATGATTCATTTAATGAATCAACAACTATATGATCATCAATATGGCCATGGTACATAACCCTAATTGTACAGAGGGACCTTATAGTGCATTCATTCATTTAATTTCAAAAAGGGAGTGAAACATAAATAACTTTTATTAATAAAACAAATATATTACAATAACATTTTTTATAAGAATGGTTCCCCCGGGCTCACATGCCCAACAAGAGAGGGGTGTGTGTGTGTGAATACACAGAGTTGGCAGGGGGATGAGTTTTTATAGATGAAGATGTGTGGGGGGGAGAGGGAGTAGATCATCGAGTAATCTACTCTTTTTACTTTTTTTTTCTTTTTCTACACATGTGAGCCCTCGAAAGAGGACCGCTGAAAATGCACATGATACATATTTTTACAACAAATGCATGAATAAAGAATTGACTGAAGTTCTTTGAATCTTCCTTGATTTTCTTTTGTGGCTTCCAACAGCATGAGCTTCCAACTCCATGCCTCCATGGGTCTCAAGCGTCCTTGGTCTCCATGGGCCCTGCCACAACAAAATAATGTCAGAAAAATATCAAGACATTTAATCATGATGTAAAAATAACGCGATGAAAAGACCTAAAATTTTGAAAAAATATTCACATAAAAATAATACAATAAAATTCAACAAACAAACAAAGATGACTCGTGTCCTCGACAACGAAGACATTTGATCAACTGAATTCTCATCGCATTAATATGATAAAGTGCAATTATTAACGTGGTGAGAATGTGGTTCATCAAATGGCATCTTTGCCACTGATCCCTAGAGGGGTTGAGGAAGCTGGGCTAATGCCTGGGTTTAGTAGACGATCAATGATGAGGGGTGGAGGTGGCTACTATATAGGGTGGTAGGTGGTGGTTATATGTAATGAAGGAGGTGATTTTTAACGACTGATGTGAAGGTATGGAGTGATGATGAGGGTCATTGATGGGTTGACGAGGGTAAAGGACGTCGGGGTTACATGGAGGGAGCATTGAATCGGGGAGAGAGGGGTCGAGGCGACGACCAAAAATGGAAGGGGTCGGGGGTGTCGTGAGGCCTAACAGATGGGGAGGGAGAAATGTGGAGGTAGAAGACGAAGCGTGGATCATTGGAGCATGTGATCCAATGGCCTAAATGAAGGTTCAGGTGTGCGGTAAGGATCTAGTTGCTCAAATAAGATCTAGTGGCTGAGGAACAAGCAAGGATGAACGATTGGGATGGAGATTAGGAGCAAGATCTGATGGTGGGGAAAAGAGAGGAAATGTGGAGGACATAGATCCATTGGATATAAAATCATCCAACGATGTTGTTGAAAGCAGAGGCCTACGGTGGACATCTGATCCGAGGGACCTGATTAGATGGTTGAGGAGAGGGTGCCAAAGAACGACCAAGATTGAGAGGGGGGACGATCTGAGGGTTAAGGATGAAGGAGTGACGTGAAGGGGGAAGATCCGTAGGATGGGAAGTGATTGTGTGGTGGATGAAGAGGCAAAAAGAAGAGGTTTAGATGAGATCAACCAATGATGGAGATCGAGATGGTTTGGATGGGCATGATGAAGTTGGGTAGCTAGATCAGACAGTGGAGATCAGTGACGAGTGGGGAAAAGAAGATGCGGCCACGTGGCGGCTCCAGAGAGCACCACGTGGCCACTCTAAAAAAATCAATAAATAAGAAAATAAAGAAAATAAAAAGAAATAGTATGAGGTTGATATAGGAAAAAGTCAAAACATGAAAGTTGTAGATATCGATGAGATCTATAAGTTTCAAGTTGGTCAGAAGAGGTCATTTGTATAAAGAAGAATTTTCGCAAGTGTTTTCAATGATTAAAAACACTTAAGTTTAAGGGTTTTGAAATTTCTTTGTATTTTTTATCTCTTTCTAAAGCCAAAACAAACATATACAGTAATTAACTTTATTTTTAGGAACTTTTAATAAAAAAATAAGGAAAAGGGATAGTAATTAAATATAATAAATTGGGGTTAGATATTATAGATTAATTATATACATATTATTTATAAAGATGCAGAATTAATGAAGATTTATCATGATTTTCTTATTAATCGAGAATAAAAATAGAGAATAATATCGTCCAGCGGGGATTCGTCAATAGGGATCTCGTGCATACAATCCATGGCGATGGAAGCCTTCACTTTCACTGGAGACGATGGATGCCATTATATGATCCTCCATATCTCATTCAAATTTTAATTAATTATTATGAATCATATTTACATATTTAATTCTTAAAGGAAAAACACATCTATTCATGATAGAGTGTTTATTGGCTTTAATTGATTTAATCATATTAAATAAATTATCAATCCAATGCAACAAACAAATAATTAGGATTTGATTGATATTATATAAGCTCTCACAAGTAAGTATTATTTTGTATTTTAATAATTAGAGTATAACTTGACTTACTCATATTATTCTTCCCTAAAAATGCATCCGGCCAGTACACTCAACTTATGGTGAGAGGGAGCATTTCCTTGACATGCAAGGTGCTAATTAAGAAACCAAGCTATCATACTTGGGCTAGATACCTTCACCATTCCGATTGAGAACAATACAAAATAATATCAATGTATTTGTGGTTTTATCGATCAACTTTGATGACTATCATTATACTATATTGTAATCACCCAGAAATATTAGGCATCTTAAAACACTTTTGAGATCCTAAATTTCTAAGCATATCAAGCAACCATGTTTTGCATGTAAAAGTTGACCTACGCCTATTGTAGGTTAACTAAGATTTTGTCATGAAACATACATTCAATGGCCATTGATGTTTTAATCAATTATTTTCATAAATATTAAGCATCAATTTAATCAAGGTAAGTTCATAATTTCCATGATTTACATTCGATGATAAACACATTTAGCAAGAAGACTTGATGATCCCATCATCATTCGATCTATCTCCACTAAATATGGAATATCTAGGGAAAAAAGAGTCGGAATCATGCGAAATATAGTCGAGTGGTTTGATGGTTTATTACATACTTAATTATAGTGTTTATATCATGTTTCAGGGTGGAAAAATAGTAAGAAAAAATTCATTTCTTACAGATATGTGAATATATGCAAATATAATTTCATTATGGGACCTATTCGAATTTTAATTCATGAACTTTTGGTACCAACAATAGGCTACTATTTTGGGGACATATTTGGATATTATAAATACATTTTTATTATCCAAAAAACACATCCAAACAGTGCATAAACATGGTCTTTTCAATTTAGCAAAAAACAATTCGAAATGTGCATAATATGCACAAACTACGAGTTCCTGTGCAACCGATATGCAAAACTTTGTTTCCTAGGATTTTGGATCACATATAGGAACTTCGACCAGGGCTCTGATACCACTTGAAGGCAAGGTTTTGGACCTTAGCACATCATAGAAGCGTGAAGATCGCATCAAATGCGATATAGAGTGACTAGTCATACTAGTGGCTCAAGGCAACGAAAATTAAAATTTTAAAAGAGATGAAACCACATGATTAGAGAACACTTCTCAAATCATTTCATCAAGATCACGAACAAGATATACGAATACCTCTTGAAGCATGGTTACGATTGATGTCTCTAAAGTAAGAGACCTTTTATCTCAAGTCCCATCCGACGGAGGAGACCATTGCGAATGTGTGGTGAGACGCGTGCTTCTCGCAATCCATGTTGAAGATCTGATCAATGAATCTTTTAATTTCATCTCATGAAATCCGACATATTCTTCAAGAGAAAGGGGCACCAAAGAAGAAGATCCATGAGCAGTCGATGGGATAGCACAACGGCGTAGCGACGATGGCGACTTTCTCTAAGACAAGAAGTGGACGACCACTCTTGAGAAAGAGAGAGAAGGAGCTTGTGATGAGAATAAGAGATAGAGAGAACATGCAATTATGTTGTCTAAAAGAATATATAGGGTTGCTCTTTCTTTTATAATATTTTGGATGTACATGGATCACAATCCATGTGCTGCACAAAATCAATGGTTTAGATTGATTTGTGCTTTTAATCAATGATCATGATTTTGTTACACAAATTTACAACAATAATTAACTTAAATTAAATTAAATATATTGAATAATCATAAATATAATTTAATTTAATCAAATCAATATGCATAAAAGGATTAAGAAGGAGGCAAGTCTCCTTCCAATCATGGAGTGGATGACCACCTTGAATTAAGACTCAAGGGTGGTCGTCCACTCTCCACTATTAGAAGGTGACTTCCTTACTATAATTATTTCAGATTACATATCTCACATACTCCTTCATTATTTGCAACAACTTTTATTATGAATTTATTCACAAAAAAATAATTCTAAATTATTCTATGACAATTCCAATCATGCCATCTAAAATATATCACATTCATACATCCAAAATAAAATGTAAATTGTATTTACAATTATTTGTCCAATATGAATCCAATTCATATTTACATTTCATTCATAAATACCCATTACAATTAGCTCTCTCTAATATATTATAAATCACATTTACAATATATGATTATTCATATCCTTGATAATTAAATCATAATAATTATCATGGATGTCCATTCTCATGTGTCCAAATAATATGAATCATATTCATTTTATCCATGATAATTAAATCGCATTTAATTATCAATTTTCCAATGCTCAGATATATTATTCAACAATGAAATTATTCTTAAACTCTTTCAAGACTAATGCGCTTTCTCCGCAGATACTTAAAGATAAGGACATGGCGATTGTATCTTCCACGTATACTGACTTAGATGTTGAGATCATATCTCAAATTCAGATCTCGGGGATCCTTCAAAGATGTTTGATTAAATCAAAGCTGTAAATTTAATTTTCTCATTACGTATGAATCGTATTCATATCAATGTTCAACATTTGGACTAAGATTAGATTACTTCTCTACTTAGAGGAGTCACTAAAATCAAAACCTATTTCATCACTCCCTCGGAATGGAATCGTCATGGTTATACAATCGTTTATGATCACATCACCCTCGAGTATTCCTAATGCCCGTACATCCTACATACTACAAGACTTATAATAAACCCGAAGTTTTAGATCACTTTTAGACTTTCTTCTTCATGTTTTTATCATTACATTTGGTCATTGGGAGTTGGTATCAATCATATGATTCCCAAAAATATATATCATACCTACAAATTCTTACCATGCTTCCAAAGCAAGATGACCATGCGTGGAGTTTGATATGTCCCAATACCTCATGAGTTAGCTCATGTCTTCTAGTTCAGTAGTGAGCATGTTTGTTCCCTCTGAGAGATTGTATTACTCTTATACCCTCGTATGCACACCAGCTCGTTGGTGTATAGATCTTGATTAGGTCATCAACCTATTGGTCTGCCAAGTGTACAGATTTAGGAAATAGTAATACATGTGTCTCCGGTCAGAGGATGTATGCCTATATCGTGACAGTATATGACATACGTATTAGTTATCTCGATCTCTTTAAGTCAACTCTTTGATCTAACTCATCTAACAACTCTAAATCTCTATTCCTATGCAGAGGACCTGCATCAAGAGGTCGATCGAATATCAGCCTGTAAAGAAGGATTGTCATCTCCTTCTCAGTCTGGAGTTCATCTCTTAACAATCATTTGACGGTGCTTGATGATTCCTCAATCTAACTCTTTATATATCATCCGAGCACCGACCTCTATGATTTAACCATTGAACCATCAATTGTATGATCATTAAGATGGCCATGGTACATAACTCTAATTGTACTAAGAGATTTATAAGTACGTTCATTTATTTAATCTCAGAAGGAGAATGGAATAAACAAATAACTTTTATTAATATATCAAATATTACAATAACATTTATTGTAGAAATAGTTCACCTCGGGCTCACATGGCTAACATGGGGCTTGTTGAAAGTCTTGACCTCCAAACTGGAATCCTGAGCCTTGAAACTATCCCAAAGACCCAACTGTTCTTCCACTCTATTATTGTTGTGTGTCCGAGTTGCTGGCACACAATGGGCATTGGGACTTGAAGTGTCCCGGCTATCTACAAAGGTAACATGTACAGCTCTCTGCAAGTGATAAGCTCCCACCGAAGGCAAAATTGCCTGCCCCAGGCCTACGACTATGTCTCTGCATAGGGGGTGGGAAAGACTAAACTACGACCTGCTAAGGCATGTCCCAATATATGGGATGGTTGAACTAGCTAGCCGATGGTTCCATCGCAGTTGAGTGGTGGCGACGATCTCTACAGAACCGAGAGAAGTCCTGACGTATAACTCTACTAGGTGGGAGTGGAGGCAACTGTAACCAACCTCCCTGTAACCGATGTTGTGTAGCCTCCCACTTCGTCACCTTCATTGTAACCTCCTTGATGGAGATGAGATCCAAGGTAGAAAATCTAGAGAGCATATAGATCTACACGAGGTGGCATGGTTCTACATAAAGAACTAGAGCATTGACGAATCTCGTATTCATCATGCTAAAATTGGTCAATTAAGCTCTGTTCCTCAAAATCCATATGCATTTAATAATCAATAGAGCATCATTAGCATTCATACATGTGTAAATAATATTTGCATTTCATCATGCATACTTGCATAGTGTAAATTAGCTTAAAAGCTGCTAACTTCCTATATTTTTAATTAATTAATCCTAAATCCGATTGACATAAAATCACCTATATTATGTAGATATTACTAACAAGAATAAATAAAAAATACAAAAAATGCTAACTTAAATAAGTGTCAAATAAACCCAAGTCCTAATTTCACATCAGACGGACTAAAGGTACATATCTTCCTCATACAGTATCCAATTTTGGTCTACTTACTTTTAAAGTACTCCATTTTCAAATACCTTCAAAACAAGATCAATTTCAAAAAACTCGGAGCTCATATGTGAAAGTTGGGTTTTGGGCCTCTTTTACGCATTTAGCTTTTGGTGAATTTTGTCATAAGTTTTTATAACATAATTAATCCTTTTTAATTTTATTTCTTCTTCATTTATGTTCTTTGATGAAAGTTTTATTAAACGGTATAAAATTTCAAATTTAGATTAAGACTGAAATCAAAGAAACAAACTGAGTCTGAGTGTCCTTTATAAGTCTGTACCAAATTCACGTATTCCAAACCTCTATTTTATTTCCTTATTTTCTTGTTTACTAAAAATCCAAAACAATTAGATTAGTGTGTAATTAATTTTCTTGTATTCTATCGTAAAGATCGGATTCGAAATGATGCAATTAGAAAGAAAGTTGGTGTAGCTCCGATCGAGGATAAGATGCGAGAAAAACGCTTAAGACGGTTTGGACATTTGCAAAGAAGATCAGCTGATGCACCAGTTAGAAGATGCAAGTGTTGGGAGGTGGAGCCGGCTAAGAGAGGGCGAGGACGCCCCAAGAAGTATTGGAAAGAGACCATACAAAGGGATCTTAGTTTTGTGGATATAAGCCCGGGATTGGCCCAAAATAGATCTGAATGGAGGCGAAGAATCCATGTAGCCGACCCTACTTAATTGTGAGAAAAGGCTTTGTTGTTGTTGTTGTTGTTGTTGTCTATCGTATTTTTCTAGAACTTTTATCCCCTTTAAGACCTCCAAAAAAATTGTAAAATCCCACAAAGTTGGTTTTCTATACACATGGAGGCCACCAAAAATACCATTTTGTACAGTGACCTCTTTTGCTCCTAGGTCCTTCATGAATGTGTAGATCTCGTCGAGACGAACAATTTCGTGCAGGAAATTTTTCGATCTGAGGTCCCCTTCTATTTTGTTTTGATTTATATTTCTCTTTTTTTTAATTTTTTTAGGGGTGCCACATGGCGGCCCTTGGGCGTGTCACATGGCACCTCTCTCTCACCCTTCTCTATCTTGATGCCCCCTATCACGTGCCATGTGACCTCATCCTCTCCCAGACCATGTACGAGGCATGTGACCCAACGCCCTCCCCTTCCTCCCTTTTTCTAGCAGTTGTCTTCTCCAATGAAACCCCCTTCCCTGCAGTCGTTGTTCTCCTCCGCCATGCATGACCCGCGACCGTTATGTGCTGTCTCCATTTCCCTCCTCCGACCGTTACGAAGCTGGCTTCTCCTCCTTCCCATAACGCCCTCTACTCCTCCCTATAAAGCTATGTCGTATGCCACCCCTGCAACACCATCCACCATTTTCTTGCTCGGCTGGTGATAGTAGCTCGAGCTTTTCAACCTCGGTGTGATTCAAGGGCTTCCCCCTTGTAGCTGCTGCCGCAACCAAGACTCGAGCTATCTGTCACCGTATCTCTTGAGGCAAAGATCGGCTAAGGTGTTTCGAACACTAGGCCATCTTCCAAGCGTTGACCACCCAACCCCTTCACCTTCGGATATCTTCCTCATCTTCTTTATTCATGAACCCTTCGCCCTCGCGCCGACTTCCACACGCCACCTCCATCACCTCCTTCCGCCCCTCCGTGCTCGGTCGCCCCAACCACCCACGAGCAACCTCACAGCCTCCGACCCTTTTCCCCTGGTTTTTGCTAACTCCTTGCAGGTACACTCCACACCATTCCGTCATTGTGCTCCCTACTGTTTCTTCTCTCTACACCATCACGGACCTCCCCGCTTGATGTCCACCACCTTCCGCCTGCCTCGGCCTGCGCCTCTCCAGCTCTTTGAGGTGGTGGCTCCATCTCCTCCACCCGATGTCGTCTACTCCACTGCCTTGGAGGTCACATCGCCCACCTCGGCTGCCTTCACCGCCCACAGCTCTGCCCCAGGCGTGTGTCGCCTGGTGTCGCATGAGGCAGAGTTCCTCCCTCTCCGCTCAACAGAGCCATCTGCTTGCCTCGACCTCTGCCGACCGCCTCCCTCCATCGCGTACGCATCACGTTTGGGAAGGGTAAATTTATGCCCCCATCCTTGGCTTCAAAAAATTACGAAAAGCTCCAGGAATCCAGGATGTTGGAAATGCGAGCCCACGGCGAGCCATTAAGCAATAAGTGTTATTGCAAATGTCATTCCCTGATCTGAAATGAAGAATGAATAATTTGCATAATAGGTCCCTTAGTACAATTAGGGTTATGTACCATGGCCATCTTGATGATCATACAGCTGTTGATTCAACTGTTGAATCATAGAGGCTGGTGCTTGGATGAATATCTAAAGAGTTAGATTGAGGACTCATCAAGCGCCGTCAAATGATTGTTAAGAGATGATCTCCAGCCAGAGTAGGAGATGGCAATCCTTATCCTTAAAGGCCGATATCTGACCGACCTCTTGATGCAGGTCCTCTGCATAGGAATAAAGATTCGGAGGTGTCAGATTAGTTAGGTCAAAGAGTTGACCTAACGAGATCGAGATAACCGAAGTCCTATATCGTATGCTGTCACGATACAGACACGCATCCTCTGACCGGAGACAGATGTGTTGCTATATGTCTGAGTATGTACATTTGACAGACCAATAGGTTGATGACCTAACCAAGGTCTATACACCGGCGCGCTGGTGTGCATATAAGGGCATATGAGTAATACGATCTCTCAAAGGGATCATACAGGTTCATTTATTGAATCAGAAGACCTGAGCTCACTCATGAGATATTGGGAAGAATCAAATTCCGTGCGCACGGTCGTCTCGCTTTGGAAGCTTGACTGAATTTGTAGGTTTGATATATACTTTTGGAAAGTATATGATCAAGACCTAGGTATGATATATGCTTTTGGAAAGTATATGATCGATACCGACTTCCAATGATCGAATGAGAAACTTACTGATAAAACCATGAAGTAGACAGTATAAAGTTGATCAAATACTTCAGGTTTAATCTGAGTCTTCCAGTACGCAGGATGTACAGCTATTAGGAATACCTGAGGGTGATGTGATCATAAATGATTGTATAACCATGACGCTTCCATTCCTATGGCGTGATGAAACGGGTCTGGATTTTAGTGACTCCTCTCAGTAGAAAAGTAATCTGATCTTAGTCCAAATGTTGGACATTGATCTGAATGTGATTCAGATTCAATGAGAAGATTAGATTTACAGTTTTGATTTAATCAAGCATCTATGGGAGGCCCGCGATCTGGATTTGAGATATGATCTCAATATCCAAGTCACTATATGTGGAACAATACAATCGCCCTGTCCTTATCTCCAAGTATCTGCGGAGAAAGCGCATTATCCTTGAAAGAGTTCATGGATAATTCTATTGTTGATATATGTATCCGAGCATTGAGAAAATGGATAATTAAATGTGATTTAATTATCATGATTAATATGAATTTGATTCATATTATAAAGAGAGTTGTCTTAGATAATTAAATGTGATTTGATTATCAAAGATGTAAATAATGTGAATGTGATTCATATTATTTGAACACAAGAGAATAGAGATCCAAGATGATTAAATGTGATTTAATTATCATGGATATGACTAATGTGGATAGCAATATCCATATTAGTCATATATATTATAAATGTGATTTATAATATATAAGAGAGAGCTATTTGTAATTTACATTTGTTAATTAAATGTTAATGTGAATTGGATTCACATTGGACATTAAATTGAAAATGTAATTTACATTTTGTTTTGGGTTGTGAATGTGATTCACAAATTTCCAATGGCATGATTGCGATGTTCACATAATAAATTGGATTTATTTTTGTGAAACAATTTGCAACAAAAGTTATTGCAAATAATGGAGATTACATAAAAGGTGAAATAGCCACCTTCCTATTGGAGGAGGGTGGACGGCCACCACTCCCATTAGGAAAGGGAGGCCGTCCCCCCTCTCCACATGGAAGGAGGCTTTCTCTCCTTTCATTATCTCCATGTATTGATGATTTAATTTTGTGATTAAATTGTGTTGATTTATCAACATATATTTAATTAAAATTAAATTAATTGTTGTTGTGTTTTTAGCAACAAATCATGACCATTGAAAGAAACACAAATTAATGTGGACCATTGGACTTGTGTTGACACATGGATTGAGATCCATGGATCCCAAAACCCTATAAAAGGAGAGGCACCCCATTGCTCTTCTTTACACACAATAGACACACAATAGTTGAGACAACAAATCTCTCTCTCTCTCTCTTTCTCTCTCTCTCCCTCTCATGGCTGTCCACCATGGATGCCCTAGAGAGGTTCTTCATCGCCGCGGCATCGTCTCCGTCTCCTTCGGTGCGCCCCGCTCGTGAAGAAGACGTTGGATCTCGTGTGTCAAGATCAGGAGATCCGCCACTTGGATCATCAACATGGATTGCGAGAAGCACGCGGTTCATCCCCGCACTCGCAAGCGTCTCCTCCGTCGGATCGGACTTGAGACAGGAGGTCTCTTCCTTTAGAGACTCGATCACAACCACGCTTCAAGAGGTAAAGCTAATACTTTTTTGTGGTTTAGACGAAACGATCCGAGAAGTGTTCTTGGATCATGTGGTTTCGTCGCATAAAATTTTAATTTCCGCTGCATAGAACAACTAGTGCGACTAGTCGTTCTTCGTCGTATCCGATACGACGATCACGCTTCCGTGATGCGCTTGAGGATCTAACAATATCTTCACAGGAGTCACGTGCACTTGTTGGAGAAATTGTAGAGGCCCCCCAAGAGTTCCAGAAATTACAATCTAGTCCACCATCAGCCAAAGCATATGCTCTGCACATGCTACGGTGGAGAAATTGCACAAAGCCCCTGAAAAGTTTTTATATTTGCAGATAAGTCCTTCAGGTGCTATTTTGAGAAGAAAATACTTATTTTTATTGCACTTTAGTCCTTGACATTTCAAATTATTATATTTTGCTCATTCAAACTCCGATTTTAGCAAATAATATGTTGTTTTGAAGCTATTTTCAATTCCTATCATTTGACATAGTTTGCAAATAGATCTGAGGCTATTTATTGAGATTTATTAATTGAAGATCTATGTTGACAAATGTAGGTTGATTATTGATATTTTACGCTATATTTTCATTGAGAAATTAGCGATTTATTTTGTAGGGATTTGATTGAGGATATGATGATTCTGAATTAATATTTGAGGATTTAATCTTTGTAGGGTCTTAATTGAGGAGGAATTCATTTAATCTCCCTATCAATATGTCTGATTAACGAATTATTTTGAGGAGAAAATTACAGGGAATTTCGACGGGACTATTCATTGATTAACCTCCTAGGCTCAACCTGAATATTATTGATAAATATTTTGGGACTGAATTTCCTTTGATTTGTGAATCTATTTAGAGGACTAAGTGATCATCTTTGTGGGATTAAAAATCATATTCACAGATCCTGCGATCATCCGCTCTGTTTATTTTTTGTCATCATCGTATTACATTTTCCCGTATAGAAAATAATCAAGCAATTAACTAATTAATTTAATTAATTTAAAACCACACAACTAAAAATCATTATTTCATGTGTTCGACCTCGGTATACTTGCCAAGTAAAAATATTTTACAACATTCAATGATTGTGATTTTTGTTGAATCAGTTTTCGCCTCCTGTACTACAATTTAAGATAATCAAAGAGGTGAAATCCGCGATCATCAAATGGCGATGTTGCCGAGGAATGGCATATTTTTAGGGTTTTAAATTATTTTATATAATTATTTTTTGTGTCATTTTTTATTTGCATTTTATTTTCTACACTTCATTTTGCATTTCTCTCTCATTCCTGATACTAACCATGATTTCTCTCTTTGCAGATTACTCAGAGCAAATTTTTGGATATAATTTAAGAGGCTTACGAAGAAGGTTAAATTTTTAATTTTGTGAGAGAGATCTTAGTTTAGATTAATTTTATGCATTATTCACAGGGTCTCTCTCTGAACCCTTTAATTTGTAATAATTCAGAACTGAACTTCTTTGTGGTGTGTCGTGTCTGTTTCAACCCCTTATGTGTAATTGGGACCCGACTTGAGTGGCGTAGGAATTGGGAACATATGCGCTTGCTTGTTTATCCTTGATTATGCTCATAATTTTTAGGCCACCCTTCTTCACTAACTAGACGCACTACAGATCGTTCGACTTAGCCAAAAATTTGATCAATTCTTTCTCGCTAATAGAACTATCTACTTAGGGTGATTTCATCTATGCATATTATTTAGTGTAATTTTAACTCCTTGTATTGCATCCCTCATGAAGAACATGAGGAATCACTTTAAGTCTTCTTATTAAGCATGTGTCATTGATTTACGCTTGCATTCGCTTTTTCGATTCTCCCTTCTCAGTTTTACAACTTGGGAATTAAAGGAATTGGGACTGCTCGGTCGACGTGAATTTCTATGCTCACCTAAAACTTCAGTGATAACTTTAATTTAAAATTGAGACTATTAATCAAGGTGACTGTATCTAAAACAAACATAAAATTTACCCTTGTGTCCGGTGGAGAGAAACTCGCTCATTATTTGTAAGGACCAGATCGCACACTTAGGGTAGAGCCAAAAACTGAAAATTTTCATTCATACTACTGTTTTTAGAAACAATTAGCTACTTCTTAGTAAGGGTTCCGGGTAGCCGTTTTACGGTCCAACTACCCTTTGCAGAGTGGGTGGTTTAGAGGACATCACGAAAGGCTCCGTCCTCAAGTAACACGAGTAGCCGTCTAACGGTTTGTAATTACACCCATACTAGCTAAAAGTAGGTGCAACTAGTTGTATGAACTCGGGACAGTCTTTGTGATATATTTTGGCACCTAACAACTTCGCTTAATTTTCAAGATTTCTTTACCACTAAAATTAAAATTGAAAAGATAAGCGGTCGAACCCTGACATGCCTTCACAAGTATCGAGTGGGCGAATCTACATGTTTGTTTTCTGTTTGACTTGTGTGCGTCAAAGACCTTGCAATCGCAAGAAAAATGTGTTTCATGAATCACTTCATCCCTCCCTTGAGAAGATGTCTACACACTGGTCTTCCTATCTGGTCTCCACGACCATGCCCCCATATCCTTCTTCTCACTCATTTCAGGGGAATCTTCTCTGCAAATCATGTCTCCCTCAATCATCATTCTCTTCCCTCCCATACACCCCACCCTATGACCACACTTCTTCATGAAATAGATCTCTCTCACATTCTGACAATCTTATGGACATGAGAGAGCGAGCAGAATTGAGGATGGAAAATAGAGTAACTAATATTAACAATGAAACATGAATCCGATTACTATGGACTCCCAACCTATTGAACCATCCCTTACTTAGGTTGACTCTCTTCCTGCGTACGATCAATTTGCCTTCAACAATTCATGAGAAAACCAGAGTTAAGGAAATATGACTTCTGGTCGGACCATGACTGAGAATAATCAATACTCTATTCAAGGTTACATGCTGGAATCATGACATATGGAGAATGATTATTCAATCACAAATCATGAGACGTTTGAGGATAAGATTGCTCGGATCAATCACAGAGCAAATGTTTTGACTGAGAAAATATATGATCTCATCCAGTTTATGAAAAATCCAAAATAAGTGTGGCTACCACCAAGCGAACCACATAATAATCATGTGACTCACAATCACGCACAACCACCACTGATCTCTGACCCCCATACTGACCATATCACAGAAAATACCCCAAAAATTGAAAAAATAGAAAACTCAAAAAAAATGGACAATTCTGAAATGGTAGCATTTTGCAAGAGTCTAATCTTAGAGCTTCCATTGATTAAGGCCATAGAATATGTTCCTGATCTTAACCGGTTTGTAAAGAGTCGACTAAACCCTAAAAATATGGGCGAGAAATGATCAAAGACTGAATATCATGTCGTATCAATGTCCAGCTCTTTGGTGATGAATCATAAAATCAAAAGTCGCAAAGTCAAGCGGTTGACTCGGATCACATGTGAATATGAGGATACCTTATTTACTCATGTTCGGTTAGACTATGATTCTACATTAAACACCTCCCTATGTCCGTCTTTGACCAACTCAAACTCAGACAACTCAAAAACACTAGGATGATCGTTCAATTGCCCGATCGAACTACTAAAAGACCACGGGGGATTGTTTCGGTCGTCATAATTTTCCGAGGTGAAAATACAAAGTGGACTTTATTGTCCTTGACAATGAACACCCCAAAAAGTTGTCTGATTCTCCTATCATTTTAGGAAAGTTGTTCTTAGCCTATACTAAGGCAATTGTTGATTATGAGACTCAAGAAATCAAGTTTCCGAACTTTAACCACAATGAACAAAAACTCAATGACACGACCTACTCTGAGGGAACCCGAGTAGAAACTGACAGTCATTATCAAGATACAAACACTTCACATAATTAGACTTCTCCTTACGAAACACAGACACAAATCCTAAGAGAAACGCCTGAGAAATCAACGTTGAGTTGTATTTGGATTCTCACCACCCTAGCATAACTCCTAGGAGGAATCAAGATTTTAGAGCTTATGAAGAATTGGACCATATTTTTGAGGATCGTCACAATTATTTAAGTGGTACAATCTTCGAGTTGGTAGTAATTCCCGAGACACTTGAACCATATAAGGAATTGACTCAGGAAACTTCTTATGTCATCAAAACTCACAATTATCATGAGGTGACATCAACATCCCCAACCAACACTCACAAAGCCACTAGGAACATGCTCCCTCGGTCGAAGTCGCATATGACCCTAAGAGAATTGGTCGACTTTTACGGGGATTCATCTAATGAGGAACTCATAAATGCCACAACCGTTACTCAAGAAAGTGAGAAGAAGATTGTTCATCTTCCTCACAATACTTCTCAAGGAAACAAATAGACCAAGAAAGTCACCTTAGACCTTAGACACCAGGTGATTTCTGAAGATTCCTCGTCCAGTCCTGAAGTGATTCATCAGGTAAGTGCAATAAGTACAGATTTGATCCAAGGGCACTTACCTCTGATTGACAATAGTTGGAGATCCTCTGCATACGACTGTTATTCTCCTAAGGATGACTCAGATGACAGTTGGTCTTCTTCATTCCCCCCTCTTCACCATCCTCCACATACCGATACTATCTCCTGCCATATTCCCGCAAGAAGGTCCGTCGCAAACCTCCTTGACCTTGTACATTCATAAATCTACTCGTTTCCCCACGTGTAATTATCCGATCATACCTAGGCTGACCTGAGCCTAAGTATAGGGGGACCGGTACCATTGTGTTTACATCACTTCTATTCTTTTCTCCTCACCCTCGACTGCCCAATTTCGTACTTTTTCTGCAATGCTTAGTCCCTCAAAAGTCTAAGTATAGAGGGGCATGTTGACTTTTCTTTTTAGCTCATCTATATTTAGTACGAGCTATGTCTACATTTCACTTTGTACCATGAGGACATAGCACACGTTAAGTATGGGGGTGTTTGTATATATTCTACATGCTTTATCCATAGCTCACACTTCATTTTTTTCATCTAACATCAGGGATGGGTACAAGTTATGTATGTATATAATACTAAAATCTTTCGGTAAATAATACTTGTTTTTCAAAAAAACAAAACAAAAACAAAACAAAAAAAACAAAAATATTTTTACATAAAAAATCATCACTCATGGTCTTGCATTTCATTAAACATCTCATGCATCCATGCATTCTTTGGTTGATATATTCCTCACACATTCACTATCACTCAAGGCTAGAGGATTTTGAGGACACTTGATTTCTGAGATCTTGAGAGTCTGAGTTAGCTAGCCTTAGTCATTAGGATTTTGAAACTTAATAATCCACACTTCCCTAGTTTGAAAGATTTATGTACTATATTGAACTCTTCATATGTACCCTCTAAAGAATATGATCAGCGCATCACTTTCACAACTGCATGATTGATGATATGAGTTGAGTTATCACTTGAGGAACTGGGACTGGATATTTGAGCCTAGACCCGATCTAATGATGCTCGAGGATGGGATAAAGTTAATGAAGGTTTCAAGAAACCTGAGTTTCAACAAAGCCCTAGCCAGTATGTGAACAAATATGTTATCGTTTGATTTTACCTATGTACCCGGGTGTGATGAAACATAAATAATTGTTGATCAGTGTACGCCAATTTTTGGTAAAAGTAGTGGAGCTAGCCAAAAAAAGAAAATAATAGAAATAAATATTCAAAGAAAAGCTCAATCATTGGAAAGTCAAATTCAAAAGAGCTTCCACCAATGGCGAGCGCTCCCAACCATTTTCAAAGTGTCCACTTGGACCAAATGCTATTTGGACCAAGGAGTCGAGCTAGCACCATAAAAGGGATCTACATCGTAGAGTGATACAAGTCTGGGTGTCGAAGGTATCTTAGATACTCAAAAGAAACACACCCCGGTGTACTCATAGAAAAACAAGTGCAGACAACTCCAAATTCTCTTGACGGACACATTGATCAACAAAATAAAAATACACATGTGTTGAGTAATAAGGCACTCGAGAGGCCCCTTGTCCCAATGTGAGGGAGAGAAAAATAGACAAAATCCTATTCCCTCCATCATCTGGCCGTCCATATACACTTTCAAGTCTGACGAACTAATGAGACGGTTGACTGAAGCAAGAATAGACTTGTTCCATAGTGTTGAGGATCAGGTCTAGAGGAGTCTCCTAGACTAGGACCTTAGGTGACTGACGGGCCGCAGACCTACCCTTTTAATGTTGTCGAATTGACTATTTCGTTGTAGACAGATAGATCCACGTCGATCAAAAATAACCGCACGGATCGAATAATCGTCGAATGATATAACGCGCGGTTTTATGTTTATTTAGCCTGGGTAAGCCCTAGGGTCGACTCAAGGAGGCAAAGGAATAACTCGGGATCAGATTAAATGGTTTAGATTGCGATTTTCCAAGTGTTTTTTTTGGTATTTTTTTATGCAATAAAAATGCAGATGCACTAATGCGGATGAACTAGGTTATTAAGAAAACGATCACTTAGCCAAATTAATCTTTGATGTCAAATTGATTCAAATTGACCAAGTTATATTTTCCCTATAACCTAATCCAATGATGAATGCAAAATGTATTTTTTGGGATTTTTGGATTTAAAATGCACATATGAAAAATACAAACTTTTTTGGGGTTTTTATGCAATTTTTCATGCAAATGATATGTAAAAATTATGAAAAATTTATTGAAAGATAAACATGATGAAATAAAGCTAGAATATTTTTTTGGAATTTTCTGACACTTTATGATTTTTTTATGAATTATTTACTGAAAACAAAGTGACTATGAGTATTTAATTCCTAATTAATCCACAAAATCAAATTATCCAGCAAGCTATTTATCTCAAATAAATATTTCAATAAGTAATCTAGGAGAGTTGAAATTTCTCAAGAAGCTTATTCGTGGAATTAATTAAAAATCAACTACGGAAATCACTCTACAATTTATTTTTTACAATCGACAACACCAAATTGGACGAAATTTGGATTGTAATTAAAGAACACTTAAATACAACATTCAGAATTTTTCGCAATTTTTGGAATAATAAATGACCATGTGTGAATTTCAGAGCGTAAATGAGTAAAATATCACTCAATTTCAATCTCTGATTTTTAATAAAATGTCAAATACTCACAAAAATGTAAATAAATAGCCACAAGATAAATAATGAGTTGCTCTACAATATGCTATTTTTCATTAAATAAAATGATGCAATAACATTGTCCAAATTAACACTCAAAGGCAGGGGTGTCTTTGCAATACAGAATGTGAAATAAATAACTTGAAATGTGCACTGAAGTGTTTTACAAATAGAACACATATGAAGATGAAGAATGCAATTTTACCAAATAAAATAAAAGAAATGGGACCTTATCTTATGCTAGGGCACCCACGGTAGCTAGGGCACAAGGGGAGGGGCGTGGCGGCAGCACACGGGGCTTGGAGGACGGCGATGGCGGTGGGCGATGCGTACGGCGGCGTGGCTTAGGCGGAGGACAAGGCCGTGTGGGGCTCGCGGAGGCAGAGGTCACGCGCGTGCGGAGGAGAGGCGGCCTGGGCGCGCGCACGCCGCGCGCGAGGTGTTCGGCGACGGAGGGAGGCGCGTCGAGGGGCGAGCAGGTGGCGGCGTTCGGTGGGGAGGTGCACGGGCGGCGCGCGGGGGGATCGCGGCCGCGTGAGGGCGGCACTGGTGGGCCACGTGCCCGCTGGGATGTGGGGGCGGCCGGTGGAGCGCGCGGCCAGGCGGGTAGGAGCAACGCCGCGAGGAGGCGGCGCGCGCTAGGCGCAGCGGCCGCGCGAGGCTCCGGTGGGCGGTGGCAGTCCGAGGGGGCTGGAGTACGACCACGCAGCTGCGGCTAGGCCATGGCAGGTGGTGGCTGGGAGCGGCCGTGGGGCCGCTTGTGGCCTGGCGGCGGAGATCAACTAGCGAGGGGAGGTCAGGCCGCGCGAGGTGGTCGAAGGCGGAACGACCAGGGAGGGGACAGCCACGGCTTCTTCCCTGTGTTGCCCTTTTTTATTTTTTTATTTTTTATTTTTGCAAATTTTTTTCTTTATATTTTGTAAACAGGAATGAAGATGTGGAAATAAAATGATGGTGATAGTGTTGATTGTGATGGTGGTGATAATGATGATTTGATGAAGATGAGACAACAATAAAAAAATTTGTTAGATAAAATAAAATGGAAAGATGAAGATAGAATACTTACCTGTGTGGTTCGTCGAAAGTGAGCCACAATGTGCGGCTTCTGTCTTGGCCTTGAGGAGATGGCGGTCTCCGAAGCTTTGGCAGCCGATGTTGAGTTCTACTACAACATGAATAAAAAATCCACGGATCTCGCCGAAGGGAATAGTCGTCGTTGCTCTACCTAAACTTGTCGCAACTGTCATCTACAACATGTGGGCACTGATGGCTCTCGTCTCTCAATTGGCGGATGATGGAAGATGGAGGATGAGAGGTAAATATAAAGAGGAGGAAAGGGAGGTTGGAGAAGGAGTGAAGGGAATGGAGTGGTGGAGAAAGTGGAGACTTGGAGTAGAAGACAAGTAAGGAGAAGAGGTAAAAGGGAGTAAAATAAATAAAATAATATAATAATATAATAGGCTACTAAAAATAATTAAAATAACAATAGTAAAATAATAATAAATAAAAAATCCAAAAATAATAAGATAAATCCTAAATTAATAAATTAATAAAAAAATGGAGAGACATGTGGTGGCTCCAGGAGCTGCCACATGTCGCTCCCAGAAAATTCAAAAATTAAATGTAAAAAAATCAAAAATAAATAACAAAAGGGATTAAATCAAAAATTGGTCAACACAAAAGTTGCTCGTCTCGACGAGATCTACAACTTTTGTGAAGGGCTGAAAATCAAAGGAAGTGATCTGTACAAAAATGTATTTTTGGGTGGTACCTTATAGATATAAAATACCGCATTTTATCTTTTGTAATTTTTTTGTCATTTTTCAATAAGAGAAAAATCAAAATAAAAATAGAGAAAATATGAGAAGAATATACAACTTAATCTAATTTTTTGGATTTTTAATAATTAAGAAAATGCAAGGATAAAATACAGAGGTAAAACAGTCAATATGTACAATATACAAAAGGGGCCCAAAACCCAAGTTTTGCATACGAGCTCTGATTTTAATGAAATTGATCTTGTTTCGAAGGTTTTTGAATGTATATTACTTTAAAAGTAAGTAGACCTAATTTGGAGGTTGTATGAGAGAGATATGTGCATTTTAAGGTCTAAGGTCTCCAACTGAGTTTGGGGTTTTATTGGGTAATTTTAAAAGTTAGTATTTTTTATATTTTTCTTTGATTAGTGTTAGTAATATATACACTATGGAGTTGATTTTATTGGATTAGGAGTTAGTATAAAATATATACAAATAAGGTATTATATCTAATATATAGGTGAATATTTACAAGTGAAATTGGCTTCTTATTTTATGCAAATATGAATGCTAAAATGTAGATATTATGCTTGCGTATATGAATGCTAATTATGCAATATAAATGGAAATATGCATCTAATTACTCGGGAACAAAGCTCTATTTTCAACTTTTAGAGTGATGAATCGCAGATTCATCAACCCCCTATACTTAAACATTGCTCGTCCCCGAGCAACTAAAATGAAATATAAGAGTGAAATGAGATTGGATTCCATACCAAGGTCATGAACAAAAGTTGAAAATGGGGCTTGACTCGACCTTTGGATTAATTGTGTGGCGGAACCTTAATGGGATCTGAACTTAAGACCTAACAGACTTCAAGTTCCACAAGTCATCTATTCAAGACACCTCAACAGTCAGGTCAGAACAAATCCTCAAACGCAAATTTCTGATGACTATGATTCTTACGTGTACTGTGTAAGTGATAAATAGCATTAGAAATGACTCAGAACCAGCCTCCTCTAACAAGGTAACTCTAATTACCCGGTCCAGTAACTCTTTCCTCGAGGAGCGGGGTATTCCCTTCTAAGTTCAAGTGCGATCAGCTCAAGAGGAGGGGTGGAGAAAAGAATGGATGGTAGCCAGTGTAGCTACCTATCCTGAGATGCCTGACCAGTGTAGCCAAGTCATCCAACTGCAGACTTCTTGCTAATATACATACTCCGACAGGCAATATATTTTTTTCCTTTTTTTTGGCTTGTCTATTTGTTTGGAGTTCTTGCATTTTTTCTTTTTTTTCTTTTGGAACTATATACAAGGTGCAGCATGTACATCAGGAGTTTTTCCTCTTGAGCCAGTAGACTATCCCTCTTTTGAAGCATTATTGCAACCCACAGCGTCCTGTCCTCAGATGTCAACACCACCAGACTAGGTTGAGATGCACTACCCTCCCTAGAGGAGGACGGATGTTTCCACCCGTGTGCTACTCCAAGCTAAAGGATTCTACCTCCTCGCCACCTCATCAATGAAGAGCTACGTGCATTGTGCTTGTCCAAGTTAGGTCACTGTTTAAAAGAATCATGCGTGTGCACGAGATATTCTACTTAGACTAATCAAGATGACATGTGAACATAGACTTGCGGACTCAAAGAATGAAGTCACTTGACCTGAGAAATCTTAACTCCAGTTCCTATAAGGTTCCTCTGAAATTAGGTGGATTAAGATCAAATCAAGTCCATCCTCAATATCTACTCATAACTTGGTTCAGAACCCACTAGCTGTTCACCTTGCATATGCAAGATATGCAGATGAGGTGTAGATGACATGCTATGAATGAAATGCAAGACTCTTTTTTATATGCAAGGATGCTATGCAAGAGTAAATAAGAAACCTTTATTTTTAACATTTTTGTTTTACTTTCTGGTATACAATAATTTTTATTATTTACAACAAGTTTTTAGTTTATACATAGTATACAAGTTTTTTTGTATACATCCTATTTTACAACAAATCTTACAAGAGTATTATTTACAAGAATTTTACAACCCCCTTTTTTTTACAAGAATTATACATATTATACATATTATACAAGTATACAAATTTTTTTTCAAATTTTACCCACCCCATACTTATTGCATAATATATACAAAAATACGCGAAAATACGCGAAAGTACGAGCTATGGGTAAAGTATATATGTAATATATACACGCCCCCTATACTTAGCATGTGCTATGTCCTCAGAGCACGAAAAGTGATGAAAAAGACATAGCTCGGGCTAAGCGTAGGAGAGCTAAAATTACAGAATGTATAGAAGCCGCTCCGCCCCCCTATACTTAGGCTCTTGGCAACCTAAGTGTAGAAGAAGATCAAAAATGGGCGGAAGAGGGCAAGAGGGGAAATAGATGATTATATACATGGAGGGCATCGGTCCCCCCCTATACTTAGGCTCTGGTCAGACTAAGTATAGGATGGGAGTGAGTATGAGGACCGATGTGATCTGGAGGATGTACAATGAATAGTGAATAGACTCGGGTCACTCCCCCCCATACTTAGGATTTGATTATCCTAAGTCTAGTCATAGAATGAAATGATATGGAGCTGGGGCGAGTGATTCGAATCACTGGTTAGGGAGGGAGAGAAAGTATATACAAGAAAAGAGTGAGAATATACAAGGATTAAGAAGGTTTGTGACGAACCTTCTTGCAGACGCGAGGAGGTGGATAATATACATATGTGTTGCTGTCGGAATCATCCTCAGATGAATAATAGTGAGGTGTAGGGATCGTCCAACGAGGGTCGACACACAGCTGCTTACTTAGATAAGGCTTGAGAATAGCCGAACTGAGCTCACTCATATAAATCACCTTATCCGGACCAGATGAGGACTCCTCAGAAAATTCCTTCTCCAGTGTATTGAAGGAAATTTTCTTGGTCGATTTTCTAGAACCTGAATCATTGAGAGGGGGATGAGAGCGACGTGTCTTTAGAGGTTTGGGGGAGCATCTCGAGGAATCAATTCTCAACTTCCTCTCACTAGATAGTCGACTAGAAGAGGGAGCAACCGTATTTTATGTGGAGTCAATTTAGTCTTAGTTGTCTCTTTTGAAGGTCCGGGACGTGGTGTGGTGCTGACCATGGGTTCCTCATCAGACGAGTCACCATATAGATTGCAATATTCCTGAAGGGTCAGCACATGTCTCGGGAAGGTTCTAGTGGTCTCAGTTGGCTTGGCATTATTGGGCTCTTGTGTCGGATCATCAAAATGGTCAAGGCGATCAACAAAGGTCATGTCCGACTTAATGATAGCTTCTGGTCGTGAGTCCTCCTTAGAAGCTGTCACGGTGATGGTGCAAGCAGTTGATGAAGTGAAGGTGTGGGGAGTCTCTGAACCAACGGTCATCCGGGCAGTCGGTCTCTCAGGTGTAGTAGAGAGGTGGGACTCATCTACCTCTCGATGGTCACGACTGTCAATGGATGTGCGGGTCACCTTAGAGTAAAGTGTATCAAAGAATGGATGAGGTCAGAGTGCTCCCAATGCTGAAAAATCGATATCCCGAGTCTCGCAATCTATAGTCGCCTTAGCTAAGGATAAGAACAAATTCCCAAGAATAATCGAAGACTAGGTAAACTCTCCTCGGTGCTCAATGTCAATGATCGTGAAGTCCACTTGGAGTAGAGCACCTTGGAAAGTAATGATGACTGAAATATTTCCTCTAGACCGTTCGATGGATCGATCAGCCAGCTGAACGATCTCTCTCGACTTTCTGATTGGCCTGAGTTTGAGCTTGTCAAACACAGAGGTCGGGAGGATATTTATCGGAGAGTCATCATCGATTCTCGCATGGGTAAAGATGGTGTCTTTGATTTCACACTCAACTCCGGGCAACCGCTTCACTCTGCGGCTCTTGATCTTTCTCCCCATCACCAAGGATGTGTCCATAGACACTATGTGTTTCTCAGTCCTTGTTCTCTTAGTACCCGACCTCTTGGGCATCAATTTACTCTTTACAAATCTCTTGAGGTCGGGGAAGTGATCTATGTCCTTTATTAAGGGAAGTTTAAAGATCAATTCTTCATCGAGTTCTTCCCTTAGGGCAGGATCTAATTTTTTTAGGTCTTTTTCATTTTCAAATTTTATGTGATTTTTTGATTTTTTATTTTTTTTTGTGTTTTGGATAAATGAATGATCAGACTCAAGATTGGAAGGCAAGGGGTTAGTAGAAGAGGGAGATAGAATGGACTCCAGCTGTACAAATGGTGTGGGTTCCCTAATGCTTGCTCGATTTTAAACATCAAATGTACTTACTTCCTTTTCCACTTTCATACCCAGGCTAGCAGAAATTGAGTGCAATATATTCATGACATCTCTCAACTCGTTACCAAATGTTTCATTTTTCTTAATGAGTCTAGAGATATCATCCTCCACAAAATTCTCATGACAAATCATGGGAGAGTTCAGCTCAATTGGAGGATACTGTTGAGATATTGGGGTCTTATACTCAACATACCTAGACTCTGGTATGTAATGTCGGGTCGAGTATGGACCATCTCGATGGCAAATATTGGTCGGAGCCTCATATGATGAAAGGGGGACTGATAAGTCTAGCTCATGAGTCCAATCTTGTGAATGTATAGGCTCTCCGAATGAAGGCTGGTTAATGGAAGCCTGATCACTAAAGTCAATCAAGTCTGGGAAATCAGGATGTGCAGGCCTCTCTATTCGGGTTGTTCGATCACCAAGTTATGCCCTAAGGTCAAGTCGGGATGTGTATATGTAAATTGTTGTATGGTCCCTACTTGAGGTGAGAATGAAATATGTAAGGGCATATAATTTTACCAATCATCTGTCTCAGCAATGGCTTGCTCTTCATTTGATTCTTTGATTCCTGCAAGCTCTCGAGAGTAAGGACAGTCAGCCCAAGGTGGAAGTGGATCCGGATTGTTAGAATATGGAGTAGGTGAGAAATGCGAAGAAGTGGAGAAGTCAGTCAAAGTTCTGACTTCATAATCGGGTTGAGGTGGAACCGACCACGGGTAAGGGTCTCCCGTGGATGGCAGAGGATACATGGAAGAAGGAGAAGATGAAGATGAACGGTATATGGTCGAGGAGGAATGACCAGAGGTCACTGGGTATGGGGACCAATATCCCGACATCTTGAAGAGGAAATGATGGATGTAAATAGGTTGAGGTAGAAAATGTGAAATTACACAGGATAACACACACAGACAGACACAAAGACAAACGCAAGAGTAAACCCTGAGTTCACACTCAACACGATGAAGGACCCGAAACCGAGTCCGATTAGTCTGGTTGATTTTAAGTGTGAATTTTCAGACAAGTAGCAAAGGTTACGCGACCTATAGGGGAGTTGACTAAAAAGCCGAATGTGTCTGCCCTGTTTAACCTGTCGCCTTAGATACCAACGCCCTTACTTTCTTCGCTCCTATCCCAAGTTGATGGATTCAAAGACCATGCCCCTATCTACCTGCAAGCAGGTAGAGGCTGACAAGGCTGGAACTTCGCCCTGAAGGGTTACTAGCAGCTTGTCGCGGAGTACCGCTGGTTCACCCCTGACTACCTGTAAACAGGCGGAGGCTACTTGGTACTAGTCGATGAACCGGAAAATATTCAACTCGTGATATTTGCTAGGATCAGTTGGAACGTGATATGGAAGGTGGGGATTTGGGCTCTTCCTTAAGGTTGTTCACACACACTCAAGTACCCTCACTCAGCCTGAAAACAAGGTCGGGGGTTCTCTCCCGCAAACAGATTTTCCAATTTTATTGATTTTTTGGTCAATAATGTTAGCAGTCCCGGTTTTAAGTTAAGTTCTCACTTGTTAGTCCAACCACCCAGCACGTATATCGTCCAGTCCCAATTTCCGTTTAATTTAAGTTTGAAAAATATAGGGGGAGATCGAGAAAAGTCGATGCATGAAAAACGATGATGCTTATGCTGAGTGAAGAATACTTACAATGATCCCTTCGCTTTTTATGCAGGATGCAGAACAGAATTGAAATCATTACACTACATGCAAATGCAGACGACAAAATCCACTCCTAGACAGGCAAAATCTATTAGCGAGTGAAGAACAGGTTGATTTGACTAGATGCGCTCTAGGTGCGTCTTTTAAGTGTATTATGTGATCCTAAGATTTTACGAGCACAAAAGAATCCTAGAGTGGCTCGAGGAGCTGCTAGTGCAAGCCTAATTTACAATTCAAACTACACAGCACACGGGGACATGGTTCCACTATCTTTACACACGCGAGAACCCAAACGGGAACCGCTGGAAATGATGCGAATAAATAAAGAAAAATAAAGGTACAAATTCTCTCAAATCACTCAAGAAATTAAGATGTCGATTCCTCGAAGCGTCTTCGACTCCTCGCGTTCCTCGCACAGAAATAACTTGAGGTCAGAGAATGACACAAAAAATGCAAAACTTAAAAGACAGAAAATATTCACAAGAAAACTGGGGGTCAGACTACCCGGGGATTGAAAATCAAGCACTCAGAAATTACTACAAATTAACCTAAGACGTGCCTCCTCGGTAACGGTGCCATTTGATACAGTTGTCAAATTGACTATTTCGTTGCAGACGGATAGATCCGCGTCGATCAAAAATAACCACACGGATTGAATAATCGTCGACTGATACAATGCGCGGTTTTATGTTTATTTAGCCTGGGCAAGCCCTAGGGTCGATTCAAGGAGGCAAAGGAACAACTCGGGATCAGATTAAATGGATTATATTGCGGTTTTCCAAGTTGTTTTTTTTTTGATATTTTTTATGCAATAAAAATGCAGATGTACTAATGCGTATGAACTAGGTTATTAAGAAAACGATCACTTAGCCAAATTAATCTTTGATGTCAAATTGATTCAAATCGATCAAGTTATATTTTTCCTATAAATCTAATGCAATGATGAATGCAAAATGTATTTTTTTGGGATTTTTGGATTTAAAATGCACAAATAAAAAATACAAACTTTTGGGGGTTTTTATGCAATTTTTCGTGAAATTATATGCAAAAATTATGAAAAATTTACTGAAAGATAAACATGATGAAATAAAGCTAGACTATTTTTTTGGAATTTTCTGACACTTTATGATTTTTTTATGAATTGTTTACTGAAAACAAAGCAACTGCGAATATTTAATTCCTAATTAATCCACGAAATCAAATTATCCAGCAAGCTATTTATCTCAAATAGATATTTAAATAAGTAATCCAGGAGAGTTAAAATTTCTTAAAAATCTTATTCGTGAAATTAATTAAAAATCAACTATAGAAATCACTCTACAATTTATTTTATGCAATCGACAACACCTAATTGGACGAAATTTGGACTGTAATTAAAGAACACTTAAATACATCATTCACAATTCTTTCGCAATTTTTGGAGCAATAAATGACTATGTGCAAATTTCAGAGCGTAAATGAGTAAAATATACTCAATTTCAATCTCTGATTTTTAATAAAATGTCAAATGCTCACAAAAATGTAAATAAATAATCACAAGATAGATAATGAGTTGCTCTACAATATGCTATTTTTTCATTAAATAAAATGATGCAATAACATTATCCAAATTAACACTCAAAGGCAGGGGTGTCTTTGCAATAGCAGAAAATGAAATAAATAACTTGAAATGTGCACTGGAGCGTTTTACAAATAGAACACATATGAAGATGAAGAATGCAATTTTACCAAATAAAATAAAAGAAATGGGACCTTATGTTATGCTAGGGCACCCACGGCAGCTAGGGCACAAGGGGAGGGGAGGGGCGGCGGCACACGGGGCTTGGAGGACGGCGACGACGGTGGGCGTCGCGCACGATGGCGCAGCATAGGTGGAGGATAAGGCCACGCGGGGCTCGCGGAGGCGGAGGTCACGCGCGGGCAGAGGAGCGCGCGCGAGGTGGTCGGCGTCGGAGGGAGGCGCGTCGAGGGGCGAGCAGGAGGCGGCGTTCGACGGGGAGGTGCACAGGCGGCGCACGGGGGGCTCGCGACCGCATGAGGGCGGCGTTGGTGGGCCACGCGACCGCTGGGATGTGGGGGCGGCCGGTGGAGCACGCGGCCATGCGGGTTGGAGCAACGCCGCGAGGAGGCAGCGCGCAACGGCCGCGCGGGGCTCCGGTGGGCGGCGACTGTCCGAGGGGGCTGGAGCATGGCCACGCGGCTGCGGCTGGGCCACGACAGGTGGTGGCTGGGAGCGGTCGTGGGGCCGCTTATGGCCTGGCGGCGGATATCAGGTGGCGAGGGGAGGTCAGGCTGCGCGAGGTGGTCGGAGGCGGAAAGGCCAGGGAGGGGACGACTACGGCTTCTTCCCTGTGTTGCCCTTTTTTTATTTTTTTGTTTTTGCAAATTTTTTCTTTATATATTGTAAACATGAATGAAGATGTGGAAATAAAATGATGGTGATAGTGTTGATTGTGATGGTGGTGATAATGATGATTTGACGAAGATGAGACAACAACAACAAAAATTGTTATATAAAATAAAATGGAAAGATGAAGATAGAATACTTACCTGTGTGGTTCACCGAAAGTGAGCCACAGTGTGCGGCTTCCGTCTTGGCCTCGATGAGATGGCGGTCTCTGAAGCTTTGGCAGCCGATGTTGAGTTCTGCTGCAACGTGAATAAAAAATCCACGTATCTCGTCGAAGGGAATAGCTGTCGTTGCTCTACCTAAACATGTCGCAACTGTCACCTACAACACGTGGGGGATGATGGCTCTTGTCTCTCAATTGGCGGATGATGGAAAATGGATGATGAGAGGTGAATATAAAGAGGAGGAAAGGGAAGTTGGAGAAGGAGTGGAGGGAATGGAGTGGTGGAGAAAGTGGAGACTTGGAGTAGAAAACAAGTAAGGAGAAGAGGTAAAAGGGGGTAAAATAAATAAAATAATATAATAATATAATAGGCTACTAAAAATAATTAAAATAACAATAGTAAAATAATAATAAATAATAAATCCGAAATAATAAGATAAATCGGAAATTAATAAAATAATAAAAAAAATGGAGAGACACGTGGCGGCTCCAAGAGTTGCCACATGTCGCTCCCAGAAAATTCAAAAATTAAATGTAAATAAAATCAAAAAGAAATAACAAAAGGGATCAAATCAAAAAGTAGTCAACATGAAAGTTGCTCGTCTCGAAGAGATCTACAACTTTCGTGAAGGGCCGAAAATCAAAGGAAGTGATATGTACAAAAATGTATTTTTGGGTGGTACCTTGTAGATATAAAATACCGCATTTTATCTTTTGTAATTTTTTTATCATTTTTCAATAAGAGAAAAATCAAAATAAAAATAGAGAAAATATGAGAAGAATATTTACAACTTAATCTAATTTTTTTGGATTTTTAATAATTAAGAAAATACATGGATAAAATACAGGGGTAAAACGGTCAATATGTACAATATACAAAAGGGGCCCAAAACTCAAGTTTTGCATACGAGCTCCGATTTTAATGAAATTAGTCTTGTTTTGAAGGTCTTTTAATGTATATTATTTTAAGTAGACCTAATTCGAAGGTTGTATGAGAGAGATATGTGTGTGCATTTTAAGATCTAAGGTCTCCAACTGAGTTTGGGATTTTATTGGGTAATTTTACAAGTTACTATTTTTTTAATATTTTTCTTTGGTTAGTGTTAGTAATATATACACTATGGAGTTGATTTTATTAAACTCAGAGTTAGTATAAAATATATACAAATAAGGTATTTTATCTAATATATAGGTGAATATTTACAAGTGAAATTGGCTTCTTATTTTATGAAAATATGAATGCTAAAATGCAGATATTATGCTTGCTTGTATGAATGCTAATTATGCAATATAAATGGAAATATGCATCTAATTACTTGGGAACAAAGCTCTACTTTCAATTTAGAGTGATGAATCGCAGAGTCATCAGTGACATCTCGACTCGACTCTCATGAATGCAGTACACTAAAAGTCATATCCTTATATTATATGTACAATCAGAGACTGATGAATAGTGAAGTTGGATTCCTTTTGATTAAAGCATGGTTGAGCCCAAAATTTTAGGATCACTCAAATTAAAGGTCTTTAATGAGTTGAGCCTTGAAAATTCACATGCACAGTCAGGGATTTATCCAACTAAGTCATTCATGGATGCTCGGGGATGAGCATGGTTTAAGTATAGGGGTATGATGAATCTCGTATTCATCATGCTAAAATTGGTAAATTAGACTATGATCCCTAAAATTCATATGCATTTAACCATTAATATAGCATCATTAGCATTCATATATGTGTAAATAATATTTGCATTTCATCTTGCATACTTGCATAATGTGTAAATAAACCTAAAAAGATGCTAACTTCCTATATTTTTAATTAATTCATCCTAACTCTGATTGACATAAAATTACCTCTATTGTGTATATATTACTAACAAGAATAAATAAAAATAAAAAATTGCTAACTTAAATAAGTGTCAAAGAAACCCAAAACCTACTTCCACATCTAACAGACTAAAACACGTGTATCTTCCTCACACAGTATCCGATTTTGGTCTACTCACTTTTAAAGTACTGCATTTTTCAAATACCTTCAAAATAAGACTAATTTCATAAAATTCGGAGCTCATATGTGAAAGTTGGGTTTTGGGCCTCTTTTAAAGAACTTTAGTTTTTTACGAATTTTGAGCTAAGTTTTTATGTACATAATTAAACCTTTTAGTTTTATTTCTTCTTCATTTTATTCTTTGATGAAAGTTTTATTAGACGAGATTAAATTCTAAATTTAGATTAAAACTGAAATAAAAGAAACTAACTGAGTCCAAGTGTCCTTTATAAGTCCATCCAAAATTCGCTTATTTTGTACCTCAATTTTATTTCTTATTTACTAAAAATCCAAAAAAATATATTACTGTGTAATTAATTTTCTTGTATTTTATTGTAGTATTGTAGAATTTTTATCCTCTTTTAAAACCTTCAAAAATTGTAAAATCCCAAAAAGTCGGTTTTCTATACCTATGGAGACCACCAAAAATACCACTTTGCACAGTTGACCTTTTTTGCTCCTTAGTCCTTCATGAAATTATAGATCTCGTCAAGAGAACAATTTTTGTGATGGAGATTTTTCGATCCGATGTCTCCTTCTATTTCTTTTCGATTTAACTTTCTCAAATTTTTGAAAATTTTTAAGGGGTGCCCATGGCGGCTCCTGGGCGTGCCATGTGGCACCTCTCTCTCACCCTTCTCTCTCTCTCTCTCTCTCTCTCCTGCTACCCCCCCCCCCCCCCCCCCGTCACGTGCCTCTCATGTGACCTCAACCTCTCCCAGACCACAAGCAAGGCACATGACCCAATGCCCTCCCCTTTCTCCCTTCTTCCAACAGTTGTCTTCTCCAATCAAACTCCTTTCCTCGCAGCCGTTGTTCTCCTCCGCAATGCACATCCTACGAGTTTTACACGCCGCCTCCATTTCCCTCCTCCGATCGATTCAAGGACAACCTCTCCTCCTTCCCATAATGCCCTCCACGCCTCCCTATAAAGCTCTGTCGCACACCACCCCTACCACACCATCCGCCATCATCATGCTCGATTGGTGACATCAACTCGAACTTTCCAACCTCAGCACGATCCAAGGGCTTCTCCCCTTGTAGTTGTTGCCATTCTGCTGCTGCAGCTAAGCCTCGAGCTATCCGTCACCGTAGCTCTTGAGGCAAAGATCGGTCAAGGTGTTTCGAACACCAGGCCACCTTCCAGGCGTTGACCACCCAACCCCTTCACCTCCAAATATCTCCCTCATCTTCTTCACGAACCCTCCACTCTCGCATCGACTTCTACATGCCACCTCCATCACCTCCTTCTACCCCTCCACACCCGATCGCCCCAACCACCCCCGAGCAACCTCGCAGCCTCTGACCCATTTCCCTTGGTTTTCGCTAACTCCTTGCAGGTACACGCCACACCATTCTGCCATCACGCTCCCTACCACCGCTGCTCTCCACACCATCGCAAACCTCCCGCCTGAACTCCACCACCTTCTGCCTGCCTCGGCCTGCTCCCCTCCAGCCGCTTTGAGACGACGAATCCATCTCCTCCGCCCAATGCCGTCAGCTCCACTGCCTTAGAGCTCATGCTGCCCACATCGACTGCCTTCACCGCTTGCAGCTCTGCCTCGGGCATGTGTCGCCGAGGCAGAGTTCCTCCCTCTTTGCTTGATAGAGCCCACCCCAGACTTTCAGAAAATTACGAAAAGCTCTAGGTAACCGGGAGTCACGTGTTGTGCATGTGACTTGTTGGAGAAATTGTAGAGGCCCCTAAGAGTTCTAGAACTTACAATCAATTCCACCATTAGCCAAAGCATGTGCTCCATGCCACGGTGAAGAAATTGTTGAAAGCCCTCGAAAAGTTTTTATATTTGCATATAAGTCCTCCATGGGCTGTTATGGGAAGAAAATACTTATTTTTAATGCACTTTAGTCCCTGACATTTCAAATTATCATATTTTGCTCATTTGAACAACAAGCGCATAATATGTCGTTTTAAAGTTATTTTCATGCTCTATCATTTGGCATAGTTTGCAGACATATCTGAGGCTACTTATTGAATTTATTTATTGAGGATCTATGTTGACAAATGCAGGTTGATTATTGGCATTTTACGCCATATTTTCATTGAGAAATTAACGATTTATTTTGTAGAGATTTGATTGAGGATTTGATGATTTTGAATTAATATTTGAGGATTTAATCTTTGTAGGGGCTAAATCAAGGAGGAATTCATTTAGTCTCCCTATCAATTTGTCTGATTAACGATTAATTTTGAGGAGAAAATTACACGGAATTTTGACATGACTGTTCATTGATTAACCTCCTAGCATGCATGTGACGCCCCCATGGATCCAAATACTCAGCAAATATACATCCACAACATATGATTCCACATTCGAAATACCAAGTTGTAACAACCATGAATGAGAACATTAGAGAAAGAAAAACTTCATTTTTTTCATTCTATTCATACATCATGTCCACGAAAAGAATATTGTTATACATTGCCATAAAAAAATAGCCACATGGATAGATACATCCTTTTGTCTCTCAAAATGTAAGTACAGGTACACAAACAAAGAGCGGGAATTCAACTGTACCACAAAACAGTGCTGCAACAAGTCAACTATAGTCGTTTACTGATGCGGCTGCTGCTCCTATAAACCTCCATAATTCACACAAAATAAGTTTATGAGCAAAGCACCCAATACGAATATAAAATAACAAGTATACAAAAAAGATAGTTATGAGAACCCACAACTATAACAACTTCCCCGTTACCATTATATGCTAAGAAATGTCACCTCACAAAGAACTACCATCCCACGTAAAGAGACTTGTAACAACTTGACTTATAGTTCCAATCCGCATATGAATATGTATTGTACACAAATTGCAACTTATAAAAGAGTAGGACCACACTAGAAAAATAATCTAAGTCCACATTCCATCAATAGAGTTCTCGAACGAATGGTACGTCTGATTCAATATGTTTATCCTGGATTTATCGCTACTGATCACATAGTTCACGGCTTTTTATTTAACGAACTCGGTGTCTTTCCTCACAAAGGTGCATCCGGGTAATTATATGTGGGGCCAACACCTATAAGTACCTAGAAATCACGTCGGTAAGGAAAGATGAGCTTGGACGGTAGTTTAATGCAGCTTAGGGTCACCACTCACATCCCATGTTAGTAACACACATTCTCAAGAGGAGTCACATAGAGCCCGTAGGCCTCATTGCCAGGCGGAGAACACACAGAACCCAAAGCGCAGCACAAAGCACAAGGCGCAACCAACTCGATACCATGATGGAAAAATCACTAAGACGCTAAAATGAGCACCAAGTAGTGCACACAACACCAGGTGAACTAAAGCAACATTAATCTCACGATCAGGTTATTTACGATTATCCAAGACTCTATTTGAGTTTCCAAGGAGGCATGCTTCTCCTTAGTGGATTATTTTTCTTTTGTATAAAGCTTGATCTTCGAATTGATTCATATATATATATATATATATGAGAAAAGGGAGTATGCACCCTGGTGCATGTAATTTTACATGCACCGGGGCGTATATCTCCCACACTTTTTTATTTTTTGGGAAAATATCACAATATATATATTGATCTATATATCCCTCCAATATGCCATTTGAATTTCGTTAGAAACAGAGACTCCTATGCCCTCCATCTAGAACAGATAATTTTAACGGTCTTATAATTGATGTAATCGACCTGTTATAGATGGAGGGCATAAGAGTCTCTGTTTCTGATGAAATTCGAATGACATCTTGGAGGGATATATAGAAGAATATACATGGTGATATTTTCTCAAAAAATAGAAAAATGTGGGAGATATAAGCCCCGGTGCATGTAAAATTACATGCACCAGGGAGCATACTCCCCATCCTCTCTCTCTCTCTCTCTCTCTCTCTCTCTCTCTCTCTCTCTATATATATATATATATATATATATATATATATATAAGAGTAAAATGGGGTTGCCCTCATGGGGGAGCTAACTTGGCTCCCCCGGGCCCGTTTCGCCCGGTTTTTTTTATTTTTTTTGAAATTTTCTTCCGTGGATTTTCAAACATAAGTTAGGAACTCAACCCTTAGGTAACAACCAGATAAATTTTTGTGAAAGGACTGCACAAATACTGATATTCCTGTGAACATTTTCTAAAAAAATGCATGAATTGGGGTCATCTTGATATTACCTAGTAGATATCTCCTCCACTCATGCGTTGAGTCATATGTCACCAGAGTAGCTTAACTAATTACTTAGTTATAAATTTGATCCGTACCTTATCAGGTAGGAAATAAGCTCATGTTTACCCAGCATTCGGTTATGAATGCCTAAAATAAGCTTCCCTTTACCCAACTTTTAGTTCTGGATACCCAACAATTGGCACGAACCACATACCAATCCTCCACTCTACACCTACTAGGACTACAAAAGAGATATAATTCTCATCAAGACTAGAGGATCGAAATAACAATGAGAAGTTAATCCCCAGTGAAGTAGCAGCCAAATCCAAAATTTTACCCGCATTGCTTCCCAATTCCAGCTCTTACGAGCATTCTTCTTCTTTGATTGCACTCCTCCCTTCGAGACAACCCCCTGCTCCCTCCCCACCTCCTCTTCTGCCAAGACGATGCTCATAAGGAAGAACATGTGGATCTTGAGTGCGTTCCTAACCCCGCGACCTCTAACCTTTTCGAGCTCATACCAAGAATGATCGATTCTTTGCCATGCATGCATAGCCCCAAAAACCCCGACGTGATCCTATGATGAAACCTAAGCCCCAAACCTCATGGGAAAGAAAATGCGTGAATGGCAGCAAGAGGGGATGATCCTTACCTTACGGACACGACGAACGGCTCCCTCGTGGAAAGAACTTCGTGTCGGCACCCTCAGCTTTGAGATCCGACGATCTCCGGCTATCTTGGCGGTGCTCCGGTGGCTGGAGGAGTGGAGAATGGGGTTTGGTCGACCTAGCCCAAGCCAAGCCCGCTTTTATACCTGGATTCGGTTAAACGGATCTGGGTCCAGTTACTGACCTACAGTCGTAAAATGACCATATCTCCCTCATCCGATATCGGATTTGGTGTTCTTGGTATCGTTGGAAAGCTCTCGACGAGCACTACGCGATGGAATTCTCAATCGAATATTTTGAATATTGGGTAAGTACAGATTTTGCAAATTAGCTCATATTCAATAATTTTTGCAATTTAGTCCCTGTTCAGATTTCGGGATTTACATTGCAACCTGGATTTTATTGATAAATATTTTGGGACTTAATTTCTTTTGATTTGTTAATCTATTTTGAGGAATGAGTGATCATCTTTGGGGGATTAAAAATCATATTTACATCCGCACTATTTATTTTTCTTATCATCACATTGCATTTTACAGCACAAAAATTATTCAAGCAATTAATTAATTATTTACATTAATTTAAAATCACGCAACTAAAAGTCATTGTTCCCTGTGTTCGACCTTGGTAGACTTGCCAAGTAGAACTATTCCACAACATTCAAAGATTGTGATTTTTGTTGAATCATTTTTGCCTCCTATATTACAATTTAAGATAATTAAAGAGGTGAAATCCGCGATCATCAAGCATCAGTACTGTCTTTATTTAAGAGAGATATGGATATAAAATATGTAATTCTCCTTTTGATTCCTGTTGGGTCAAAAGGCTATCAACACTATCATGTATTTCAAACACTAATGAGAAATTATATGTGTGGAATGGAATGGGGTACCACTGCTTTGATACCAAACTGTGAGGACCGTCTCCCCTAGGATACAGGTACCCGGCAAACCGATTCTACGCACATACATTTCTGTATTCAAAATATACAATATAACCGTAAGCAGGAGAAAATAGCACAAAGACTTGAATCTAAAATTTGCTTTCTATTCACTTCATAACCAACATTTATTTCACTACCATCCATGTCCACAAAAATATACATGTATGCAATAAAAAATGTTCATACATACATTATACATCCAATGTCTCTATAGAAAAATACAAGTAGAGTAAAGAAGTACAAGCTACAACAAGTACTGTATCACAAAAAGGAAGCTATGTAGCTACACAAAAAGAAGTAGCTCCAAGTAAACAAATGCCACTCACTCTTGCGGCTTCTACTGAGAATCTGCGGATCCACACATAGATATGTTATGTGCAAAATTACCCAGTACGATATAAAAATTAAACAAGTAAGATACAATTAAAAGTCGTGCAAAATAAACAACTTGGTAAACCCTCCCCACAAATAAACAAATTCTAATCATTATTATTTGATATGGACCAACAAAGCTTCGTCGATAGTCTGTGATCTTTGTCCATGTGAGACTTCACACTATGACGCTAAGGCAAGAAGAAGGTTTATGGTTGAGGTGCCTACGTAGGCATGCTGTGGGGTATAATGTATCCTAACTAAGTTCCCAACATGTCCACTTGGCTTCACTTATAAGATTGTAACTATGATTCCCAAAGCAACTTCCAACCTGCCAATCATCGTGAACCACTCAAGTCCACCACCCCTATGTAAGAGTTCACTGTGGTGTAGGGAACGAGTCAGAACACTGATTACCAATATCATTCTTACCCTAGTCCGAGTCATCATGATTAACCAATCCTTATGCATAGGAGACTCGTATCTCATTCCCAACTTCATTTACCACATTTCACGAACTCCCCTCTTTAACACTCCTACCCAGAATACTAACCAATGTAGCCTACACCAACTAATACACGAGTATTAACTTTAAGTGAAAAAGTAAAACACTAGACCATCAACCATGACTACTTATCTTGCACTCGAAGCACCGGGCTAAAGGCATGCAAGTCCTGAGGCTGAACACAACGTGGAACTCCTTGATGTGCCAAGTAACATGTCTCCAACCATCGTAGCTACATAGTAGCGGTTGAAATAGCGGCCATCTATGCTTCTACCTGAGGACCCAAGTGTGCATGCCTCTCCCTTGGAGGTAACTACTCCATCTACCCGCCATTTCACAAAGGATGAGAGTTGTCATAAATCGCTAGATACAAGGGACACTACAAAATATAGGGATAGAATTTGGTAGAAATCTCCCGGTTCAAATTAATATGATTGGATAGCGATATATCATTGACAAGATGAACACTAGAGAGATATATGCATAAACTGCAGAATAGTTAGAGAACGATATAGCATCGATAGGAGGAAAAGGCTTTGTCATTTTTTTATTTGCATGTTTTTTTGCTTGGAGGAGTGAAGCTAAAGCATATTTCATCATGATATAATGGATAAGGATGAAATCAAAGCTTGATTAATTGCTTTTCACCTTCAAGGAAAGGCTTTGGATTGATATTGTTCTCTTTTTTGGTCTAATTATTCTACTCCTTGAACTGATGTAATTCAAGGGTTTGTTACTGCTCAATTTGGGATCTATTTTGACCAAAATATATCACAAGCTAAAATAGCTAGCCAAAACCAAATCCTAATGGGCTCTTGATATTGTATCTGTAACACCCTAACCCCAAACATAGTACCACATGGAAAACTCACAAAGTGTGGGTGTGGTATATAAGTGGTGGGGATTACTACTTGACAACTTGGGCTTAAGCATTTTGGGTGGTTGTCAACGGGTCCATTTGGGCTCGAACCCAACAAGTTGTCAGGGTCAGTTTTCCTCGATAACGGACCGAGGACCTAAGCCCGGGACGTTACAAATGGTATCAGAGCCAAATTCTCTCTGATAGTGGAAAGGGCTACCCGAGAGGTGGAGCCGCCCCTACAAAGAGGTTGGAGGAAATAGCTACCCAGAGCGTGCAACCGCCACTATCACTGGGAATAAGTGATGGGCCATGTCGCAACGAGGACGTTGCGAATATAAGTGGGGGAGGTTGTAACACCCTAACCCCAAACATAGTACCACATGGAAAACTCACAAAGTGTGGGTGTGGTATATAAGTGGTGGGGATTACTACTTGACAACTTGGGCTTAAGCATTTTGGGTGGTTGTCAACGGGTCCATTTGGGCTCGAACCCAACAAGTTGTCAGGGCCAGTTTTCCTCGATAACGGACCGGGGACCTAAGCCCGGGACGTTACAGTATCTTTGAGTCTTAATAATTGCATGATTTGTGTTCCATCTATTGAGCACCATCCGACATGCATACTCGCCTCCCTCTGATGTGTATTAGGTAAAATTAGATCAGAGAGGGTCACCAACAACAAGCATGTGTGATCCCGGTCGATACTTAAAAATAAATTAACAATGGTTTGAAGATCTCCTTCATATTGAATTGTGCATATCTAGCCTTAGTTTTCTTACTACAAATAATATTAACCTCAATCATGACATCGTTATTATATATATTTTGGCACATAGTGCATTGTCATCAGGTACCTTAGTTATCATCACAAATTCATAATACAAACCCCATTCAACTGTTGACCTTCAACATGAGGTCTTCGTTTTATGATTGCTGGATGCAATGTTGTTACTATATCATAAGTTCTGGCTAAGATAGGGGGTTACATCTTGGAGCATGTCCATCGAGGTAAGGGTGTTCACCATCGATTCCAGTTATGCCATGCATTCTCCTAGCGTTATGTCGTTTTTGTGCTCTCTCCTTATCACATTTCTCCTTGTGGATTTGAAGCCCATTTGGATTGAAACATGAATTACATCAAATATTTATCTAATCCAGTTCATGTATGCACATTATAATATCATTTTCTTATGCAATGACAACTATAGTTTCATCCCCAAATAGGCAGAAAATTGGAAGGAAAAATGCCAATCCGATAGACTGTCCTCCTTCCGTACATGTGATTATTCCACGGACGAAAAAGCTTAGTCAGCGTAGCCTACGTGGAAAATGGCATATTTTCTTGTAAGAAAAAATATCCAAGCCGTAAGCCCTAAAACCCTTGCATATTTTTCAGTAGAAAGGAACGGGTGGGAAGAACCCTTTCCTCTCTTACGACCTCCTCTCCCCCGATCCAGAACTCTTGTTCCCTCTCGTCAAAACCCTAACACCTTCCCGTCCTCCTCCTGCAATGGCTCGCACCGTCCTTCCCTCTCCATCTCCCTCCACCTCCTCCTCCGACGAGGAAGACACCGCCCCCACCCCTCCTCCCCCATCCTCGGCCTCCGCCCTCAAACCCCCTCGCCCTAACAAACCCGTCTCCTCATCCGAATCGGAAGAAGAGGAAGACGACGAAGAAGGATCCTCATCCGAATCGGAAGGTTCCTCTCCTCCTCCTCCTCCCCAAGAAATCCCCCGTCATCACCTCTGCCCCTCCCTCCAAGAAGCCCCCGGTAACCTCGCCAACCCGCACTAAGAAGCCCACCCCGGTCACCTCCCCCCCTCCTCCCCCCAAGCCCGCCCAGCCCTCGGATGCGGAGTCCGAATCCGACTCCGAACCCGAACCCCCTCCGCCTGCCATCGCCCCGAGAAGTCCAAGAAGCCTGAAAAGAAACGCAAGGCCCCGACATGACCAACGGTGAGCCCTCCAAGAAGTTTTTCATGCGAGTGTGGACCACCGACGACATAACCGCGTTGATGAAAGGCGTAGTGGAATTCCACGAGAAGCATGGGCATGAGCCCACCTCAACCCCCGACCTCCATGCTCTGCTGGACATAGTGAAGCAGCAGCTACACTCGGAATTCACCATCACACAGATCATGACGAAGATTAGGAACTTGAAGAAGAAATATGTTGCCGATTCAGCCAAGGAGAAGGGGGTCTTCAGGAACGAGCATGATAAGCTGGTTTATGATCTCTCCAAGAAGGTCTGGGGCAGCTTGAATGCGCTGAAGGGCGAAGTGGGCGATAAAGATGGAGAGAAGGGCAATAGCAATGCACAGAAATTGGGGAGTATTACTGCATCTCCTAGGAAGAAGATGAACAATAGTGTTGTTGTTGGGGGAACGGTTGCAGATGGTCGCAGCGATGACTCCACAGGGTTGAATTGGGCGGTAAAGTTGATAATGCAGGATTTTGGTGATGGAAACTTGAATACACATGGTATGCTGGAGCAGGGTCTGACGATATTGAAACCTGAGGTCCTCTCTGCTTTCGGTGAAAGTTGGAGAGATTTAAACTTTGAGGAATTTCGCTTTTCGAATAAACGGATTCAACTTAAGTCAAACATTGTCAAAGCTGTTGAAAAGGCGCTGAAGAGTGCGGGCTTCTGAGGTTTGAAAGATGGATTTTAAGGTGAGTTTCTATCTACCAATGTTTAAATAGGTTGATGCCCGTCATAAATTTAGTTGAGTAATTAATGCTGTAGGAGCTGATAAATTTGCCTTAGGATGTTTATCTATGTTTTACCGAAATTGTAACAGTAGGTGGATATTGTAGCCGTAATAGGATTTTATCTCTCTATTTTATTACCTGATGGGTGGTGGATTTCTTACTTGCTTCTATTATTGGATTTTATCTAGCATGTTCTGTGGCACCTTATATGTGTTTTTTTTTATTTTTGTGATGGGCTGGTTATGCATTTGCATGCTGTAATTGTTGGTGGCTTTCTTGCTTAGAAATTATTGTTGGTAGAGCTGACAACAAAACAAAACTTATCTGTATCTGGGTGCTTTTTATTTCTGTCTGTTTCAATTTCATGGGTGTTTTTGGTGTTATAAGCTGTCTTGATTACATTTTTGTTTGGCTTAATATGAATGCTTCTTTCATTTTGGTATTTTCATTTTTTCCTTATATATGAGAAAAAAAGATAACAAAAGAGAGTGGAGAGGCATGCATTGTGATTCTTTCCTTCTCATCTTATAAAAGATAATGGTTAAAAACAAGAAAGCGGAAGCACAATTAGAGATAAAGAATAAGAACAATGAAGAATACCGGGATTTTACATGGGACCCTACTCCCTAAGGAGTGGGATGAAAGCACATGATAAGGTTTTAAAAGGTCATATGTTTCTGTTGAAGTTTCTCATCTGATACAATAGGTGTGGGGTTTCTTATATGGCCCCACACCAACTGACCGAAGTCCCACCAACAATAAATGTGGGACAAACAGGCGTATGTGGTAATTGGAACCTGAAGGGATCCAATTACCCATCTATACCATGTCACATACCCCTACACTCCTCGCCATGCTGGAGCATGCAATGCTTAGCTTGGACATATAGAAAGAATTCTCAAACTCATAATACAAGACACTGCAGATAATATCAACTCAACGTATACTCTATTATCGATTGCTGTCGAGGACGTTGTTTCTTATGACATGCAGGTGAGGAAGAACAACATGGTTGAAGTGTGAGTTGAACCGGGTCTCCTCGTTGGAGAACATATGCTTTGTACTACGTATGTCAGATTTATTGAAACTGGAATGAGTCTCCTCGTCGGAGTACTGTTGCCTACCCCATGTAGAAGATTGTGCATCATGTGGACAACTACTTCATCTCTGAAGGGCCCAATTGAAAAAGCTATGGAAACATCCTCGTCAGAGTCCATAGTTGCTTGAGAATGGAGTTTGAAAGTCTCATCATCAGAAAGCTTGGTCTCTTCCATACAGACTCAGAGAGTGGGATCTCTACTCTAGAGCCCCTTGAAATCACGTGAACACCCTAGACCATAATGTCATAGAGAATGGGGACCCCACAAATAATGATCACATACATGTGTGCATCAAACTGAAGACTCAGAACCAATATGAATGTTGAGTCTGAATATGAAAATCTATAGAGTTTGAAATCTGGCATGGAGAATATGAATCCGAGCTGTAGAACTCTACTCAGTTTTCTCTCTTTTCCCATACTTGTTGGAAAATGATGACATCGACCAAGTTGGGAGAAGACACAAAAAGATGAGGAGGAACAAAAATCACATTCGATGGAGGCGATAGGGATGCATCTTGACGATGCTGCTGAAGTTGTAGCGCGTGTCTTGCGAGGATATTCGTCTTGGATGCGGCTACTGTCGCCTATGCGATGAAACATGCGAGTTGATCGGATCACCCCCTTCTTTTTCACACTTTCTTCTTCATCTTGAGAAAGATGGGGATCGACCACTTCTTCTTCGCATTAGAAGTGAGGGTTCCAAAGGAACCCAACTGAGAAAGTTATTGCTATTGTCTGGATTGAACAAGAGGTGCACAGAGGTGCGCTGCGCGAGAGGAGGTGCTGTAGCAAGGAGGGGGAGGCGCAACGCCTCTTGGAGCATCAATCCAAAGCTTTGATTTGGGAGACGTTGCTGTCTGGAGCCAGAAGGGAGGTACTGACGTCGCCTTTTTTGCTTGAAAGGGCTGCAACGCCAGTTGGAGGAGGTTGAGGAGCATGCACGAAGGCATAGGGCTCTGCTTGGAGCTCCTCGATGTGCTGCAGAGCTTCTTCAATCGTCACTAGGGTTCCGCAAAGAAATCCAACAAGAACCTCGAGATGATCAGATCGACGTTGGCGATGATGGTAGAGAATTAGGGCTTCGAGAAACTCTAGAACTGCATTAATTTTGATAATGAACATAACAATAATCTTCAAGAATGAATCTTCAACAATAACCAAGTATCAAATCTCGAACAAATGATGAATGTTTAGTAAATCCTCGAGAATCAAACCCGCTCTGATACCATGTTAAACGAGAACGCAGAAGCGTAATCAGATACAAAGAATAAGAAAATGAAGAACACCGGGATTTATGTGGAACCCTACTCCCTAAGGAGCAGGATGAAATCATAGGGGTCCATTTGGTTACCAAGTTACCTTGGGATAATCCGGTGTATCCCTCTGCATTCCTGGGTTGGAACTCCATCACAAATCAATGTGACATCACATCACATTCCTTATTCCAACCCTCTCCCAACCCTCATAACTATCCAAACATCTACTATTCATATGAGGATACCCCAACCCACCCCATCCCAATGTCCAAACAAGCCCTAAGAGAATGCCTCAAAAGGTCATATGTTTCTATTGAAGTTTCTCATCGGATACAATGGGTGTGGAGCTTCTTATATAACCCCACCAACTGACTGGAGTTCCACCAACAATAGTGGATGGGGTAGTAATTGGACACGGGGTCCAATTACCCATCTACACCATGATACATACTCCAACTATAACAAAGGAGAATGGAGATATATAAGTTATGATTCTTTCCTTCTCATCTTGACTTCTGGAATGATGGTGGTAAGTCATACGGTGATTATTTTCCTTTTACCCAATCGGTTTCTCCTTGTAATCAAATGGATGCAAGTGGACAGACATGGATATGGGCCTTATTTCACCCACATTTTCAATTTCTGATACTGATATGGCTGATAGTATTGTATGGATATCAACATATGTTATTATATATATTGAAAATGATTTTCATTCAAAAAAGATGGCTACTGATATGGAAATAGATATTGTATATAAAGACATCGAAAGATGGCCATCTCGAACTTGTTCAGATATTTAAAGGCTGTATAACTATGAAATCGTGTTAGAGTGTGGGACGCCAAATTTGAATTTAAACAACATACTTATAAGGCATCTTTTGAATGCTGCTTGCAAAGAGGCAATGCCGGATCAGATGGATGATCTCCAGTATAAACTATGGAATTATGTCAGTGTATGGAATGCTAAATTTGAATAATTTTGACCTCAAATGTAGAAGGCATGATTTGTTCCTGCTAATGTGGCGATTCTGGATCAGATGGATAATCTCCGGTTTATAACTATGGGATTATATTAGAGCATGGCCTCAATTTTTACCGAATCTCAGTCGAGTTTTGGTTTTGGTGGGTAACCGAAACTCGGCCGAAGCGCCCTATATCGGCTGAAGTTTTGGGGCCTTAGTTCAAAAAATGACCGAAATTTCGGTCGAATTTCGATCAAAATTCGGTCCAAATTTCGTTTCGATCCGTCACCGAAACGAAACCGAAATCCGTCATTTAAGGTTTTGTATATGGAATATTAATTTTGAATAGATTAAATCTAACACTTTAAAAGGCCTCGATTTGTTCCAGCTTGAAAAATTAGATGAATTTCAAACAAAACAATTAATAACTGTAGTATCGGGGTTAAAGTGTAGATCTTCTTTATATTATGTTTTATTTTCCATTGTCCCTTTTATTACACACACGCACACACACCCTTTTGCTGTATTATTGTGTCACCATAGTATATAAAATATGCATATCACTTGTATATTCTATATATGTATATATTTTATAATGCACATGCGTATGCACCTATTGACTAGTGGCCAAAATCTGTAACATTTGTCTCTGTATCTCTCGGTAATTATAATGCATATCAGTCACCTAAAATGTGGAAAAAGCTACTGTTCCTTATCTTCTGTAAACTGAAAATGCTTATTCATGCCCTTGTAATAACACTTACTGTTTTTTCATGCCCTTGTAATAACACTTACTCTTTATTCTGCAATTTTAAGCACAATGCATGCAAAAGATTAGAAGGTAAATGATGTTTTCTGGAGTATGGAATCGTAGTGTGAATAATATAAATGAATACATAGAGAATCTTAAAAGAAGAGACCGTGTAACAGAAAACAATTTAACCGACTATTCAAATAAAGACAGTTATGTACTAAAAGGAAATATGATATGTGCTTTATTTTGAAACTGGAACTTATAGGGGAGATTGGGGGTGCACATCGTCCTAGTTGTTTTTGTGGAAAGTCGTAAAATGAAAAGTTGTATTCCACGAGGCCCTAGAGCTCTCTTATATAGGAGAAAAGTTCTAAGGGAAAATTACATAGAATAGACTAAAGAAATAGAATTGTATAAATAAAGACATAGAAATGTAAAAATCTCAACACTCCCCCTCAAGCTGGACTTTGGAGCATATATGTCTATCATGCTCAGGCTCAGCTTGGAACAACAATGGTGAAAGGGACCCTTTGCAAGAGCTTTGGTAAACATGTCTGCAATCAGATCGCCTGAAGCCACATGAGAAGTGAGAATAAACCATTTCTGAATCAAATCACGGGTGTAATGACAATCTACTTCAATATACTTTGTTCTTTCATGGAAGGCTAGATTATTAACTATGAACATAGCAGCTTGATTATCACATTGGAGGTGCATAGGAAGTTGCACCTCAATAGTTAGGTCAGTCAGGGTAGACTTGTCCCACATCATTTCTGTGCTCCCTTGGGCCATATCCCTATACTCTGATTCTGCACTAGATCTAGCTATAACAGTCTGTTTCTTACTCTTCCATGAAACCAGTGAACTACCAACAAACACAATAAAACCTGAAGTGGACTTCAATAACTAGCATAATCCGCATCTATATATCTAGTAACTGTGAAAGACGTATCTCTTCTGAATAAAATACATATACATGGAGAAGATTTTAGATATCTCAATAGTCAATATCATATTAACTGCATCCATGTGAATCTGCCTGGGTTGCTCCATAAACTGGCTAACTTTGCTAGTAGCAAATGATATATCAGGCTTGGAAATGATAACATACATCTTCCCTATTAACTCTGTCTCATTTCTTATCCACCTCCTCAGAGTCATCATCATAAAGCCGAGCATTTGGATCCATTGGAGTAGTAGCAGGTCTACATCCTGTTATACCTGTCTTAGATAGAAGATCAATGACATTTCCTTTACGCCATTACCATACCTTGTTGTTTTCTAGCAAACTCTAGGCTAGGAAAGTAACGTAATTTGCCAAGGTCCTTGGGCACAAATTGTTGTCTAAGGAGATCCTTAACTGCATGAATGCCCTGTTCATCACTGCCAGTAACAATAATATCATCAACATACTCTAGAATAGCAACGGTACCGCTCTGGGTTCTCTTAACAAAGAGAGGGTGATTTGCAATAGATCTGACAAACCCCTTCTATTCAATTAACTTGGAGAGCTTCTGAAACTAAGCTCTCGGGCTCTGTGTAAGGCCATATATGGCTTTGTGAAGTCGGCCCACCAAACTAAACTCCTCCTCAACAACAAACCTTGGTGGCTGATGCATGTAAACCTCCTCCTTCAGGTCTCCATACAAAAACACATTCTTGACATCCAATTGGAAAAGTGGCCAATCTCGTACCACGACAACAACAATCGAACCCTCAACGCAGAATGATGCATTATTGGAGAAAAAGTATTATGGTAATCGACTCCATATGTTTGGGTGAACCCACGAGCAACCAATCTAGCCTTGTACCTGTCCACAGTACCATCTGCGCGGTGCTTTACAGTAAACACCCACTTACTGGCAACAACAGGGACACCTGTAGGGCTTGAACAATACTCCACGTACCACGAATACGTAAGACTGCCATTTCCTCCTCTATTGCCAGGCGCCATTCACTACTTTGCAGTGCCTCCTAATAAGATCGTAGTATCTCCACCGCGGACAGTCCCTGGAACATGCGGAAAGAAAGTATGCATGATAGGTGGTGGTGGAGGTGGTGGCGGCAGAGGTAGTAGTGGTGGTGGTTGCGAACTAGGTGATGGCGATGACGGTGGTGTGTAGTTGAGATTGGAGGTAGAGGCATATAAACTTCTTCTCCATCCTTTGAAGGAATACGCCTATCACATGTAGGAGAGAAATACATAACGGACTCAAAGAAGGTGACATCTGCACTAACATAGTACCTTTTTCGAACAGGGTTGAAGCAATGACATCCCTTTCGGGTCTTGGAATACCCAACAAACTCACACTTGACAGTTCCAGGATAGAGCTTGTCAAGACTAGGAGACATGTGATAAACAAAAGCTATTGAACCAAAAACACGAGACCTAAGTGAGAAAAGATCCGCCTTGGGAAATGCAAACAAGAACAAGATCTTTTCCCCTAGAACTGACGAGGGCATATGATTTCCCAGGTAACAAGTAGTTAGAATTGTGTCCCCTCAGTACGAATGAGAAGCACGACTCTGACTCAAAAGAATCCTGGTAACATCCAAAAGATGGCGGCGTTTTCATTTAGCCACCCCATTCTATTGGGATGTATACGTATAAGATGTCTGATACACAATACTATATGATCTAAGGAAATGGGAAAGGTAAACATTGAAAAATTCTAATGTATTATCTGAACGCATAAATTTGACATTTGCTGAAAAGATATTCCTTTTTTTTGAATAAGAAAACGGAGGAGCCCTCCCAAGGCAGGAGTCACCATACCAAAGTATTCATTAATTAACGAGAAAGTACATCAGTTGGATATTCGGAAATTGTACAAAGCATTACAATGCGCAAGTACATTTTCAAAGTAAAACCGCTGCCTCTTGAACGTGGTATCATTCCTGCCAAGACAAATAGCCCAGAGCGCGGCAAAAGGCTTGGAGACATCACCCGATAACCCAAGTCCCACCGCACGAATAGATCTCCAAAAATGTTCCGCATCGGATTTGGTTCCGAACCCACAGAAGGCCCAAAGAATCCCACACATTGGCCGAAGACCTGCATCCAAAGAAACTGTGGTCCGCATCCTCCACGTCGTCCTCGTATCTGTCACACTTCAAATACGTCACACCCAGCAGTCTGCCTCTTCTCACTTTGTCTCAAAGACGGTCTCTCCTTAGACACCAAAGAAAGACCTTAACCCGAGTAGGAATCTTAGCTGCCTAAATCACCTTCAAGTCAGCACATAGATCTTCGTCGCGCTCCACCATACCACCACTCAACTTCCGATATGCAATCTTTACTGAGAACTTACCATCTGCCCACTCAAAATGATCTGGGTCGCCCGACATCTCCCCGATAGGAGGAATCTCCGATAGTAACCGCAAAAAATCCTCCAACCTCTGATTCGGGAGAACTACAAGGAACCTCGGCGCCCACGACCCAAAGTCGGCCACCTCCGCCACCCGCACCCCTTGTCAACGGCTAACGCCATCAACCTAGGTAAGCGGTTGGCCAACGCCCCCTCCCTCGTCCAGTCATCCTGCCAAAAACGGAAACGAAGACCATTCCCCAACCTCGACCGAAGGAGAGGCCTGGACCCCGGAATCACGACACGGATCCCACTCCACAACGAAGAGTCATTACGCTTCCTTATAGCCACCAACTCCCCTGTGACACCATAAATCTCCCTCAACAATCGTAAAACCGACGAGTCGGATGGACCCCAAATGCATACCACCCATTTGGCTAACAAGGCTTTGTTCATTGATTCTACATCCCTGACACATAGGCCCCCCTCCGAAACAGGTACAACAAGATCCTTCCAAGCCACCAGATGCAACCCCCTCGTTGCATGCCTTCCATCCGACCAGAAAAAAGATCTCATCAAAGCCTCCACCTTCCTTCTAACACCAACAAGCATTAATCTCGTCGAGAAGAAAAAATCGGAATGGCTGAAAGAACGTGCTTCAGTAATGTAAGCTTCCCACCCTTGGACATAATGGTAGCATTCCCCCTCCAACCGCTCCTCCATTCTCCGAAGAGCACAGTCCGAATCGGACTTCCTCAGCCTGCTATCAACCAGAGGCAACCCCAGATAGGTTATTGGTACATCCTGCCCACACCGCTAATCTGTTACTGTCCTCGCCATCCATCCCCATTGGAAGCATGACCGACTTCTGCCTGTTAATCTGCAATCCAGAGAGACATCCAAACATATCCACCAAAATAGCCGCATTGTGGTTCTGCTCCTTCGTCCCCCCCAGGAAGATCAGCGTGTCGTCCGCATACTGCAACACCGGAACGGAGATGTCCCCCATCCTAAAACCCTCGCACCAACTCTCTTCCACCTCCCGTTGAAACAAGACCGCAAGACAATCCGCCACCAACACAAAAAGCAGGGGAACTAGGGGGCAACCTTGACGCACCCCCCTCTGTGGTTGGAACCATCTTCCCTTTGGTCTCCCGTCGACCAACACCGAGCAAGAGCTAGTGGTGACGCATCTCTTAACCCAAGCAATCCATTCTTCCGGAAATCCTCTTTTCTGCAACGCTGTCCACAGGAATCTCCAACTGACACAATCGTAGGTTGGCGTAGTCAATCTTCCAAACTGCCCCTTTCTTTGGAGACCTCTTCCACTTACGACAGATTTCCGAAGTGGTCACGATTCCATCCGCCATACACCGTCCATGAATGAATGCAGATTGTGCCGGTAAGACCACAAAGGGCAAGACAACTCTAAGTCTGCTCGCCAGCACCTTGGCGACAATGAGATAATTGCCATTAGAAGTAGAAATCAGCCTGTAATCCCCAACCCCTATAGGGGTCTCTTTCTTCGGCAGCAAAAATATCAAGGTCATGTTAACTTTCTCAATACCCCTGTTGCCACCTCTGAATTCAGTCAGAACCTCCAAAATGTCACCCTTCAGCAGATCCCAGAACTCCCGATAAAAGGATATAGAGAAACCATCCGGGCCAGGAGCACCGTCCGCATTCAGATCCCAAACCGTCTTGCGCACCTCTTCCTCCGTAAATCCGGCCACTAACAAATCAGCCTGGGTTGTACTCAAAGAACCCGCCCCCGGCCCATCCAGCCCCAACCATTCTCCTCCCTCCCTCTCCTCGAAGCCTCACAAAGTGCTCCCGCAAGGCGACTCCAATGTTCCTCTTGCCCGACACCCTTTGGCCTCCCACCCCCACCTCATGCAAGAAACTCCTCCTCCTCCTTCCGGACGCCACAGAATGGAAGAAACACGTGTTCGCGTCGCCTTCCCTTAACCACTTTTTCCTCGATCTCTGTCGTCAATGAACCTCTTCTTTCCTGTCCTCCGAAGCATCGCCTCTAATCACGTTGCCCTCTCCTCCACCTCTTCCGGAGTCGGTTCCCGGTCATCATCCAGCCCATCTAACCTGCTTATCCCAACCTCTGCCTCTGTCTTGACGGCCCGCCGCCTCCTGGCAACATCCTTCCCAAAAGTCAACAGCAACCGCCTTAGGGATTCAAGTTTGGCCGCAAATCGCGACATTATCGAACCTGTCACCACAAAATCCCGCCAATGATCAATCGCCAGGTCCCGGAAGCCCTCCTCCAACGGCCACTTCTTCTCAAAGGGAAAGGAGAACCCAACCAAGCGTTCCTCCCTAGAAAACCAAAGAACAGGAGTGTGATCAGATAGTGTCCTCGGAAGAGCCCAAGCCCTCGCCAGCGGGAAAGCCTCCCCCGCCTCAACCGACATCTGTCAAGTCTGGACCTCGATCTCGTATTCCTCCAAGTGTACTTGCAGCCGACCGCATCTACAACAGACAAACCCAGAAAACGAACCACCTGCCTAATATCGGCAGATCCAAATTCAGAACCACCACCCCCTTCGGCCTGTCGTCCGGGAACAATGTGACATTCAAGTCACCGATGATCCAAATACCATCACAAACCTCCGGCACAACATTCGTCAAGTCCGTAGCTAAGCTACCATCCTCTCGCCGACACGAGTCATAGACATTAGTGACGCACAGACAAATCCCATCCTCTCTCCGTAGCAGCCTTACCGACAATGTGAACAAGGAGACGGAAGTCCCCAACAGATCGAACGAATCGGACCGCCATCCGGATAATAGCCCCCTCGAAGCACTTGCTGCCTCCTCTGCCACCGTGAAAACTTCCCCCTTACTCATCTCCCGCCGCACCTGGTCGTCCATAGACTGCATCTTTGTCTCCTGAAGTAAGAAGATATCTACTCCAGCCTCTCTCACCAGATTCTGCACCTCGAGCCTTTTTTCAGGCCGGCCCAGACCCCTCACGTTCAAAGATAGCAACTTCATTTAAGCAACGGAGCGTCCATCTTCCTCGGGGGAATAACCTCCAAACGCCGCGCAATGTCCTTATCAAGAGAAGCAAACCGGTTTCGCTCCACTAACGGGCTGGTCCCCCCCCCCCCCCCCCCTCATATGCCAAATCGAAACGCCGCTGCCGCGACCCCACCCCTTCCAGAAGCGGCAGCCCAAAGCCCACCCCCTCATCCACATCGGTGGCTCCCAAGACCGAAGGCAAAGACCTCACCGCCACCCCCAAACCAGCTGGATCGACCCCAACTCCAGCCGAGCCCCTCCGCCACATTTCAGATGCCGACGCGCCCGCCTCCCCTCCCAGCAGGTCCACCCCTCCCCCCGGTTCAGCAAGCAACTCCCCCGCAGAAACGTCCAGCCGTGATTCGATCGCAGCTCCCCCCCTCTCACAACCATCGTACTGAGCAAGGCCCGTCACACCTTGGCCGAGCCCCCAACCTCCTCCTCCATCTCCGAAAGCGTCGGCACCACCCTACTACCAAGAATCGAATTGGCGGAGCCGAACCGACAACCCGGGCAGTGACCTGCCCCTTCGATCTGCGACCGATCAGGATCCGACCCGGCAGGACGCAAAACCTCCCGAGCGCCATCATGTCGGGCCCCACCACCTCCCAAAGCATCTCCTGTGCCAACCACAAGACACCAAGGCAGAGGAACTACCACCAATCTCGGAAGTCCCACCGTCAATATGGCGCCGAACCGAATCGCCTCCTTCGGGGAGCGCACCACGCTCGGATGCCGTCCCCCCTCCCCCACAAGGCTGCTCCACCTCCGGGAGTCGAGCCCCCTCCACCGGCGGCAGTACATCAGATCGCTGCTCCGACCCTCCACCTCCCGACGACACCTTGGCCAACTGGAGCTCCCTCCCGCGACACCCAACCGCCTCACCCGAAGCACGACCTCCAACGGCTGTCCGGGTTGACAACCCAAACTCTCGACAAAGTCGACCACAAGAACACCCTGCAGCAACCCTGAAATGCTCTCTTTCGTCCTCACCCTCATCGGAAGCCCCCTGACGACTTTCTCTACCCTGTCAGGCAGCACGGCGACGCCCCACTCCCTTGGCCTCCGCCACCTCAACTGCAACGACCCAGCCTCCGACCTGCGCAACAAACTCCGCACCTCGGAGTCACGAAGCCCCCTCGCCAACACCCTCCATGGTGAAAGTCGAGCCACATCTCCCTTAAATGAAGCCTTGGACACGAGCCCCACATCATAAGTCGCCAAGAAAAGCGCCCCCTCTCCACCACCCTCGCTGACCAACACGTTTGCATGGAGATCAACCAACGGGCATCGCCTTCGCGAATGACCAAAGCATCGGCACGGGAAGCAGCGCACAGGCTCACGGTACTCCCACGTCCAATGGTCCAGACCACCGCAGCGGAAGCAGCCCCGTCCGAAAGGGGAGAATGACAGTGGCCCACACCCTCGCCGAGAAGCTGTAGTGAACCGCCACCTCCGACGCCCTTCCACCAGGCGCCAGCCCTTACTCGCACCTTAGCCCTCGGTGGAGATCGTGCGCGCCCGCTCGCCCCTGTCTGCATCGCTCGCCGCTCCCGTCGTTGGCCGAAGGAATCGCGCCCGCTCGCCGCTCTCGCTCGCCGTCGAGCGTGCCACACCCACTTGCCCTCGCGCGCTGGTGACCTTGCACGGAAAGGCACGGATTCACACCCGCGCACCGAAGCTCGCAACACACCCTCTCATCACCCCCCGCGTCGCGCACACTCGCCGCCACTCGCTCGCGATCGCGTTAGGAGACACCCTCATGCGCCCTACCTCGCATCACGCCCTCACCAGTCGTAGACCTTCGAAAAGATATTCCTTATTTCAACAATAAAGGACTGAATAACATGACCAACATCAAACTTGTTTATAAGAAGAAAGACCCAAGACAATCTTGAAAATTCATCAACAGCAACAAGATAAAACCTATGTCCCAAATGATCTGGGACACGAATGGGACCCCAAATATCAAAATGAATTAACTCAAATAGATTATGACTACTTCGACCTTGACAAATCTGGAAAGTGGACCAATGATGCCTCCCAAGCTGGCAGACCTCTCACTGAAAGGTAGAGCAAGGGGAAATCTGAGGAAGAACGTGACACAACTTTTGCAAAGGAAGATGACCAAATCGTAGATGCCACCATTTTTTTTAAAAACGCACCTTGAGGCGATGAGGCGTACGCCTCGAAGCTATAGCCTCATGCAACCTCAATGAGGCGTGCACCTTGAGGCTTATGAGGCGTGCGTCGAGGAGCTGCCTACGCCTCGAGGCTATAGCCTCATGCAACCTCAATGAGGCGTGCACCTCGAGGCTTATGAGGCGTGCCTCGAGGAGTTGCCTCATGTATGAGCTGATTTTTTAAATTTTTTTCTATAATATTTTTTCTTTTCTCTTTGATTATGATCTTTTTATCTTTCATAGACAAATATTTTTAACTCCTTAAGCTCACGATTCATTGAAATGCATTTTTTAGTTTATTAACATATTAAGCTTATTTTTACTTTGTTATGCATGTTCTTTATAAAGTAACATAAACAAATTGAGTCTTGAGTTCTTAATTCTAATGCCTCTACTTTCTAGTATGTATCAAGCATAACTGCTTTCTTTATTAAAATGTTTAGATGTGAGGCTTCTACTTTGACCTAAATTTAGAAAACTATATTTTTGTAAACATGTCTCATCTTTTCTTTTATTCAATCGTGACTAAATTAACACACATCATGCATGCATGAAAAAAGATGATCATAACATACAATATTCAAGTATTTTATCCCTCAATCCTTGTGGTAAAGTAAAAAGTGACCACTGACTCACTGCTTACTCTCTTATTCTTCTCACATGAATGACACACATATCTCACTAATTTTGAAAATGGTGTGTTACATCTAGTCCATTTAGTTAAATTTTATTCAAACCTTTAAATTTTGCGGAGAGTTACCCATTATTGTGCTTGTATATCTATATTTACTTGACTCCTTGCAGATATATAGTCCAAAAAAAAGAGTTATATAACAATTTGGATGTTTAAACCATGATGTTAGACTTGAAATGTCATGGAGTCATGTATTTAATCATATTTTGAATTTCTAGAACTTGAAAATTATAATTATGATTAATTATCATGTTTTATGAAAAATTTTCTTTCACAAGTGAGCCTCATGCCTTGATATGCCTTGAGGCTTACTGGGAAAATGCCTCAATACGCTTCACACGTTTTAAAACCTTGGATGCCAATATAGGGCGAAACAGATCCGATGCAAAGAGAACAAGCACCAGCATAATGAGATTGCATCGGTCTGTAGAGACCCACTTGCTCACGGTCATATCCAATCACCTTGTCTGTAAGAATGTCCTGAAACACAAGAGAATAAGGATCAAATATGATACACCAGTGTAAATCCTTGGTGATTTGATTAATTGATAGTAAATTCATAGAATATTCAAAAGCGTAAAGTACATTCTGAAGCCACATTGCAGGAGTTAACTGTACCTCCCCCTGACCAGTAATGAGAGAGTGCCCCATCTACTATCAACACAGATCGTCCGCGTCGAGTCGGATTGAAAGAACTATATTGACCTCTGTCACCACAGAGATGATGGAATGCTCATAAATCCATGATCCATTCTGACAAATTTGCCCTGTAACAACTAGTTAAGGCATATGCTATTATCTGATGTGGATGGATGCTGATGCAACTACCTTTGAGGATCCTAAAGGAGAGCTGGTTGACCCAGGAGTAGGCATAATCTCCCTGAGCCGCACCACAAGTTTGTCAAATCTTTGATCAGAAACAGGTGATGGACTCCCAACCTGTTGAGTCTACTTTGCAACTTGAGCTGAAGCAGGAAACCCATGCTTAGAGTAGCATGTTTCCTCAGAATGACCTGACCTGTGGTAGATGGTGCACGATTGAGGGGATCGACCACCCCCTCCCCTACACGGCTAAGGCCCCCCTACTACGATACGGTGTATGGCTCCCCCTACCATGAGATGTAGCCATAGCTGAAGATGTCTGAGATTGCAAAGTACCACAAGAGGATATAGAGAGCCTACTCAATCTGTGATATGCCTCTTCCATAGGAGGTATGGTAGCATCGGTAAGAATCTGGGCTCTAGCATCATCCTACTCAGGATCCAGGGTTGTTAGAAAGACCCCCGTCATCATAGAGTCTTTGTACACCTTGAGCTGCTCTGGCTTAGTGGTCATGGGAATGTAACCATGTAGCTTATCAAACATACCCCTTAAAGAAATGTAGAGGGTATGGAGGGGGTTACCATTCTGCTTCGATGTAGCTTGTCAAACATACCCCTTAACCATCGTGTTGGAGCTGCAGTATCTTTGATTCATTCTTCGCCGGAGAGTATGCGGCGAGAATGTCCCACAACCTTTGCCGTAGGCTGACTCAGAATATCATTAGCTATCTCTGTTGACACAGTCCCAGAGTACATGTGCATATGCATCGTCTGTCTCCCATGAGGCATTTATCCCAATCTTGTCACTCGGCTCCTTTGTCGTATGGATGTGCTTCTTGCCTGCGTTAAACACATGAACTGCATGGCCCACAGTTCATAGTTTGTTTCATTCATCTTGACGATGGGTGCTGGACCTTTAAAATGTCAGCTTTGCTGTCTGAGATGATGATAACTATCTTCAAGACTGGGTCTGCAACAAGAAAAGACATGCACCTACACTGTCATACAAGAAGATGGTTGTGGATGTAGACTCATACCACAATTTCTTCCATTCTTTGGAGGATCCTTTGAGTAACCATGATGTTTTAGATAATCACGTCACACCCTAGAAATCCAAGAACAAGCCAAACTCGGAATCTCGGTAGACCGCGACGTCACGACGCACAGGAACCACAACCTCCGTGGGTGGCAACAATGCATGAACAACACGTAGTGGCTTGGTGTGGACGGTGTGGTTGGCGTGCGTTTGAGCGCAGGTGGTTGAGACACCTGGCTTGCGTGCGCTGGTGCGCAGGCGACATGGCTGGCATGCTCCGGTGTGGGTGCGCGGCGGTGGGGCAGCTTTGGTGGCGCGGCGAGCGTGCACGGGTAGTGCGATGTGGTTGCGCATTAAGGTTTTTGGTGGGGGTGGAGCTCTAGGGTACATGCTCCGGTCGAGGACCATCGCTCTGATATTATGTGGAAAGTTGTGAAATGAAAATTTATATTCCACGAAACCCTAAAGCTCTCTTATATAGAAGGGAAACTCTAAGGGAAAATTACATAGAATAGAAGGAAGAAATAGAAATGTATAAATAAAGACATAGAAATATAAGAATCTTAGTTTTGTTTTTGCCTTGTTTTCTACTATTTATTATTCCATGTATGTATTTTTTCATATAAGATTGTGTGACTATAGGATATGAAATACATACATTACTGAGATATTGGTTATCTTTTATAGTATTTATGTAATTTATATTTTCTTTATCTTGTTCTTCTTCATGTAATTTGCTGAATGGACTCTCCTATATAAGAGAACCCTAGGGTCTCATCAATAAGGCAATTCATTCTTTCATCTCCACATGGTATCAGAGCGACGATCCTAGACTAGAGTTCTGATCTAATTTCTCGCCGCCACCGCCAACCCAACTCGACACCCATGTGCGCCGCCCCTTGTGTGCGCTGTCGCTGCTTGCCATCGGTTCTTTGTATGTGAAAATGCATTATTATGTGCTCCATTTTCCCTTGGAGGTCGAACTTAAACCTATGCTCGAGAGATAGCTGGCCATACACCGCCCGGATCCCACGAGTGAACAGAAAATTGGATCCACACTAAAAGCCTCTGAGGTCACCTCCAGTTCCTCGCGGTGCCTCCTGCGCCGTTGCTAGGGCGCAACTAGCCCCCGAGGGCCGCCTCTAGGCCCTGCACTGCCTACAGGAAGCAACCCAAGCTTGATAGGGTTGCCTCCAGGCCTCCAAGGGTCCCCTCTCGTCGTTTAGGGGCCCTCACAGCCTTCTACCGCTGTCAGCAGAACCATCTAGGGCACCCTAGGCCCTCCTGTGCGTTGATCAAAGGTCTGATTTGAACAAAAAACGGTCTGAAATTGACCAGAAAATGTGATTTCCGACTTATAAATCAAATTTTCCGACCCTAGCACGCATTAAGATTGATGAGGATGGTTGTATGAGTCTACACGTACAACCAATTCTCCATATGATTGTGTATACTCGCTCAGATCGGTTTACTTCGTTTTCAACTATTCTTCATCCATGTCAAAGAACAAGAGTGACATCTTTTCTTCTCTGGTGCCTTCAAGGGCCTGATTCCCATCGTAAAGATGGATGTGACCAACTCTGAGTTGTGATCTATGCAGTTTCTCACCCTCGTGTAGTGCAACAATAAGGAGCACATTCTGACGAAGCTGGAGCCGATGGATAATACTCAGAACAATGCATTGTGGAAGCAAGATGATACATGTACGCATATTTGGCTCTTCGGGGCTCTCACCACGGAGATAGGCAATGACATTGTGAATCAGCCCACCGTCCATGCAATGTGGGATATTCTAGCATTTATTTATGTCCAAGCGAAGATTGAGCAAGGCTTTAAATGTCGGTTTCGGTCACCATTTCGGTACCGACCAAAACAAAATTTCGATGGAATTTCGACTGAAATTTCGGTCCTTTTTTGTACTAGGACCCCCGTATTTTGGTCATTTCGGTCGAATTTCGATTTTGACTGGATTTCGATATTCGACAAAAATTCGACCGAATTTCGCTGAAATTTGAGGCCATAAGATTGAGGTCAAGATTCTTCAGCTTTAGTTTGACATTTACGGGGCCAAGCAGAATGGCCGTCTACTGCACACATTCTTCTCCTCATTTCATGGAATGTTTGAGAAGCACACATTCTACTTCTCGTTTCATGGAATGTTTGAGAAACTTCACAACTTCAGGCCTATCACGATGTCCACTGAGCAACATATGACATACATGAACTCCACGATGGTTGGAGTTTTTTTTGGCTGCGCTTGAATTTGAGTATGATACAGCACGAGCACAACTCCTTACTGGGGCAACTATACCTTCCATGGAGGAGGCCTGCAATCGTCTCAACATGCTTCTTATTCCTCCACTGCCACTCCACAACCCTCTTCAGCGATGGCCACTTCTCGCGATAGAGGAGGCACTATACAGTTCAGAGGATGTACTCCCCGTGGTAGAGGCGGTGAACCCTAGCACGGTCCTTACTCTTACTGTCGTCGTTCAGGACACTTAGAGGACACATGCTATATGAAGCATGGATATCCCGCAACTGTTGTATGGTAGAACAAATCGGGCCTTCATAGACTACAACTTCCTAGATAGATCCACGCCTGGATGGCATTGCCTCTCGTATACAGGAAGTCACGACTCCGGTGACCGGCATCGTTGCTACAGTATCCACCGATACTGTAGCCGCAACCATAGCCTCTTCAAGCTCCTCATGTATCGTTTATGCTTTTACTGGTAGTAGCGGTACATATATGACAGAGTGGATCATAGACTCTGGCGCATCCCACCATCTGTATGGAGACATAACCCAGTTTAGGTCCTACAAGACTACCTCCTAGAAGATGGATTTTTATTGCTAATGGGGTCCACTTACCCATTACATGAAAGGGGGAGGTGTATCTGACTCCATCCATGCACCTTCAGAATGTTTTATATGCCCTTGATTTTTAGATGAACTTACCTTTTATTAGTCATATTACTAAAGATCTGCATTGCCGTGTCATTTTAACCCTTCATCTCATGTGCTTCGGGACATACTCACGGGCAGGGTGATTGGATGTGCCCGCGAGCAGCAAGGGCTCTAAGACTGGTCCAACCTTCTCATGCTGGTGCCTCCATTATTCTTATTGGACCAGTCTCACCGTACCTTTGGCACCTTCATTTTGGCCACCTTCCTCTGCAGAAGTTGTGTTATGTCCTTCCACAGACAAGGTTACATAAGTGGTAGTCGGTACTCGGTCGGTGGGGTCTCTGACTAATGATTAATCGATAGTCGGGTGACTAATCAGATTTTGTCGGCCATTAGCTGGTTTTGAATTTTTTTAATTATTTTAAATACACAAATCATTTATATATTCGTATATATACATACATAGATTTGTATATAAAAGTTCCAAGTTCAGATCATGCATATTTTTTAACCAAACTTTCAAGTTCCAACTACTGGCCTTTTGATACTAGTGTTGTCCTTCACCAGTGGTCTCCATCCATGTGGAGAAATGGAGAATTTTGATAACATCCTTGATAAGAAACATCTTCCTCTATATCAACAAAAAATCCATTTCATAGCACATGGACTAGTAAGAATAACTGACAAACTTACACGCCACGATCATCTTGAATGTTCGACATTCTGTTAACTGGTGAAGGGAAGTTGTTCTGCTAAGCTTCTTGACTTGAAGTCAAGAAGCCATTAATTCCATCACTGTTAAAAAAGAAAAATGGAATATAAAATAATGGTAATTTGGATTTGTTTTAATTATATTATTTAAAATACATTCCAGATAAGTCAGGTAGAGATCCGATATTTGAACTGGAGCATGATGTAGAATACTATTCATGATATTAAAGATCCGACTGATAATTATAGTGGGTCAGCAACATCACTGCTTATTACATAAAGTACCAATTTCTGGTATAAAATTACCACCAAATACCAATGGAATAGATATTTCATTCATCAGAACAAGATTTGGAAACTTCACATTCAAATTCCAGCTTAGCAATAACATCATAACTCACATATATAGTTAGCCCATGATTCAACTTACTAAGAAAAGAAGTTTCCGGTGCATTTTTTTGTCAACATGCACAACCAATATTAAGCTTAGTGCTCTGGAACAGAAGATGGACCTACAACTACCGATGATTGGAACTTTGTGCATTTTATTGATGGCTTTGGAGTGTTTACAGGAACTGCAAATCATTTTACCAAAAACAAAAAAAGCTTGATGTAAAAGTCAGCCGACTAGCCTGACTAATGGTCGACTAGGCCTATTGGAGTCGGCTACCCCTCGACTCAACTAGTCGAGCCGACTAATCGGCCTAGTCACCTGACTTTTACAAGCTTGCCCACAGATCTCCATGCGATTTTCCTTTCAAGGTTCCTTTCCATCTCGTTAGAGTCGGAGCAATTCGCAGTTGTTTGAGTTCTCCTTTATTTAGATATCTGATGTTCGAGTTGTGTTTCTAATAATCAGGAACACCGTTTTTTATTTAGTAGTTGTAGATGATTTTTCTGGACTTTCTTGGATTTTCCTTTTGAAGAATAAGTCTGAAGCTTGGATGTTATCAAGTCATTCATTAATGACATAAAGAGTATTTTTCTACCAATGCTAAATGTGTACGTTCTGATAATGCCTTAGAGTTTTGTACCCTACAACTTTCTGAGTATCTCAGGTCTCTTGGCATTGTACACCAGACCTCGTGTGCTCATACATCTCAGCAGAACGATGCTGTCGAGCGCAAACACCATCGCTTACTCAATGTGACTAGAACCCTATTGATTCAGAGTCGTGCTCCTCATACTTACGGGGTTGATGCGGTTCTCACTGCTTGCACTTAGTGAACCACATGCCTTCCTCTATTTTGGGGGAGAAGACCCCTTTCTCGATTGCGTTTTCCAAGAAGGATCTATTCTCCCTCACGCCTCATGTGTTTGGATCTGTAGCCTTTGTCCATGATTTTTCTCCTGGTCATGACAAACTCTCCCCCAAAGCTGTCAAGTGTGTTTTTGTTGTCAACTCTTGTACTCAAAAGGGGTACCGTTGCTTTGATCCACTTCAATATAAATATTTTATTATTGTTGATGTTACATTTTTTGAGTCCGTCATGTATTTCACTCCCATAGGTGGCAGACATGCCCCATCAAACTCTGATGACAAGATCTACATGCCTTCGCCTCCTACAATCCTACCACTAACTACACCTACTCCTGCTCAGCCATCATCCAGTCTACCACCACCACCACCATCTCTTGTAAGTTGTACCCAATCCTGCTCCTCCACCTGTTCCTGTGGCTGCCTCTGGACCACCACCTACATTGACTCAATTTTTGCCACGTGTGTTTACTCGCAGGTCTCGCTCTGTCCCTCCTACTCATAGGTCTTCCCCATTATACAACTTGCTTCAGGTATGTAATGAGCACATTATTTTTAATGATGGCACTACCGAGTTGTTTGTGCTGCATGAGTCACTACAGGATGAACATATATCCTATCAAGAGGGAAACTTACATGTTCACTATATGGTAGATGATCTTGATGTGCCGATTGTTCTGCAAAAGCAGATACGTACATATGCTACATATTCTCTTACAACCCATGTTTCCTTGAGCAGACTTTCAGAGAATTTTAGAAGTTTTATCTTGGCAGTATCAACCGAGGAAATACTATATACATATCAGGAGGCTATTCAAGACAGTCAATGGCGTCTAGCCATGGAGGAGATGGATGCGTTATAGTCGCATGACACTTGAAGTCTTGTTTCAGATCTTGTTGGCACATCCGTTGTTGGGTGCAAGAGTGTGTTCATTGTGAAGCATTGTGCACATGGCAGTGTGGATCGCTGCAAGGTGAGACTTGTGGCTTGCAGGTTCACCCATACATATGTTATAAGGCTATCATGACACTTTTTCTCCAGTTGCTAGGCATTCAACTCTGCGTATCCTTCTGTCTGTTGCTGTGACACGAGATTGACCCCTCTATCAGTTTGATGTGAAGAATGCTTTTCTATATGGTGATCTACAGGAGGTCTACATGTAACAACCACCTGGTTCGTTGCTGTGGGGGAGGGTTAGAAGGTTTGCATGCTACACAAGGCTATTTATGACCTTAAGCAGAGTCAAAGAGCATGGTTCCAGCATCTCTCGGACTTGATAGATCAACATGGGTTTGTGCGATCGACTTCCGATCACTCTCTATTTGTGCACATCATTCAGAGAAGTACAATTGCCATTCTTGTCTATGCTTTTCTATATGGTGATCTACAGGAGGTCTACATGTAACAACCACCTGGTTCGTTGCTGTGGGGGAGTGTTAGAAGGTTTGCATGCTACACAAGGCTATTTATGACCTTAAGCAGAGTCAAAGAGCATGGTTCCAGCATCTCTCGGACTTGATAGATCAACATGGGTTTGTGCGATCGACTTCCGATCACTCTCTATTTGTGCACGTCATTCAGAGAAGTACAATTGTCATTCTTGTCTATGTTAATGATATCATTGTTACATGGGATGACAAGCATGTTCGTTCAGGTTGCCACGCATTTCTTAGGTTAGCAATTTGTACCAACGATTTTGACAGTTTACACTACTTCCTTGGACTAGAGTTTGCCGTGAACCAGCAAGGTCTTGTGATGTCCCATAGGAAGTACATTACAAATCTTATTTCTGAGACATGCATGACAGATTGCAGACCTGCTACTACTTCTATGGACCCAAGCATGAAGCTCTACGATGATGACACTGAGGAGGTCGACAAGAGGAGGTACATGGAGCTTGTTGGCAAGCTCTTGTATATGACCATTACCATGCCATATCAACTTCAACTAGAATTGGTCCATTCGAATAAAAATGAGTTGATAGAAAATCATGATAATTTGGTTCAGAAAAAGGAAAGGTGAATATACTGTAATATAAACACAAAAATAAACATTTCCATATCTTAGTCGACTAGCAAAATTCACAAGTTCATCGAAACTCATAATTAGTCGATTGATCCACAAGATTACTCAGTTGATCAATTGTAGTTGTTTGTTGAGATTGATTTTTGAGACTTTAGTTAACCGGCTAAAGACATGGTTAGACTGAAAAGCAATTTTGTCACGATCGATCTAATCGATCTAACAATTGAGTATGAGCTGGAGATGAATGGTATGCATAAGATGAATTGTAGAAACACTTAGAGCTTTTTGATCTTTATCTTCTTTTGGTCTTTACTTTAACATGTATTCGTTTAGGTTCTTGAAGTTCTTGTAAGCTCCATTAGCTTAATTAAAGCTTCAAGTTGATATTTAATGTTGTGTTTTCTTTGGCCTTTTTATCATTATAAAATATGTATGCATGATTGCTTGCTCCAACAATCTCCTTTTTTATGATGATATATTGTCAAATTCATTTTGAAGCGAAGCGTTTGTGCTAAACACCTTTTTGAAAATCCTACCCCTTTTGTTTGAAAACATAAAAAAATGAAAAACACTTCTTTGCAAACTTTTCTCTTTTTACAACGGCAAAGCCTTCTCTCAAATTGACCAGGGTTGGCCACATGGATTCTTTGCATCCAATCATATCTATCTTGAGTTATTCTAGGATTTATACATAAGTAATTAAGATACCCTTGAATAGTCTCCTTTCAACACTTCTTAGGCCTTCCTCTTCCGCTCTCAGTCGTCTCAACATCCTAGATATCACATCTTCTAATCGATGCATCAACATGTCTCTTTTGCAAATGGTTAAACCACCTAAAGCAGTTATCTCTCATTTTATCCTCAATTGGAGCTACACGAACATCTTTTTGAGTTTGATCTTTTCACGTATGATCACACATCCACCATAGCATTTTCATTTCTACTACCATCATTATCTGCACATGTCTATGGCTCACATGCCAACATTCGAATCGATAGAGCAGAATATGTGTCACGATTGCTTTCTAATACTTTCCTTTGATTTTCAAAGAACTTTCATATCACATAGAACAATAAAGAATCCTGTCTACTTTAACCAACCTGCATTTATTCTATGAGTAACATCTCCATTGATTTCCCCATCATGTTGCAAAATAGATCCCAAGAATAAAAAAATCTTTCTTTTGAATGTTATCTTCTCCAATCGTCACATTGATTCATTTACCATTGCTTCCGTCAAATGTGCACTCCATATACAAAATGACAAAGCCTTCCTTCTCCCACAATAAGTAGGGTCGACTATATGGATTCTCGTTCAAATCCATGTTAAAATATTTGACTAATTTTTACTCTGGTTATCAAGTACCCAACACAACCCACACAAGGGGGGGGGGTCTGATCCCTAGTCTTTTGGGTGGTAGGTACACTGCACTACCTCCAAACCATTTAAATGGGTACTATATATTCAGTATATATTCTTACTTATACGAAATCTAGTCTCTGAGGCATGTCACCAAATCTAAAGCTTCTAATTTACTCCATCTCTAATCGCATCGGCCAATACAATATCATCGGTTAACATCATCAAGAAAAATGGCACTAGCACAACTTTTATACACCGGTAGAACTTAGCATTTAAACTTCTCACAATGCGTTTAACCTCTGATGCATCAGTATACGTCACTTTGCACCAATACTATGTATCCGAGCTGATTTTACGACCGTTTTGAGTGAAATTATTTTGGAAATATGCTATTCTTGGGGCCCCCTTAAGCCTATAAAAGGATCTTGCACACTACCATTTCAATGCACATTAAGGGTCGATCTTTTGTTCTCATTTATAAATCATTCTACTCTCTAGTGAGTCATTCTATGTGCCAAGAAGAATTAGCTATCTTTGATATTCACGTTCTTCATGCTTTCTGTAGCTTTGTTCTCTTGCCTTCTGCTCCAATCCATTTCAGTTTGCATTTCATATTCTGTTTATTTTTTAAGGGCTTATAGAATATTGTACTTTTACTTTATGCTAAGAAGCACTATGTGTGACAACCTTCTTCTCAAACATAAGATAAAGCCTTGTGTGTGGTTGTGTACCTTGAGGCATTCAATGTGTTGCCGTGAGCAAAGTGAGTTAGTTTATGGAGCAACCCAGACATGCACATATGCTCTGTTGTAAAAGTCCCTCGACTGGTCTGATTAGTAGGTCCGACTGGTCTAGTCGGTGGGGTTGCTGACTGATTATTGACTATCTCTGATTAGGCCGACTAGTCGATCGATTTTTTCTTGGAGATATCATATTTTTTATTTTTTGTGCTTTTTTTAAAATAAACTTATGCTAATACACTTAATATTTTTCTTTAAATTCAATTACTTATCTTCTTTCATTATAATAATATAAAAATATAAATATATGTAAATATATAAGAAGGTATATATAAAGGGTCATATGTGGCTGCCCCCTAGGGGCAGCCAACATGGCTGCCCCCGCCTTATTTGGGCAAATTTTTTTATTTTTTTTGAAAAATAACACCATTTACATTCATCCCTATATCCCTCCTATATACCATTCGAATTTCGTCAGAAACAGAGACTCCTACGGCCTCCATCCGGGCAGTAATTTTTTAACGGTAACAGGATTTTTTTAAATCGATACCATCGAGATGGAGGCCGTAGGAGTCTCTGTTTCTGACGAAATTCGAATGGCATGTAGGAGGGATATATGGATGAATATACATGGTTTTATTTTTCAAAAAAAATAAAAAAAAAACGCCGAAAAATGGGGCGGGGGCAGCCCCATTTTTTCCATATATAAATGATTTATATATTGAAAATAATTTTAAAAAAGTCAAAGCCGATTAAAACCCGACTAAATCTGATTAGTCGCTTGATTGTCCGTTAATCCTTAGTGGCCCAACCGATCGAGTATTGAATATCGACTTTTGCAATCTTGCACATATGGATGCACTCCGTATGATTTTGAGGTATCTGAAGGCATCACCTTGCATTGGACTTCTATTCAGCAGAGGTACATCCGTTTCAGTTACAACGTGTGCAGATGCATATTATGTTGGGTGTATCAAGGACGTGAAGTTTACTTCAGGCTTCATAGTGTTCATAGGGAATTCCATGGTGTCTTGAAAGAGCAAGAAGTCGACTGTGGTTGCCAGATCTCTTATTGAGTTAGAATACATGGCTATGGCACATGATAGCACATAGATGATGCAGGTCAGATCTGTTCTTACTGGCCTGACTATCGAGATGCCTCTTCCCATGCACCTCCAATGCGACAACCAAGCTGCTCTTTTCGTTGCAAACAATCCTAGCTTTCATGAGAGAACCATTCGCATAGAGTTGGATTCCCGTGACATGACAGAAGAGTCTCATCGCCACTACTCATGTTAGCTCTGGAGACCAGACAACAAATGTACTTACTAAGGCCTTTGTCAGATGGCCTTACTAGAGATGCCGCTCCAAGTTGAGCCTGATTGATATCTACGCTCCATCTTGAAGGGGAGTGTTGAGATATTAATTATCTTTTATAGTATTTATGTAATTTCTATTTTCTGTCTTCTTCATGTAATTTGCTTTACAGGTTTCTTTCTATATAAGAAAACCCTAGGGCCTCCTCATCAATAAAGCAATTCATTCTTTCATCTCTAGATTCTCTACATGTATACACACACACGTATGTATGTATATATTCTATATAACACCTACATTCTCATAGTCACATTCATATCTGTCAAGACCCTAGTAGTTATACCGTATCTGATAAGTAGAAAAGTATTTTCTTCTCCATATTCATTTATTCCAAAGATTCCAAATTTAAAGCATTCACAACTATCATGAACTGAAAAAGCATATGCATATTTCTGTAAAAATGGATATGCTTGTCAACGAATATGGACATATCGTTATTCATATGCTTACTAGGATGTCTCATTCATTTCTTGTTGGAGTTCTGTTTTCAGATGAATAAGTTGACCTCTGCTAGATACATTACTACTCTCGTGTAGTCCTTCCTATATTGTTTAGCATTGGGACTTGTGTGTTTTGTTGGGTCTTATAAATAGAGGGTTATTATGAAGGTTTAGCCTCTTTAGATCATCATGATCGTCTTGAATCATACAATATTTTGGTGTTCTTGTTCGTGATGTTACACTTATTTTATATTTCGACGTTTCTAAACCCATAAGTTAAACCAATGGAGCGGATATCACAAAAAATAGATTTTGTTAACATCTGTGTGTATATCCATAATCATTTAAAACCTAGGATGCCATATTCAGTTTTAAACCCATAATCAGCTGATTAGTGCTGCTAGAGTGGATGATATCGTCAGATCAGACAAGATGTCCTGCTGGTTTAAATACTGTTGGTTTATTTTTTTTCTAGTTCTTTCGAGGTTCTTATTGCAGCTTTTATGTTTGGATGATAATCTAAGGGAATGTCCACAAGCTGTATGGCAATTTAAGGAATTAACCCAAGGAGTTTGATGATTCCGAAACTCTCATTACTGATGCATGACTGAATGGAGTCTGCCAAATGGATGAATAAGATTGTTTAAAGTTGAAACATAATAAAATGCAGGAGTGCCGGCCCCGAAATGTGGTGCTTGTTTCCTAAATGGCCTCTTGCTTGGAAGCATTTAGCTGAACAATGCGGACTGGCTTGTCCCCAAAAAGTATTTCAAATAAAGTGTCATAATGTTACTAGTTTGCTTGGAAGCATTTAGCTGAACAATGGAGAACAGGAGAATGAGTGTTAGGGTACTTCATCCATTCTGAGAATCAAAGGATGCATGCCATCTTTACCAAGAATCTCTTCTGGTTTCTGGTGATGAGATGTTTAAGCTTTATGTTTATACCAAGGCCATGTTGTCCTGTGGAGACATGAGGACTGAGGGATTATTCTTGATGGGGGCTGAGGACAGGTGATTTTGATATTTCGGATATACTTTGTTATCCTTCGTTACTGTTGGGAATTGGTAGAGGGCTCTTTTTCTTTCTGATGGCGCAAATGTATAATTTTTGCTGGTATACTTCGTGGCCTTTTTATTGTCTGTAAGGCATTTTGCATGTATGGAAGCAGCTCATGGAGTTGGTGTCATTGTTGATCATGCTTCAGAAGATCCAGTTGTGTCGGTTGTCTGTAAAAATCATTAAATCTCTAAGGTTGCTGCCTCATGATTAGAATCCCATGTTGTATATGCTTGTCGACACCTTCCGGCTTCAATGACTAGGGTTTACACCAAGTTGCTTGAATCCGTCGAACACCAACCCGTGTTTCGCTGTACTATCGGTTCCTGCTTGTGAGTTCATGTTTTTCTTGCAGGCTTATGTTTAAATGGCCATGACAATGAGTTCTCCTTGTCTGGCATATATGCTATTGAGTATATTGATTTGGGTGCAGTGATATATTGAAGAGAACCTGAAATGTCAATCAGGCCTGATTATATCTTCCACGCCGTGATTATCGTTTATGATCTTAGTTGTTTTAAGTAGTGTGTGCATGTTTTCTTGCCCAATATGATTTCCTGGAGTGGAGAGGAGCAAACCGGATCTGTGCTTTTCACAGTAGCTGTATGGACTCTGAATTCAATTTCCTCATGCAATGTGCTCAATTTATGTGTTTTGGTTTAGTGTTTGGGCCAAGGTTTTAAAACTGAACGAGACACCAAATCGGGTATGTATTGATACTTGTTTTGTGCACTTCCCAGTTTTCCTAGTAAAACTTGTACTAATTTTTTATAGTTACACGTGTCCATATATTTTACAAAACATATAGCAAGTGGACTTTTATTAGTACACTTATGCTCTTATCTAATACCTACGAAAGGATAATGTTGTGAATTTTTTAAAGAATATAGGACAAGTGAAATTGCTAAAAAGTTAAAAGTATAAATATTATTAGAAAAACTTAAAGGGCATAATAGACATATTTAATAAAATTCTTATATATATGTGATGTAATTAACAATTTTAAATTTATTTATACTCTAATCAATGATGAGTATTGTTAATTTATCTCTTCTTAGAGTAAGATTGATAATTTCTTCCTTGTTTGTTGTTGGAAGTAGACAATTTCATGCACAATGTGGTAAGAGAAGCAACAATTGTTTTGTGCACATGTAGAAGGAGAATAGATAAATGAAAATTATACTCTGGATTATAACGAGACTAGATTACGAATATTTTTTAAAAGTTTATACTTTGTTAAATTATTAAAAGTTTTTTTAATAAAATATGGATGGTTGAGCCGTTGGTTTAATTCAATTGATTCAACTGAATTTAAGCAGTCCGATCGGATTTTGATTAGCTTTTATTTTCTGAATAAAGGTGATTGGACCGTTCTTCCGCTTCTTGATTTGATCGGTTCAATCGGTCGGTTGGGTTTTTAAAACCTTTGTTTGAGCAAACAATTGCCTTTTCTGTTTGTCTCTTTATTGCTATTGTTGTTGAGTAGATGTTGACTTGTTCCATGTACCAAAATTGCATTAGGTTCGATTGCGTGCTAACTTTCCAAGTAATCTCATCATTATATGTGCTTAAGCTAGGGTTATCATAAAATTTCTTTTAATTGTCTCCTTATGCCATTCTGTGCGTTTGTGCTCATACAACATCAGATATTTTAGGTATAAATTCATGTTTACAATCTTCAATTGAAACGGCTGGCTTGTTCCAGAGAATATTTCAAATAAAACGTCATAATATTATTAGTTTGCTTGCTAATAAAGGAAGAAGATAATCCTGTTGTCATTTTAATTTTCTTTGATTCTAGTGCTTTCGTACTGGCCTGCTAATGTGATTGAGAAGTGCATGCCACACAGGACTGTTTTCCATACCGTTGAGGACTGACACCGGAACTCAAATTTGAATGGGATTTATTTTACCTATAGAAAATTCTATCAACTTTGTAAATTATCGTTTTGACGTTTACTTTATGAATTCTGCAGTTAATTACCATCCATTTGCTCGTTAAATTTAATCGAGTTTTGTTATGAGGTACATATTGACTTCTTTGTTTAAAAGATTTACAAACAATGTCATCCTCCTTACATCCTATTCCTCTCCCCCTCCAGCTCCTCCCCCTCTCTTTGCTCTTCCACTCGCAACTGCAACTGTCTTTCACCTGGAAGTTGCAACTGCTCCTACAACCCCTCTCTCCCTTCGCACCACCTACAATCGTAGCTGCTCCTCCAACCTCCCCAAATCCAACCTCCTCCTCTCCCCTGCCTCGTCCCCCTTTTCCTCCCCCTCCTTTGTTTCACCTATCACCTCCTCCTTGACCCGACCTCCTCTCCCCTACCTCTCCCTCTCCCTCTTCTGTTTTGCCTGTCGCTGCCTCCCCGACCCCTCCACCACCCCTGCCCCTAGGGATGAGCATTGGGCCGGGTCGGGTCGGGCCCAGTATAGCCCAGCCCGAGCCCGATCATGACTACGGGCCTTGCGGGCCGGGCTTGAGCCCGATTTTTTTGATGTTGTGCAGCCCAAGCCCGGGCCCGACCCGCAAGAGAATGGATCGGGCTTGGGTCGGGCTGGCCCGTTAGCAAAAGATTGAGTGGCCTGGGTCGTTCTCCATCTCTGCCCCTTCATTCCTTTCCCTCCTTTTACTAACCCATTAACCCAACTTCGAAGCTACAAGCCACGAAGACATCACTTCACGAGCAGGTTTCACAAAAGTGTTATCACCGAAGGAGAGGGGCTCGAAGCCTTTGCTCTCCCATTCCATTTATATCCTGATCCAATTAGAGTTTACTGTACTGCAACTTCCGGTGGCTCTGCAAAGAATACTGTACAATCAGAAAAGTGAAACCAACAAACAAAAGGGAGCTTCACAACATGTAAAGTCTTAATAGTGCTAAATTGTTTATTGCAGACAATACGCATGAGGTAATATCTATTGTTTTAGCTTTTTCAATTATGCATTTTTCTTTTCTATTTATTCTAGGAGATAAAAATTAACCCAAACAACATGTATATGGTTGATCTGCCTGCTTATTTGATCACACAATAAAACAATAAAAAAAGTATCCTAGAAAATGGTTTTGTCATTCCTTGAATGTTTGCAGAATTGAAAGTTGAGTTTAATTAAATATAGAATATTCATTTGGCATTAGATTGTTACAGGAACCTAACATGTCCATATCAATCTCTAAGCAAAGTTGAAATAATTCATTTTATTTGTCAGAAAGTATTCGAGACTTGAGTGTGTGGTGTGTAGTTCTACATAAAATTTCACAATGATCATTGTCTAACACCATGACGAGAAATCCACATTTCCTTGCATTCAACTTCCTTTAAGATACTTAGCGGATATAAGATTTAAACTCGATTTTTGGCTCAGAATCCAGTATTTGAGAATATTTATTTGCCAGAGATTTGATCTAAATATTTGCAGGTGTTGGATATCTTTGGAGTCCAACATATAAAATAAAAATATTTGATTCACCATGAGTAATTTCACATTGTACAACAATTGGAACATGACATAATTGAACCCCACAGATAATATGACTGTGTATGGTTGTTGAATCCATCCAGTACTATCTGACTTAAACTTATCAAATCACATATATTATATGTTGAAGGCAATTGTATAGTGTAAATAAGCAACTAAATCTCAGCCAAAGATGTCAATCTACTCAACTATTTGAGGGCAATTGCAAAAATTCAGGTCGGACTCAGGCTGGGCCTATTTCGGGCTTTTATTCGGGCTACCCATCAGGCTTTGGGTTCGGGCCCATCTTAGCCCGAGCCCGGTCGAATTTGAAAATGGGCCAAATTTAAAGCCCAAGCCCGCCCGTCTAATGTTCGGGCTCGGGCTTGGGCCGGGCTTTATCGGGTCGGGCACCGGGCTGGGCCGGGCCGGCCCTACCCAGTGCTCAACCCTACCTGCCCCCACCCCATCCACCCCTTCCTCCTTCCCTTGTTCCTTCGCCCTCTCTACTGCCTCCTCCTTCGATGTGGTGAAGATGGAAATGTGGTGAAGAGAGAAAATAAAGAGAGGAGGGAGAGAGGAATGGAGTAAGAAGAAGATGAAAAAGAAGAATTATACGAGGAGGTGGAAGATCCACCATCCAATGCACTTATGGTTAGATTAACTCATATTATTGATTCAAATAAATTAACTCATATTATTGATTCAAATAAAATTTAAAGTAACGGTATGGCAAGAAATAGCAAGTTTACGAGGTCGAGAGAGGAATATCGATATTTCAGATATCGAAAAGGTAATTTACAATATTTATAAGGTTCCTGAAGTAAAAGTTCCATTAAATAAAGAGTTGTCGGCATAAATTTCGACATGCTCAATACCTAAAAATATCTCGAATTTATCTTCAAGCCATAAAAGTACTTTCATCGTCTTCAAAAATCAGGTGGATTCTGAGATAAGCAAATGTATCGCTTTATTTATTTATTTTTAGGTATTGTTTTAATTTAAGTATCTTATTTAAACCACTCATGGATTGCCATTCGAAATTAAGCTAAAGCACAGCTAAATGCCGATCAATAAATAACATTAATTAACAAATAAGCTAAGAACATAATAAACGATAGTTACAAATAAAAACAAGAAAAAATATATTTACTCAATAAAGGTCATATACCCAATTAATTAATTTTAATAACCGAATAATATGCATACAGTAGAAAAAAACCCTATAAAAATACATGAAATATTATTATACATAGGGTTCATTGGGGTTGCGACCTACGAGCAACCTGCCCCGTCTCAATTTTCAGTATTTTTTCAAAAGTGTGTGTGCGCGCGTGCGTGCGTGTTTGTGTGCACGCACACACGCGCACACACGCACATGCGCACACGCGCACACGCACACGCGCCCACGCACGCACGCGCACACGCATACGCGCCCACGCGCACACGCACACATGCGCACACACGCATGCCCCCCACCCACGCACGCACGCACACGCGCACACGCACGCACGCACGCACACACGCGCACACTCACACGCGCGCACACGCGCACACACGCACACGCGCACGCGCCTGCGCTCCGCGCGCACGTGCTCGCATGCACACGCGCCCACACGCGCACACGTGCACACACACGCATGCACGCGCACGCGCACACGCATGCAGACACGCGCACACACGCATGCCCGCACCCACGCACGCACACGTACGCACGCACCTGCATGCCCAGACGCGCACACACACACGTGCACACACACACACACATGCTCGCACACGCACACGCGCACGCACATACTCACAGGCACACATACGTGCACACGCACACGCGCACACACTATACCTATAAATTAGAATAGCTATCATTAGATGGTGGAGTTATAAAATTTTCACAAGGATAGGAATATTTAAAATAATATTTTAAACAATTTTTATTAAATGTTTTTTTCCTAGCGATGCTTTGACATACCGTTTATCCCATGGACGACTCATATATGTAGTAAAACATTTAATTTTTATTCACTTTAATTCTTTAAACTTATTGAACAATCTGCACTTGAGATAATGATCTAGACTTTGAATTTCTATCAATTTTTATTTTCAACTTCATTTGAAAGAATTTACATCCCTTTTGTCAATATATGTAGGGGCTTATCATGGGTGGCCTTACCCTACCTTGATTCTTATATTTCATTTTCATAATGTCTTTAGTTTCTAACATTATGCCTTCCTTAAATGAAAAATTTAAATCTTTTCAAAATAAGGATACGATTCTGTTAAGCAATGTTTGAGCCTAGCCCTTTTACACAATTTACCTTCTTTTATAAATTTTAATCCAATCACTTTATCAAACATTAAACGTATGTGTATAATTTGATGTAATATAGGATTTGAGTTAATTTAACTGAAACGACCTGAGTAAAGAAGCTAGTTTGTTCAAAATAGGTGACATTAGCTTATATGTAATAGCGATGCCCAGAAGGATCATAGCATATGTAGCCTTTTCGTGTTTGAGAATAACCAAGAAAAACACATTTAACCGCATGAGGAGACAATTTATTATAGGTATGAAAATAATGAACAATGCAGTACATCAAAAATCCGCAGAGGTAGAGGGAAGGGTGACTCAGTTGGGCGTGGTAAGGCAAAGGGAGTAGAGCCATTTAGGGATGTAGAGGGAACCTTGTTTATTAGTTGAACAACAGTGAGTACTGCATCTCCCCAATAGGTCCTAGCAACTGATAACACGCCCGATCACTAGGGTATAAGGTACAGAAATAGGTCGTTGTGACCCCAAGCGCTCGGATGTGTCGATCAAGAAAAATGAACCACTCGAAATACGCAAAATCAATCAAACACACAGAAGCGGTCCTGCTAAATGTTTAACCTGGTATAGCACCCAGGGTCGAACTCAAGGAGCACGGATTGGCTAAAAAGCCTACGAAGTAGTCAAAAAAATCAGAGAAAAAGGGAAAACATTTTTAGTGGTTTTTAATTGTTTTTCATTTTTTTGGATTTTTAATATGTAAAGAAAATAAGAAAAACAACCACAAGCACACTTTAGCAATTTATTTAATGTGTCAAAAATCAAGCAAAAATCCAAACAAAAATGTTTTTATATTTTTTAGGTTTTTTAGTGTTTTTGGTTAATTTTTGATAACTTTCTGATGTATATTTTATTTTCTAAAAATCAAACAGTAACAAAAATGCTGGGTACTGTCCAGCCAGGCCCAAAATCCAAAGATAAAATATCTAAGGATCTCAAGAGGGCCTGGAGGTATTTTTCCTGTATTCTAGATAAAATAAGGAAATTTTGAGCACCAGAATTATTGTTTTTGGGTTTTTAGATTATTTATTATAATTTTTATGAGTTTTTAGATGTTTTTGAATTTTTAGGGTTTTTAAGCAATGAAAAATAGCCAAAATTGGCTAGAAAATCAAGAAACACAAAAGAAACAATACCTAATTTTTGTGGAATTTTTGAGGGGGTTTTTATATTTTTTTGGGATTTTTAATTCTAGACAGTAGTTAAAATAGAGGTTTTTGAATTTTAAAAAACAACAAATAAAATCAAAAATGTCCTCAAAAATTCTCAAAAATCCTACAACATGGCAGGAGCCATGTATCAAATTTTCATCGAATTTGGAGGTGATTTGATATTTTATTCAAAAATCACACGAGGGCACTGTGCACATGGACTGAAGTGCAAATACCCGAAGTTCTGGGGGTCCAGGTGCAATTAACCCAGCAAGTCACGCGCGTGGCGCGTGCCTGGGGCACTCAGGGACCTTCTGGTAAGAAAAACAAGCCCGAGGACCTTTTGGTAACTCGTACCAAAAAGTCCAGGGGCTGTGTTGCAAATAACCCACTAAAAGACGCACATGTGCAATTAAAACACTCACAGGGGCATATATGCAATTACCAAAAAGTTTTCATTCATTAACAAACAACCAGAACTACAGGACTAATGTTGCAAATACACCAAATATACACGTGACGAAGCACGTGGCTCACACATACAGGGGCATAAGTGCAAATACTGAAAAGTACGAGGTCCAATGTGCATAAGCCAACGTAAATAAAAGACGTAAAATATTTACAGGACTGAAACGTAAAGCATAAACTAAGATGGGGCCTACGGTAATTTACCCCTTTATTACGTCGACGGCTGGATGATGGACGCGTGGCTGATCTAACGGTCCTGGACGACGGGCGCCTCTCTCCTTCCGCACGTGGGCCTGATCGACGTCAGTGGAGGAGACACGTGGAAGATCTGATGGCCTCGGGTGCTGGTGTCTCTCTCTCTCTGCGCTAACGGTCCAGATCGTCCCTCGGGCTGATCAAGCGGTGGCTGCAGCTCCTGAATGGAGGGACGTGATGCGAACTGGGGAGCTGAGGGCGATCGGACGGTGCTCGAGGACCCTGGAAGAACAGTTGGCCGGCGAGCTTCGCCGGCCTCGTGCGAACACGGTGGTCCTCCTCGGCTGCCTCTGGATATCGGAGAAGATTCGCGATGAAGTTCCGCAGCTGTTGGTGCCCTCCGATGGCCCAGCCGAGCCCTGGAGGGGCTCCGGCGAGGTCGGCGGAGGGAAGCTCCTGGCCTGGATGTAGGGAAGCCTCAGATGGCCTCCTCCGGACCTGCAAAGTGGGTCAGAAGCTTCGCGGGTCGAGGGCAAAATGCCTCGACCCGGTAAGGCGGCGTGAAGGTGGTCTATGCGTCGGGATGAGCGAGCTCCGGCGAGCGACGGACGGTGGAGCTCGAACCCCAGCTCCTGTGCGAGCTGGGTTGAACGAAGGGTCGGAGAAGGTGCGTGGAGGAAAGGCGATGGTGAACGTGGGTTCCGATGATCGAAATGATGCTCGAGGTGGTCGGAATCAACGGAATACAATGGCGATACGATTTGGGGCAAACTAGGAATTAGGCGAAATAGGAAAGCTAAAAGGTTACCTGGGCGATCGAGTAGACTAGGCTGGAGCTGAGGTAGCTCCCGGTCGTGGCCTCGAAGGTCGTCTGGTCCTGAGGCTCAAGCTCCTGCACTGGGCGGAGCACGGCGGCGCGCAGTCGCCGGATCAGTGGTCCGGCCACCCCCTCCTCGCTGCGACACGGGCAATCGAGAGCTGTCACCTCAGGGACTGCGGTGGAGGTCACGGGATGAAGGGTGGAGAGCCAAAGATGCCCAAAGAATGCGGCGGAGCTGGGTATTTAAGTGGCTCGGGGTCCGAAAAGATGAGCTCGGGTAGGGTCACGGTGGTGCGCGGACCCCGAGATTGACGCCCGGCGAGGGTGTCGGATGTGGGAGGTGACAAACGGAGCCGGGGTTTGGGTGTTAGGCAATCGGGTCGAGCGGGTATAAAATGGGGAAATCGGGTTGGCCGCTCGAATCCGGAACTCTGTGGTCCAAGGGGGGGAGTTGACCGGGGGGTCAACATCCCCCGTGGACCAATCAGGAGAGGCCACGCCATAAATGATTTGAAAATTCGAAATAAAATAGGAAATGACCGAATTATTAAAAACTCAAAACATAAAATATTTTTATTTTAATTTTTTCTATTTTTTTGTGATTTTTAATTAATTTTTCAAAATAAAAATAAGGTATTTACATAATAGGGCTATATATAGGTATATGTACAATATGTTTTTGTAATTTTAATTTTGTTATTTTTATTTGATTTTTGTTTTGATTCTTTTTATTTATTTTATTTACAAACTATAGCAGAGAATATTTACAAAAAGTTTAGAAAATAGTTTTATTTATTTATAAGGTTAAATAAATAAGGAGGCATGGTCTATGTACATGGTGGAAGGATATTTTTGGTCTTTTTGATTTTCAAATTTTTATTTTGTTTTTATCTTTTCCAAATATGTACAAATATTTACAAGAATATTTTTGGTTGAGGAAAATATAATTTTATTTATTTACATAAATATTTACACAAGAACCCCTATCTCCCTCTACTTTGGCTTTTATGCGGTTAGGCCCATGCTGAGCCCTCCCTTGGGTTAGGTTGCTCAATATTTATTCTAAATATTTCCCTCTTTTTCTTTTTTTTAATCTTTATTCTTTTATTTTTGCACAAAAACATGCTAATTATAAATTTTTACACAATGCATGCTTTTGGTAATTATTGATATTTACATATATCTACATGTATTTGCAAAGGTTTTTGTAGCTAAAATATAAGAATAAAGAGTGATGAATGGGTATTCATCACCCCCCTATACTTAACTTTGCTAGTCCCTTAGCAAACACTTATTTGAAAAAGAAGTGAAAAAGAAAGAAAGAAAAAGAAAAAGAGGATGTACATGGATCAAGGTTGAATTATTAAACTTTCCTTCATTAAATTGAAATATGGAGCTCGATCAGATCTTTGGATTATTAATGTGTCGGAACCTTATTCAGACTTAAGCTTAAAACTCAACAGCCTCTAAGTTCCACCAATCTATGGGCAAGACTCCTCAATAAACCAGATCAGAACAAGTCTACATACACAAACTCTAATGACCATGAGTCTTTCCATGCAGTGTAAGTGATATTTGGCTCCCCACCTCAGAAGTAACAAAGAAACAACCTCCCTCAACCTGGTAACTCTAATGCCTCGGTCTAGCAACTCTTTCCTCGAGAAGCGGGGTATTCCCTTCTAAGTTCAAGTGCAACCGGCTCAAGAAGAGGGGGTAGAAGTATAGAGTTTTGGAAGCCTAGCCAGTGTAGCTAAGTCTTCCGCTGCAAGCTTCATGAGATGTAACATGGATACCATAAGCTTTTGCTTTATTTGACTATATACACTCCGGTGGGGTTATTAAATTTTCAATCCGACCCACCACTTTTTTGGAGTTCTTTTTGCATTTTTGCATTTTTTTTCAAGGACTTCTATACAGCATATCTACATGGTGCAGCATATATACAAGAAATTTCCTCTTGAGCCAGTAGACTATCCCTCTTTTGAAGCTTTATTGCAACCCACAGCTTCTGTCTTTAGCCTTCATCACCACTAGACCAAGTTGAGACGCACTTCCTTCACTAGAAGAAGAAGAGAGGTTCCGCCTAGAAGTACTACCCTCATATGCTACCCCAAGCCAAAGGAAACTGCCTCCTCACCACCTCATCCGTGGAGAGCCATGTGTAAAGTGCAGGTGCAAGTCAAGCCATTGTCTCTAAGAGTCATGCGTGTGTTGTTAAGTGCTCTACTTAGGCTCATCAAGATGACATGTGCTCATAGCCTAGTGGACTCAAAGAAATAAGTCCTTATGGACCTGAAAAGCCTTAACCCTAAGTCCTATAAGGTTCCTCTTAAAGTTAAGTGGATTAAGATCTTTTTCAAGCTCCATTTCTCAATTTAATTCCAGGCTTAGTTTAAATGTCAACTCTCATCCAGGAAAAACTATATACATATATGTACACAAGATGCTATTTACAAATATTTTACAATCATGCAAAATTTTTGAAAAATGTTTTGAAATCATGGATGAATGATGCATGTTTTGCAAAAAGATATTTACAAACATTTACACAAGATTTTTGCAAACTTTTGATTTTTCAAAACATTTTGGAAAAATTTTGTATTATATACATAATTTTTATACAAAAATATTTACACAAGCTTTACACAAAAGATTTTTGAAATCATTTTTACAAAAATACTTTGTACACTAGCTATGTATGTGCATGATAAAAGAATTTTATGTACCTGAAAATTTTTTAAATTTTTGTGATTTTTAGCCATTTTATTTATTAACACACTCACACAAAGTACGAGTTATGGCTAAAGTATATATGAAATATATACACACCCCCCCTATACTTAGCTCGAACGATGTCCTCAGAGTGATCAAGAGCGATGAAGAAGACATAACTCGTGCTTAGTAAAAGGGAAGTGAAAAGGAATGGCTAGGTACAGAAACGAATAAATGAATAGAATGAGAGGGACTCGGTGGTTTCCCCCTATACTTAGGATTAACTAATCCTAAGTATAGCAAGCTGTACATGAAGGGAACTCCGAGTGAAGAATATACAGAATCTGCCCCCCCTATACTTAGGGTAAAATATCCCTAAGTATAGGCAGCAAAACAGGGGCAGAACGAATGAAAAGAATACCCGCAGGTCCTACATCCCCCCTATACTTAGGGTAAAGTACACCCTAAGTATAGCATAATCATAAGATGAGAAAAGGGATGTGGGACTAAAGAATAGAATGATATGGACAACTGGATCTATACAGGCGGAGGAACAGTGAAAATCAGGCGTGAGATGCAAAAGATGTGAGTCAAGAGACCACATCTCACGCAAAATGAATAGGGGCAACAATAACGTCCCGCGGCTCATGATCTAGAAATGGCTTGAGCCGCTGGCCGTTCACTCGAAAGGTACTCTCAGAAGACAACTCAGATATGTCGATGCTACCGTTGTCGTGTACCTTTCTAACCAGATAAGGTCCCTTCCATTTGCTCTGTAGCTTCCCTGGAAATAATCTAAGCCTCGCATCAAACAACCATACTCTCTGTCCAATCTCAAAATGCTTGTGGCTGATATGAGAATCATGCCACTCCTTGACTTTCTCCTTATAATGTAGGCTGCTTGAGAAAGCTGCATCTCTAAGCTCCTCCAGGGCAGCTAACTCTGCCCTTCTCTGGTCTCCCATACCATCTGGATCCATCAAAATGTCCGTGACTGCCCAAAGTGACTTGTGCCTCAGCTCAACAGGTAAATGGCACGGCTTGCCATATACGAGGCGAAAGGGAGATGTGCCCAATGGAGTCTTGAAAGACGTCCTATATGCCCACAAGACCGAGTCCAAAAGCTGTGACCAATCCTTTCGGTCCGGGCGGACGACTTTCTGCAAAATAGTCTTGATCTCCCTATTCGACACCTCAGCTAGACCATTCGTCTGTGGATGGTAAGGTGTGGCAACACGATGGTCTATGCCGAACTCGCTAGCAAGGGCCTTTACCTGGTCGTTGATGAAATGAGACCCCCCATCAGAAATAAGAACTCGTGGAACCCCGAACCGCGTGATGATATGTTTCCTTAAAAATCTGCAAACTGTCCTCGCATCAGCGGCTCGGGCGGGGATAGCCTCAACCCAACGACTAACATAATCAACGGCCAACAGAATGTACTCAAATCCCTGACTCTTAGGGAATGGACCCATGAAATCGATGCCCCATGCGTCAAAAACCTCACAGAAGTGAATGGGCTGCATCGACATCATATCACGCTGTCCACAAGTGCCCATCCTCTGACAGTCAGTACACCTCTTCACGAACTCATCAGAGTCCTTGAAGAGGGTAGGCCACCACAAGCCGGATTGGAGCACTTTCTGTGCCGTTCTCCTCCCAGAATGATGTCCTCCTGCCTCAAGCTTGTGGCAGTAAGTGAGGACGCTATGGTGTTCCTCCTGAGGAATACACCGACGCCAGACGCTATCCCCTCCTTCGTGGTAAAGGATGGGATCCTCCCAGTGGTAGGTCTTGGCCCTCGCAAGGAAGGTCTCAAGCCTCTGCCTGGGCCAATCTTGTGGGACTTTCCCTGCAACGAGAAAGTTCACAATATCGGCGTACCACGGGAGTGAGGCGATAGCAAGGATCGCCTCATCTGGGAAGGTATCTCGAATGGGATCAATCTGCTCAGAATCCTCAGGTTGCTCTAATCGGGAGAGATGATCCGCCACCACGTTCTTGACTCCAGGCTTATCCTTGATCTCAATGTCGAACTCCTGGAGTAGAAGGATCCATCTAGTCAGTCTGGCCTTGGCATCCTTCTTTGCCATGAGGTACCTGATGGCGGTGTGATCTGTAAACAAAGTCACTCTAGATCCAATGATATACGATCTGAACTTATCTAGGGCAAACACTACTGCTAGCATCTCCTTCTCTGTGACCGTATAGTTCCGCTGGGCGGAATCCAATGTGCGGCTAGCATAGTGTATGGCAAACGGAACTCCATCCCTCCTCTGTCCCAGCACTGCCCCCACGGCAAAATCGGAGGCATCCGTCATGATCTCGAATGGGAGAGACCAATCAGGCGGCTGGAGGACAGGAGCCTCAATAACATGCTGCTGGAGAGTCGCAAAGGACGAGAGACACTTGTCATCGACAAGGAACTCAGTGTCTTTCGTCAAGAGGTCAGTCAACGGTCGGGCAATCTTGCTGAAATCCTGAATGAACCTCCTATAAAATCCAACGTGCCCCAGGAATGACCGTAGCTGCCTCAAATTGGACGGCGGTGCGAGTTTTCTAATGACATCAACCTTGGCCGGATCGACCTCCATGCCCCTGTTGGAGATGATGTGGCCAAGCACCGTCCCTTGAGTCACCATGAAGTGACTCTTCTCCCATGACAGAACCAAATGAAACTCGATACATCGCTGGAGTACCCGGTCTAGGCAGTCAAGACAAGAATCGAATCCGTCGCCGTAGACCGAGAAATCGTCCATGAAGACCTCCAAACACTCCCCTACCATGTCCGAAAAGATCGACAACATGCACCTCTGAAAAGTCGCAGGGGCATTGCATAGCCCAAATGGCATGCGTCGAAAAGCATATGTGCCAAAGGGACAGGTAAAGGTGGTCTTCTCCTGATCCTCAGGAGCGATGGCCACTTGGTTGTAGCCCGAGTACCCATCCAGGAAGCAATAATGGCTCTGCCCTGCCAGTCTCTCAATGATCTGGTCAATAAAAGGCAGGGGGAAATGGTCCTTCTTGGTGGCTTGGTTGAGTCTCCTGTAGTCAACACAAACCCTCCAAGAGGTGGGTACTCGTGTAGCGATCTCCTCTCCCGACTCACTGATCACAGTCGTGATGCCCGTCTTCTTGGGCACCACATGCAAGGGGCTGACCCACTTGGAGTCGGAAATGGGATAAATAAAATCTGCACTCCACCATTTTGATATTTCTTTCATCACGACCTCTCTCAGGTTGGGGTTCAGTCGCCGCTGGAACTCACGCGACGGCTTCGCCCCCTCCTCAAGATAGATATGGTGGGAGCACACTGCTGGACTAATCCCATGGAGATCCGCTACGCTCCATCCGATCACCTTGCGGTTCTTTTCAAGAACCCCCATCAGACGGGATTCTTGCTCTCCAGTCAACTCGGCGGAGATGATGACTGGGTACATCTCTGGATCGCCCGCAAGGAATCGATACTTCAGCGAAGTAGGGAGCGGCTTCCGTTCTGGAATGCTGGGTGCTGGCAAATCTGGCTGCGGAAGAAACTGAGTGAAAGCTGCTAAGTCTGCCAAATCTGCCTGGGAAAGTGAAAGCGTACTCTCGCAAACTGGATCGGGAGAAGGCTGCTCAACTGCACTGTCTCTGCTCGGCTCTGCATCTGCCTCCTCCTCATCTATAGGCTCAGATGGACTCAAGTCTGGCATCTGATCATAGCAATCAGCCCAATCAGACTCTGAATCCGAGGGATCTGTATCAACCGCGGTGGCATCAGTACCACCAGAACACAAGGTGGCCTCAGCACCACCATCACTGAACATCGTGTCGTGATCAAGGACCGGCTCTGCTGCCTCTATGGTATCCTGAACCAGGGCTGTGCTCTCCAAACTCTCCTCTGCTATCATCTCGGCATCAGATGTATCTGAATATGAGAGGATGGTCTGTGCTACAGGATCTGCCCAAGCTGCCTCATCGTCTGTGATCACATAATCACAGTCCTGGTGGATGTCTGGCTCTGTGTCTGTCAGCTGCTCTGAATCGGTACTCGCATCTGAGCGGGTTCTCTCTCTAGCTCTGTAGTCCTCGACTGTCTCTATTTGTATACTTTCGCCCTCGACGCGAAAGTACACCTTCCCGCTATCATGATCAGTCACCGCCTTGGCTGTGGCCAAGAACGGACGACCAAGGATGATGGGGGTATCGGCCACTGACTCAGGGATCTCCATGTCCAACACTACGAAGTCCACGGGGAATTTCAGGCCCTGAATCGTGACGATAACGTCTCGTAACAACCCCTTCGGCCTCTTGACAGATCGATCAACGAACTGAAGGACTGTCCTGCTCTGTCGAAGAGTGCCCAACTCGAAGCGGTCGAGAAGGGCTGCCGGAAGAAGGTTGATCGACGATCCGCTATCTAATAGAGTACGGTCGAACCTCTGCTCACTGATCTGGCATCTGACATACGGGGCCCCTGAATCTGGCCTCTTGGCTGGCAGTCGGTTCTGGATCGCAAAACACGTGGCTTTCGTCAGCACATGGATCTTTGAAGTGTAGTTCCTCCTCCTCCTCCTGACTGTAGTCCTGTCTCTCAAAGAACGCTGGAGAAGGGGGATGTGCTGCAAAGCCTCCTGGAGGGTCAGCTGGATGTGGAATCGATCGATCATGCTCTGGCTGAACTCCTCAAGCTCTCTCTTTTTTGGATCATTTTCTTTTTTCTTCCCCTTCCCCATCTGAAGGGCTCTAGGGAAGGGGATCACAGGGTCCTTCTCAGATGAAGGACTAGGAAAAGGTCTAGACGGTTCAAGGACCGGATCCACACATACATCATGCACCACAGTGGGACCAGAAGAAAGTAAACCTTTTCCTTTATTCATAACAGAGTTCTGAGATACAGGAATGCGAGGAAAGACAACATCTCTATCTGTACAAACACCGGTGGCCTCAGTACCACCACGGGCTGGCTCTGCTGCTGCTGCTGGTAGTAGACGTCTCGCGGCATCAGTACCGCGGGCTGGCTCGGCTCTACTGGTGGCGTCAGTACCACCTCCTCGAACTGGTGAAGCGGCGGCCTCAGTACCGCCGGTAGGATCAGCATCCTTGGTGGCATCAGTGCCACCATCATCATCTGGAGCGGCCTCAGTACCGCTCTCCTCCTCCTCATGTGGCGCCTCTGGAGTGTCCTCGTGGTGAAGCTCAGATGAGGCGCCACCGCCTGCTGGGGTCCTACCGCTCCTAAGTGTGACAAAATCAGCATCAAATAGATCCGAAGATGTATCATCAAATGGGTCACTAGGAGTGGCTAACTCAGTATGTACTACCTGCTCAGATTTCCTCTTAAGGTTGTTCGGATTCGGCTCGATCTGGGCTGGTATGGCGGCCTTCCCTCTCACCAAGTCCCGCATCTCCTGGCGGAACTCGTCCATCTCCCGTCTGAATGTGGCCTGCTGGTCCGTGAGGAGGCGGGCGATGTCATCCAAAGCGGGGCTCTCGTGGGAGCCCGACGGGTAGCCTCTCTGTGGGTGAGGCTGCTGGATCTGCTGCTGATGGTGCTGGTAAGAGGGATATGAGGACGGGTGCTGCTGCTGAATCGGGTGAGCCTGCTGCTCACGTCTCCATGACTGTCCCTGCTGCTGATAGGGACGAGGACCGTAGGATGATGGCTGGTGCTGCTGGTGTGCTGGGTGCTGCTGCTGCGACTGCTGGTGCTCTCTCTGCTGGGAGTACTGCCCTCCCTGTCCTGACGGCTGCTGCTGGGGCTGGGCACCACCACTCCCCCACCTGAATCCGGGATGGTCTCGTCGGATCCCAGGCTGGGGGCGGTCATACCAAATCCCGTTGACATCCATCAACGGCTCTGCATCATAGGGGTCTGGCGGCAGTACTGCCAGAGGCTGATCCGGCTGGTAGACCACCATCTGCATCTCTGGAGATGGTGGTGACTGGTAGGTGGGCTGCGGCTGCTGGTACGGCTCCGCCTATACAAGGTGAACCTGTCTAGGCAGCTGCGAGGAGCTGGAGCGCTGGGACGAGCTGCTGCTGCCGCCGGTATCGCCTCGCGACAGAAGACGGGGCTGTGAAGCCGTCTGTGTCTCCTGGAGACACATGAGCTGGGTCTTCATGTCGCTCAGAACCTGTGCCATCTGTTCCATCTGAGTGATGCTCTGGCACTGCTTCTTCTCTATCAGCTCCATGCGGTCCAACTTCTCGCTGATGATACCCATGTCCGCAGCGGATGACTCTGCCTGTGCTGCTGCGACTGCGGACGAACTGGATGGACCTGCATCTACCCGTGCTATCCGCTGGTACTGCACGGGTCCTGGCTGCTGTGGCTGGGGTCTCTGAGTATACAATCTGGTCTGAGACATCACCATGTAGTTCTCGGACATCTCCTCGTAGATGGCCCAGACCTGATCGTGGTCCTTGGCAAAGTAGGACCCGCCGCAAGAAGCGTTCACCAGACCCTGAAGCTCTGGCGTCAACCCGCTGAAAAAGCTCTGAACTAGGTTCGTCTTGGAGATGTCGTGGTACGGGCATCTGTCTAGAAGCTCTCGAAACCTCTCCCATGCCTCGTGAAACTGCTCGTTGGGGAACATGGAGAAGTTGCTGATCAGGGCCCTCGCTGCATTCGTCCGCCCGAGTGGATAGTACTTTTTCAAGTACTCGGTGCGGAGCTGCTCCCAGGTGTAGACAAACTTCCCTAAATGCTTCAACCAGGTGGCTGCTCTATCTGCCAGTGAAAACGGGAAGGCTATCATCCGGATCGTATCCTGGTCCACGTGGCGATCGTGGACAGTGCTGCAGATCATCAAGAACTCCTGGAGGTGGAGGTGGGGCTCCTCAGTGGCTAGTCTGTGGAAATGGGGCAGTAACTGCAAGGTGTTCGGGGGGAACTTGAAGTCCCCCACGATCGCTGGCACTACCACCCAGTGATGCATCAGAGTAGATCCGGGGTTGTGTAATGCCCGCATCGGCTGTGGTGGTCCTCCTGCCGCGGCGGCTGCCGGCAGCGGCTGCTGCTGCTGCTGCGGCTGCTGCGGCTGCGGCCTCTGCATCAGGCATCTCCTCAGGCTCGCTCTGCTCGTCTCGCTCTGCTCTGAGCCTCTCCAACTCTCTCCTCATCTCTATCATGAATGCCCCCTGATCGCGTAACTGTTGCTGAACTGTCTCGAGCGATGCGATCAGGGTGGAGTTGATCGCTCCCTGGTCAAATACGACATGCTGGTCTCCTCGTGGACCTCTGGAGTGATCGTCTGAACTGCCGGCCATAACGACGTCTGCAAAATCAAATGAGCCCAACTCAGGTGCTGTCAAATCTGCTAATCTCTCCTCGGGCTCATGTCTCTCAGTACCGAAAGAAAGGGGGTCGAGGGGGAACAGGGCGGAATCGTACTCGGGCTCGGAGAGCTGGTCTTGGCTCCCGCGGGCCAACCTAGATGATCGGGTAGACGTGCCCGAAAGCGGTGCAGCCAGAGGCTGCCTAAGAGACCGTCTACCCATCATCTTGATCTGGCGAGTAGTGCGGATGAGATCTGGAAAAACTATGATCACAAAACAAACCCCCGGTTCACCAACGCAACGCTAGCTGAAGACCGTGAAAGTTCGGTCAAATTATCTTGTCTATTTTATTTTGGTGAACACACAAAATATCAGAGCGCTTACGTGACCTGTTAGGATATCCGATGCTATCCCAACCGACTGGCCCGCACGGAAGAGTCGGTAATCAGTCGGGTCTAGCACCGGGAGGCTCTACCTAGGGTGCGGGTCACTCTCTCGCGCATCCAAACCATACAATGAGGGGGTTGCTCTCCCCAAGACAAAGTTTCTAGGGTGAGCGGTTTTTAAGGTCAATAGTTTTAGCCAGTCCCAATTTTATAGTTTTTCTTTTTAATTTTTTTCAAAGCAATCAAAGGGCCTAACGAATTTTTCGGTTCTCCTGATTATTAAGTCCGAAAACAGGGGGGAGAAGACGAAAAAGCCGATGCGCGATAAATCAATGATGCATGCTGAGATAGAAATGCGTACCTTGTCTCTAGCACTCTACATGCAAGTGATCCGCGCAGAATTTAAAGACAGAAAGAAATCTACCTAAATGATGCAACGGGAAAAACCGAGTCCTAGATGAGCAATTTCTAGCGCAGAACCGTCTAACTCAGTCACTCGCCCTCGATCCAAAGAGTCCGGTCTAGACCCACCCCTCCTCTTCTCGACAGGTCGAGTTCAGGAGTAGCGCTTGACGGGGCAGGCTCGCGGCGCGTAGGCTCTCAGGAAAGCGACTAAGTTATTTTTATTATTTATTATAAGTAGGTCCAATTACGTTCTATGGGAACAGATAAGCAATTAGGTGTGTGGATCCTACTAATTACGTCACAAGCACCAGAAATTCCTAAGTCTAGGGGTTCGAGCAAAAACCGCGCAAACACCGGAAAAGGCAGAAAAAAGTAGAAGAAAGCCACGTCAAAAACCGCGAAAATCTCCTAAGGGTCCCCCGAGCACACCGGTGCTCGGCGAAACAGACCCGCTAAGTGTCAAGCACAGTCTCTGAGTCCCTGTATTATTACAACAATAAAATAGTTCTAAACTATCCTCACCCACTCAACTCTCTCTCTCGCTCTCTCCTGCTGCTCGATGAAGAAACGAGCCGCCTCCGCTTCGCTCGGGTGTACCGACACTCTTAGGAATGCCGCCCTCGCTCCTCGGGCCCTCGCAAGAAACAGAGAGAAAAGTGGTCAGTCCAAAATTATTGTCAGAAATATGAGAGAAATATATATATATATATATATATATATATATATATATGCAACAAATCTATACAAAAAGCCGCGAAAATCAAAAGCCGCGGAAAAAGCTAAAAACGACTACTAAGCCGTGCTCCCCGGCAACGGCGCCATTCTGATAACACGCCCGATCACTAGGGTATAAGGTACAGAAATAGGTCGTTGTGACCCCAAGCTCTCGGATGTGTCGATCAAGAAAAATGAACCACTCGAAATACGCAAAATCAATCAAACACACAGAAGCGGTCCTGCTAAATGTTTAACCTGGTATAGCACCCAGGGTCGAACTCAAGGAGCACGGATTGGCTAAAAAGCCTACGAAGTAGTCAAAAAAATCAGAGAAAAAGGGAAAACATTTTTAGTGGTTTTTAATTGTTTTTCAATTTTTTTTTGGATTTTTAATATGTAAAGAAAATAAGAAAAACAACCACAAGCACACTTTAGCAATTTATTTAATGTGTCAAAAATCAAGCAAAAATCCAAACAAAAATGTTTTTATATTTTTTAGTTTTTTAGTGTTTTTGGTTAATTTTTGATAATTTTCTGATGTATATTTTATTTTCTAAAAATCAAACAGTAACAAAAATGCTGGGAACTGTCCAGCCAGGCCCAAAATCCAAAGATAAAATATCTAAGGATCTCAAGAGGGCCTGGAGGTATTTTTCCTGTATTCTAGATAAAATAAGGAAAATTTGAGCACCAGAATTATTGTTTTTGGGTTTTTAGATTATTTATTATAATTTTTATGAGTTTTTAGGTGTTTTTGAATTTTTAGGGTTTTTAAGCAATGAAAAATAGCCAAAATTGGCTAGAAAATCAAGACACACAAAAGAAACAGTACCTAATTTTTGTGGAATTTTTGAGGGGGTTTTTATATTTTTTTGGGATTTTTAATTCTAGACAGTAGCTAAAATAGAGGTTTTTGAATTTAAAAAAAAACAAATAAAATCAAAAATGTCCTCAAAAATTCTCAAAAATCCTACAACATGGCAGGAGCCATGTGTCAAATTTTCATCGAATTTGGAGGTGATTTGATATTTTATTCAAAAATCACACGAGGGCACTGTGCACATGGACTGAAGTGCAAATACCCGAAGTTCTGGGGGTCCAGGTGCAATTAACCCAGCAAGTCACGTGCGTGGCGCGTGCCTGGGGCACTCAGGGACCTTCTGGTAAGAAAAACAAGCCCGAGGACCTTTTGGTAACTCGTACCAAAAGGTCCAGGGGCTGTGTTGCAAATAACCCACTAAAAGACGCACATGTGCAATTAAAACACTCACAGGGGCATATATGCAATTACCAAAAAGTTTTCATTCATTAACAAACAACCAGAACTACAGGACTAATGTTGCAAATACACCAAATATACACGTGACGAAGCACGTGGCTCACACATACAGGGGCATAAGTGCAAATACTGAAAAGTACGAGGTCCAATGTGCAAATAAGCCAACGTAAATAAAAGACGCAAAATATTTACAGGACTGAAACGTAAAGCATAAACTAAGAGGGGGCCTACGGTAATTTACCCCTTTATTACGTCGACGGCTGGATGATGGACGCGTGGCTGATCTAACGGTCCTGGACGACGGACGCCTCTCTCCTTCCGCACGTGGGCCTGATCGACATCAGTGGAGGAGACACGTGGAAGATCTGACGGCCTCGGGTGCTGGTGTCTCTCTCTCTGCGCTAACGGTCCAGATCGTCCCTCGGACTGATCAAGCGGTGGCTGCAGCTCCTGAATGGAGGGACGTGATGCGAACTGGGGAGCTGAGGGCGATCGGACGGTGCTTGAGGACCCTGGAAGAACAGTTGGCCGACGAGCTTCGCCGGCCTCGTGCGAACGCGGTGGTCCTCCTCGGCTGCCTCTGGATATCGGAGAAGATTCGCGATGAAGTTCCGCAGCTGTTGGTGCCCTCCGATGGCCCAGCCGAGCCCTGGAGGGGCTCCGGCGAGGTCGGCGGAGGGAAGCTCCTGGCCTGGATGTAGGGAAGCCTCAGATGGCCTCCTCCGGACCTGCAAAGTGGGTCAGAAGCTTCGCGGGTCGAGGGCAAAATGCCTCGACCCGGTAAGGCGGCATGGAGGTGGTCTATGCGTCGGGATGAGCGAGCTCCGGCGAGCGACGGACGGTGGAGCTCGAACCCCAGCTCCTGTGCGAGCTGGGTTGAACGAAGGGTCGGAGAAGGTGCGTGGAGGAAAGGCGATGGTGAACGTGGGTTCCGATGATCGAAATGATGCTCGAGGTGGTCGGAATCAACGGAATACAGTGGCGATACGATTTGGGGCAAACTAGGAATTAGGCGAAATAGGAAAGCTAAAAGGTTACCTGGGCGATCGAGTTGACTAGGCTGGAGCTGAGGTAGCTCCCGGTCGTGGCCTCGAAGGTCGTCTGGTCCTGAGGCTCAAGCTCCTGCACTGGGCGGAGCACGGCGGCGCGCAGTCGCCGGATCAGTGGTCCGGCCACCCCCTCCTCGCTGCGACACGGGCAATCGAGAGCTGTCACCTCAGGGACTGCGGTGGAGGTCACGGGATGAAGGGTGGAGAGCCAAAGATGCCCAAAGAATGCGGCGGAGCTGGGTATTTAAGTGGCTCGGGGTCCGAAAAGATGAGCTCGGGTAGGGTCACGGTGGTGCGCGGACCCCGAGATTGACGCCCGGCGAGGGTGTCGGATGTGGGAGGTGACAAACGGAGCCGAGGTTTGGGTGTTAGGCAATCGGGTCGAGCGGGTATAAAATGGGGAAATCGGGTTGGCCGCTCGAATCCGGAACTCTGTGGTCCAAGGGGGGGAGTTGACCGGGGGGTCAACATCCCCCGTGGACCAATCAGGAGAGGCCACGCCATAAATGATTTGAAAATTCGAAATAAAATAGGAAATGACCGAATTATTAAAAACTCAAAACATAAAATATTTTTATTTTAATTTTTTCTATTTTTTGTGATTTTTAATTAATTTTTCAAAATAAAAATAAGGTATTTACATAATAGGGCTATATATAGGTATATGTACAATATGTTTTTGTAATTTTAATTTTGTTATTTTTATTTGATTTTTGTTTTGATTCTTTTTATTTATTTTATTTATAAACTATAGCAGAGAATATTTACAAAAAGTTTAGAAAATAATTTTATTTATTTATAAGGTTAAATAAATAAGGAGGCATGGTCTATGTACATGGTGGAAGGATATTTTTGGTCTTTTTGATTTTCAAATTTTTATTTTGTTTTTATCTTTTCCAAATTTGTACAAATATTTACAAGAATATTTTTGGTTGAGGAAAATATAATTTTATTTATTTACATAAATATTTACACAAGAACCCCTATCTCCCTCTACTTTGGCTTTTATGCGGTTAGGCCCATGCTGAGCCCTCCCTTGGGTTAGGTTGCTCAATATTTATTCTAAATATTTCCCTCTTTTTCTTTTTTTTTAATCTTTATTCTTTTATTTTTGCACAAAAACATGCTAATTATAAATTTTTACACAATGCATGCTTTTGGTAATTATTGATATTTACATATATCTACATGTATTTGCAAAGGTTTTTGTAGCTAAAATATAAGAATAAAGAGTGATGAATGGGTATTCATCAGCAACCTTCATCTGAGTGAGAAGAGAATGAGCAATATCAAGTAGATTTTGAGTTTTCTTTCTACTACATTCTGCTGGGAGGTATATGGACATGAGATTTGATGGATGGTGCCTTGGGAAGCAAAGAAGGTTGTTCTATTTTTGGATGAATTCCAGGACATTATCAAAACGAAATATATGAATAGCAATGGAGAAGATATTTTTGACATAGTGAAAGAGATTCTTGAGTATATTATCAAATTCTGAATGTTCCTTTAACATGAAGACCCAAGAAAATCAAATGTAGTCATTAATAAAAATAGCAAAATATCAAGGAGATGTCTGGGTTTTCTTTCTGCTACCTCATTATGCTGAGAGGTATATGGACATGAGGTTTGATGGATGGTGCCATGGGAACCAAATAAGGATGTCAAATCTTTTTGGGTGAATTCCAAGGCATTATCAAAATTAAATACTTGAATGATATTGGAGAAGATATTTTTGACATAGTGAAAAAAATTCTTGACAATATTATTAATTTCCAAATGTCCCTTTAACAAGAAGACCTAAGAAGATCAGTTTTAGTCATCAACAAAAACTACGAAAATACTTATGTCCACTTAAAGTTTGGACCGGACAGGTTCCCCAGATATCACAATGGACAAAGAGAAAAAAGGACACGACGGTGAAGCTCAGTCCATGCAGGAAAGGATGCTCGATGATGTTTCCCGAACTGACATGCCTCATATTCAAAGGGCTTGAGCATAGAGAATGCAGAGAGCATCATGGAGATGACCTTAGCAGAAGGATGACCTAGACGAAGGTGTCACAGAAGAGGATCTTCGGAGATAGAAACCACGCCAACAAAACTAGAATCAGGAGGGATCTCAAGGTAGTAGAAGGTATTCCTCTCATATTCCCCATTAAAAATCTGCATGTTCCGGATATGCTGAAGATAACAACATAATTCATTAAAAATAAGACGGTTAAGTTAAGTAAACAACTTATATACAAATAAAAGACTGAGCGGAAAGGAGCAAAATGAATGTCGATCCATCGTAGCTTGGAAGAGAAATTGACAACACCGATAGTAGTAACCGGGGAATGATCCCCATTAGCAACTCGAACTGTCTTCACAGAGGAAGATGGTTGTGAAGATGTAAGCAGACGTTCTTCCTCCGTCAGATGGGTAAAAGATCCAGAGTCAATAATCCATGCAGGTTTGGTGGCAGAAACAGAATGTGCTACTGTACCTGAAATAGTAGCTAGGCTGGCAGTAGAAGCAAAAGCAGTACTGTCATTGGCAGATGAGCTGGAGTTTTGCAGCAGTTGCCTCAGGCGGGCATATTCAGAAGCAGTAAAGGGAGTCTGTAATCCCCTGTAGTATCAGGCAAGTGTATCTTCAGTAGCTTCATAGGATGCCTCTTTATAAACATTGTCGGCATTAGGCCGCATGCCAAATGTTTCCTAGCAGCGGTCAGAAGGATTATTCCAACGTCGATAGCGCATGCATGCTAGATAACGAGCAGTAGAAGGATCATGTCTGCATCCACGTCCGAAATAACGACTACGTCTAGATTCGCGGCCCATCCAGATTCACGACCATGTCCACATCCAAAGTCACGATCTCGTCCTCCCTGATAATTCTGATGTTCTTTATACCCCGAGGAGGTATAATGGGTCATCGTCTCTGTAGATGCGTGGGTAATAGGGTGCTTAACTGGAGTCTACAACTCATATACTCGTCCGAAGATGCTCTCAATGGTGGGTAGAGTATCGGCCATCAGAAACTGGTCTTTCACAGGCTTGTATCGTGGATGCATCCTAATAAGGATCTTGTAAACCTGCCATTCAGCACTCTCTCTACATGTTGACCACAACATGCCAGTTAGAAAATAAGTAGCTCCTCAAATAGGCCAGTAAGAAGCATGTAATACTTGATAAGGCTCGACTCTCCCTGAGTAGCAGACCAGATTCTTGTGTATATATCAGAGAGATGGGACTTGGTTATCTTTTGAGAATAAGTGCACTCAAGGTTCTCCCACATCGCCTTTGCAGTGTCCTTGTAAAGATGATTGGTAGCAATGTTTGGATCGACGTTGTTGGTCATTCAAGTGATAACCTGGCAGTTGTCAACAAACTAGGTGTCATAATCCTTATCTGTTTCAGCATGCAGAACTTTTGTAAGAACATAGCTTTTGTGTTGGCCACCAACGAACACTTTGAAAGATCTGAGACCATAGAATATAATTTTTGGAGCCCTTCAACTAGATAGAAGTGCCAAGTACCATCAAAGAAGAAGTAGGGTAGGAGGGCTTGGACTCAGTGGATGTCATGGTGGATGTGCAGGTCAAGAAAAAGTGACCTAGAAAGTGTTCCATTTCTTAAACAAGCATCAAGAAGACCTAATGAAGCATTAGGATGACCGTAGAAGACTCGTAGAAGGTTTGGAGCACCGTTAGTGGGTGTGGAAAGCCCGAGGAGGCCGTAGATGCTGCTGGTGGCAGCCTTAGGAGGGTTGGTAGCGGGACTTGGGTGCCCTAGCGGCCACAGGTAGTGTTGAGGAGGCCCACAATTGACTTAGTGGCGATGCTAGGGAGCCTTAGCAGACCCTGGTGGCATCAAAGAGGCCTGTTGGTGGCCTGAAAACGACCTGGAGTCCTCGATGGAGCCCTCACAGGTGGGTTGGCGGTGGCCTGACGGCGACAAGCCAGGGCCTTGGAGGGACCTAGGGGGCCTCTTAGCAACGCTCGAAGAGGCTGACATCCCTCCTGGTAGCGCGAGAAAGGCAGAAGGAGATCTCCTGATGGTGCACGAGGGAGTTGACGAGGTTAGGGCTAGTGGTGGTGGCGGGAATTAGGTCAGAACATTGGTCTAGGATCACTACTTTGATACCATGTGGAAAGAGATGAAATCAATGCAATGGGATATTTTATTCAAGAAGTCTATGGGTCCTTATTATAGGACTAAACTCTAGAGAGCTCAATATATAGAACTAAACCCTAGAGAGCTCAAAGAGACAAAATACATAAGTGCTCACGTGGGGTTACAATAGAATATAAGAGTGTAATCTTTCTAAGATATCTCTAACAATCTCAACTACAAAAATGTAGACCTATCATCTCTTCCATCGCATTTCCCGATCAAGTACGTGGAAGAACAAATATCGGAAAAGCAAATCTTGCATATAGCAATCTTTATAAATGGAATAAAATATATAATTTTCTTTTAATCATGGTATTTTTTTCTTTAAAATTTCACCTGATAATTTATCATTTGGAAAATGTTTAGATAAGTTTAAGTTATTATATTGATCAAATCTTAAAAATGCCCATTGATAATAATCTATTTGAAAATACAATCTCACAAGTAGATTTAAATTGACATTTATCAAAGTTTAACAAATATCATTTGAAATTATTAAGCCTATTTAAAACTTATTATATTTTATAAAATCTAATCCAAACCTTTTTAAAATAATAAAGTTATATGTATAAATTGATATAAAATGGAATTCAAGCTCATTAATCTCTTCTATTATTTATAGTTACCATTATAAATGAAATAAGTAGAAATTTGTAAAAAAAATTCCAATAGGATACAGTCCTTCCTAAGTTCAGGAAGGCCACACTTTTTTTTGTAGAAAACACATGCACTTTAGTAGACATTTGTATTATAACAACACATTATAAATATAGTACTGCACACAAAACTGCACATTATAATACAAATTGTATTCGTATTCTACTAAAGTCACTAAACCTGTACATTATAATACAAATTGTATTCATCTTCTACTAAAGTCATGTTATTTTTACAAAAATGGCGGCCTTCCTGAACTCAGGAAGAACCACATCCTAATATTTAACCTCGATTCAGTTGGTTTTTTTATCGATCTTCTTCATCCAAATTGTCTCTTCCTCCTTTCCTGACCAAATGAATTTTATCGCTTTACAAATCTACATTAATCAACCTAACAATTTTTTTGAACTGAATTGCTTATAAATAGGCATGTTGATGTACCCATCTAACTACCACCTTATTCTCATAAGTGTCTTCCATCTCATATAGTTTAAATTTTAGATCTTTGATGATATAGAGATCCGTCTTGGGCATGAGAAAGAGAGAGATATGAGGTCGACAAGCATATCTTATATAGAGTTATCTGCAAGAGCTATGTCAGTATCCACTACATCAAGTCAAATTTTAACTACATGATCGTTTATGTCACTCTAATTTCGATTCGATCACCATCAATTTAGTATTCTACTATTATTCTATTGCTAGTCTCAATTATACAAATTTTCCTACTATCTACTTTGATTGGAAAAGTCTTCAGATTTTCCAGTTGATAATTCATCTTTTAGGATCCACTTCTGTCTCAGACAACCTCTAGATGATTTAATTGAACCTTAATCATTTCTCTCTTCAAAAAAGAAGTTTTTCTTCCGTTCCTCTATTGCTTATTTAGATATCCTTAGAATATATGGCTACTTCTAGCTTCTTCTCCAATGAGATACATTGATACTATGTTGGTCATGGATCATTTAGGGTCATTTATACGTTGAATGAATTATTTTCATTACATGATTAAATCTATTTTTTGAAAGGTACATGACTAGGCATTTAGTTATTAATTTCGATGATCACGACACCATTAGAGGGGAGTGAATAGTGATTCGAGGCAGTTTTAAAACATTCACGGAATAATCAACAAGTATAGAAACAATTAGACTAAGCAATCCAATCAAAATACTTTGCATGATATTTTAGCACGGAGACCCACATGAGTCTTCCTAACTTGATTTATCGATTAGATGAGCTAATCAACTGCTTCACTAAACATGTGATATTTAAACAATATTTACGTGGACATCTCATCTATTTACAAAGTTGATGCTTCACAATCTTAGATCAAACACCTAGATTGACACTACAGATCAAACACTATAGTACTAGCAGAAGAACATGCGAGCATTCGACTTTCATTGTGCTTCCTGGCTGATCTCATGTCCACAGACTTCTATGCACACTTAGGATAAAACATCTAAAGTTTTGCAGAAAGATGTTAACTGAAAGTAAGAAACATAATAATAATATATTCCAAATAATATTATCTTCACATATATCAAGAAAAATAATTGATGAACTCAACTTTGGTGAGTATTTAAAAATATCCTCACAAAGAACGAAGACAAAGTGTCACTGAGGTGATTGCTCACTAAAGTCGAGTTCAACAATCAACCCACACAAGTAATGAAATAACCAATTAAAATGAGGAGACAAAATTTATTATAACCTTATATATAGATTTATAGGGGAATTATGTATAGGGTGTCGAACACAGGAAGAATGGGGGATAGACAACAAAAATTGACTAAAAAGACAACAAATGTTTTTGTTTTTGAGGATTTTTTGTTTTTGAGGTTTTTTATTTTTTGGGTCTAATTATTTAATTATTTATATATTTATATATGTTTGATTTTATAGTTTTTATTTCCTTTAATATTTTCTGTTTTTCTATTTTTCTTTTTCTTTGAGATTAGGTATAATATAAGTTTATATAATATGGATATATAATATAAATACTATAGATAATAAAGATACAAAATGAAGATAAAAATGGGAAAATACTCTAAGGTACAATCCTTTTTATTTTTTAAAGGTGATAAAAATATTGGGATTTTTAGTAATTATGACAGTATTAATAATAATATAAGTAAATATATCAATATATAGATATATGCTTTCATATATATATATATATAATTACTCAAAAATCACAAAATAAAGATCTTTATCTTTTTTATATTTTACTCTATTTTGATATTTTTGTATAATTTCTACCATTTTTTTGGATTTTTAATTGAATTAGACTGTCAGAACAACAATTTATATTTATAGGCCGAATTATTTTGTACTTTAAAAAACACAAGGGTTACAAAATTTTCCGTATTAATATATAGTAAATATAATATACAAAATTTAGAAACATAAAAAACAATTTTGGGATTTTAGAATATTTTCTGATTTCTACAAGGATTTTGTAGCATTTTAATTTTAGTGCTTTTCATTTTTTTAGTGTTTATTGGTCTGGAGGTTCAAAATAGTGTAATAAATAAAATATAATTTCTTGGAAATTTTCAAAATATTTTATGTATTTTTTGTATTTTTCTAAGTTAGATAAGGAAAAATAGCTCTATTTTTTATTTTTTAATAAATAAAATATAAGATAAAATTCCTTAATAAAAATATATGTAATAGAATAATATACAAGTGACTTATCTTAATATTCGATAAATTTTTAGGACATAGTAATTATTTTTTTAAAATAAAATCTACAAAAAGAAAATCTAGCCTGAAAGGGGTATTTTTCCAAATATATAAAGTTTAGGCACTATTTTCAAACATCTTAGAGAAGTTCATGGATAAAAATGCATATTTCTCAGATATTACCAATAATATATACCCGAAGGGGTATTTCTGCAATTAATACACAGTTTGGGGGGTTAGATGTAAAATTTCCAGGAAATATAACACTGATTTTGCAAAAAACTTGGACTGAAATCAAACACAAAAAGTCTGAGGGTTTCAGTGCAAATTACCTAATCCCCGCATCGCCCTAGAATGTGTGGTGATGTGGATTTGACCTAAATGCAAATATGGAAAATACATGAGAAAAAAGAAGCTCAAAAAAGGACTGGAAGAGAATATTTTACACTACAGATGAAAGTTCATAGATTAGAAAATAAAATGCAAAACACTAGGGGTACACTTATCAACAATTTTCCTTACGTTTCATCACACCCTGGCACTAAGGTCAATATCAAAAAGATAGAATATGAATCTTGTTCACATACTGGCTAATGTTTTGCTAACACTCAGGTTTTCTGAAGCCTTCATTAACTTTATCCCATCCTCGAATATCATTAGATCGGGTCTAAACTCAAATCTCTAGTCCTAGTTCCTTAAGTGATATCTCAACTCATCTCATCAATCATGCAGTTGTGGGGGTGATTGTGCTGATCATATTCTTTTTGAAGTTAGAGATGAAGAGTGCAATATAGCGCTCAAATCTTTCAAACTAGGGAAGTGTGCATTATTAAGTTCAAAACCCTAATGACTAAGGTAGGCTAACTCAGAATCTCAAGATCTCAGAAATCAAGTGTCCTCAAAAATCCTCAAGCCTTGAGTGATGGTGAATGTATCAGGAATATATCGACCAAGGAATGCATGAAATGCAAGACCATGAGTGATGATTTTTTTAATGCAAAAAGTTTTTTTTATTTTTTTGGTGTTTTTTTGTTTTTTTGGAAAACAGGTAATATACATACTAGTTGTACCCATCCCCGATGTTAGATAAAAATGATTAAAGTACGAGCTATGGATAAAGTAGACAAAATATATACAAACACACCCCCTATACTTAGCTTGTGCTATGTCCCCATGGTACAAAGTGAAATGTTGACATAGCTCGTACTAAATATAGAGGGATTAAAAACAAAAGAAGAGAAGTGATGTATAAACAATGGTAGCGGTCCCCCTATACTTAGGCTCAGGTCAGCCTAAGTATAATCGGATAAATACACATGGGGAACCAGGTAGATTTGCGGATGTACAAGATCAAGGAGGTTTGCGACTGGCCTTCTTGCGGGAGTGTGGAGGGAGATAATATGGAGATGTGAGGTGTGATGAAGAGGGGGACGATGAAGAAGACCAGCCATCATCGGAGTCGTCCTCAGGAGAATAGTAGTCGTCCACAGAGGATCTCCAACTTTTGTCGATCAGAGGTAAGTGCCCTTGGACCAGAGCTGTACCTATTGCACTTATCTGATGAACCACATCAGGACCGGACGAGGACTCTTCAGAAATCACCTGGTGTCTAAGGTCAAAGGTGACTTTCTTGGTCGGTTTGTTTCCTTGAGAAGTATTGGGAGGAAGTTGGACAGTCTTCATCTCCCGGTCTTGAGTAACCGATGTGGCATTCGTGAGTTCCTCATCAGATGAATCCCCGTTAAAAGTCGACCAATTCTTGAAGTGTCATGCACTGCTTCGGTCGAGGGAGAGTGTTCCTGCGGATCTTGTGGTTTATGGCTGGGGGTGTTGATGTCACTTCTGGATTATCGTGAATTTTGGTGACATCGGATGTTTTCAAAGTCGGTTTATATGGTTCAAGTATCTCATGAATTACTGCCGACTCGAAGATTGGTCCATTCAGATAATCGTGACGTTCCTCAATAATATGATCCAATTCTTCATAAGCTCCAAAATCTTGATTTTTCCTAGGAGCAGTAATAAGGTGGTGAGAATCCGAAGTTTGTCCAACAGTCAGTCCCTTAGGCAACTCTCCTAGGGTTTGTATCAGTGTGTCATGTGGAGATGTCTGATAATGTGAAATATTTATCTCCTGATCATAACTGTTGGTTTCAAATTAGTTTTCCTCAGAGCAGGATGTGTCATTGGGGTTATGTTCATTGTGGTCCGAGTTCGGGAACTTGATTTCCTGAGTCTCGCAATCGACGATCGCCTTAGCGGAGGCTAAGAACGGCTTTCCTAAAATAATAGGAGACTCAGACATCCTTCCGGGGTGCTCAATGTCAAGGACAATAAAGTCCACCTTATGTTCTTTACCTCGGAAATTTACGATGACAGAAATGATCCCTCGTGGTCTTTTGATAGATCGATCAGGTAATTGAACGATCACCCTAGTCTTTTTGAGTTGTCCGAATTTAAGTTGATTAAAGACGGACTTCGGGAGGATGTTTAATGTGGAGTCATCGTCTAACCGAACATGAGTGAATATAGAATCCTCAATTTCACATGTGACCCGAGTCAATCGCTCGACTTTGCGGCTTTTGAGTTTATGATTCATCACCAAAGAACTAACCATATATATGACATGATATTCAGTCCTAGATCGTTTCTTGCCCGTCTTATTGGGGTTCAGTCGACTCTTCACAAATCTCTTAAGATTGGGCACATATTCTATGGCTCTGATCAATGGAAGTTCTAAGATCAGACTCTTGCAAAATGCTTCCATTTCAGAATTGTCCATTTTTTTTGAATTTTCAAAATTTTCATTTTTTGGTATTTTCTGTAATATGGTCATTCGGGGGGTCAGAGGTTGGTGGTTGTGTCTGATTGTGATAATCCAGTGGTTCGCATGGTGGTGGCCTCACTTCTTCTGAATTTTGCATTGACTGGATGAGATCATATATTCTCATAGTTAAAGTGTCCGCTCTATGATTAATCCGAGCAATCTCATCCTCAAATATCTCATGACTAGTGATTGAATAATCAGTCTCCATGTGTCGTGATTCTGGCATGTAACCTCGAGGAGAGTATTGACTGTTCATATACATTATGGTTTGGTCATGAGTTGAATTTCCTTGACCTCGGTTTTCTCGTTGATTGCCGAAGGAAAATTGACTATACTCAAGAGGATAGTCATCTTTAGTAGGGGATGGCTCCATAGGTTGTGAGATCATAGTAACCGGAAATCGTGTTCTATTGTCAGTATCGGTCACTCTATTGTTCATCCTCGATTCTGTTCTCTCTCTCTTGTCCATAAGATTGTCAGAATGTGAGAGAGGGCTAGTCCAAGAAGAAGTGTGGTCATAGGGTGAGATGTATGGGTGGGAAGAGAATGATGGCTGCGGGGAACCTGATTTGAAGAGCAGGCTCCCCTGAGGAGTGTGAGAAGAAGAATATCGGGACATGGTCATGGAGATCGGGAAAGAAGTCTACTGTGCTGACATCTTGTCAAGAGGGATGGAATGATTAGCGAACCTCGATTTGCTTGCGATTGCAAGGTCTTTTACGCACACAAATCAAACACAAAACAAACACGTTGATTCACCCACTCAACACTGGTGAAGGCACGTTAGGGTTCGACCGCTTATCTTTTCCGTTTTAATTTAATGGCAAAACAATCTTGCAGATTAAGCGGAGCTGTTAGGTACTGAAATATTTCTCAAAGACTGTCCCGAGTTCGTACAACTAGTTGCATCTACTCTCAGCCAGTATAGGTGGAAGTACGGACCGTTTAAACGGCTACCCGTGTTGCTTGAGGACGGTGCCTTCCGCGGTGTCCTCTAAACCACCCACTCTGCTAAGGGAAGTCGGACCGTAAAACGGCTACCCGAGACCCTCACTGAAAAGTAGCTAATTGTTTTTTAAAACAGTAGTCTTTGTGAAATTTCTCAATTTTGGCTCTATCCTAAGTGTGCGTTCTTGTCCTTACAGACAATGAGTGGGTTCCTCTCCACCAAACACAGATTGATTTTATGTCAATTTTATTTACAGTCGCCTTGATTAGCAGTCCCGGTTTTAAATTTAGGTTATCACTGAAGTTTATATGAGAACAGAAATTCATGCCTAACGAACAGTCCCAATTCCTTTAACTCCTAAGTTGCAGAACTTGAGGAAGGAAACCGAAAAAGCCGATGCAAACGTAAATCAATGATGCATTCTTAAGAAGAAGACTTACAGTGAATCCTCACGTTCTTCATGCGGGATGCAAGACAAGGAAATTAAATTGCACTAAATGATATGCACAGGTGAAAAATGCCCTAAACAGATAGTTCTATTAGCGGGAAGAATTGATTTAAATTTTTGGCTAATGTTGAACGATCTATAGTGCGTATAGTTAGTGAATGTGTGGCCTAAGAATTACGAGCACAATCAAATAATTCTAGTCTAGCGTATGTGGTCCTAAATTCTATGTCAAGCCATAGAGAGTCCAGTCCTGAATATTACAAATTAACAGGGTACAAGGAGAGAGGGACCATGTGAATAATGCAGAATTTTAAACCTATACTAAGATCTCTCTCACAAAAATCAAAATTCAATCTTCCTTGCAGATCCTTGATGAATATCAAAATCCAGCTCCCAGAAGTCTGCGAAGAGAGAATTTGCGGTTAGTAGCAGAAGTCAGAGAGAAATGCAAAATAAAATGCAGAAGAAAAAAATGACACAAAAATTTATTTTACTAAAATAAATTATAAAAAATGATTCAAAACCTTAAAAATTTGTCGTTCCCCGGCAACGGCGCCATTTGATGATCGCGAAATTCACCTCTTTAATAAAGATGAATTGTAGTATAGGAGGCGGATTTCGGTCGTCAAAATACCACAAGCTTTGAATGTTGTGGAGTATTTTTACTTGGTAAGTTTACCAAGGTCGAACACAGGGAACAATGATTTTTAGTTGCTTGGTCTTAAGTCAAATTAAATAATTAATTAATGTTGATTAATTGATGTGTTGAGAAAATATACAATGCAATGATGCGAATGTGATGCGAAGGAATTAAACAGAATTTATGCTCAGGATCTGTGATTTTTCACAATTTAAATCATCAATTAATAAAGTCAATTAATCCTCAAATATTATCACAGATCGAATAATATTAACACCCAGAAAGATCTATCAACTCCAAGTTGCAGGTAAAGATATTAATCAGTGAATATTCCTGTCAAAAATTTCATGTAAAAATGCTCTCAAAATTAATCATCGATCAACCAAATAGAAAGTTAAATAATTGATCCTCGATTTAACCCCTGTAAAGATTTAATTATTGAGAATAATCAGCAATGATCACAATGAGTCAATCAAATTGAAATTCTCGACCGAACTCCTGCAACAGATTTATCATTAATTCTTCAAGCATCAATATGTCAAAAATTAACCTGCAAAAGTCAATGATGATCTTCAAATAATAATTGATAACAAATACCCTCAGATCTGTTCACAAGCTATACTAAATTGTAGAGCACGGAATTAGCTTCGAAACGACATATTATATGCTAAAATCGGAGTCCATATGACAAAGATATGCTAAAATGAAATTTCAGGGACTGAAATGTAAATAAAATAAAATTTTCTTTGCAAAGAGGTCCCTGGGAGGACTTATCTGTAATTAATGAAAACTTGAGGGACACCTCTGAAATTTACCCCTGGCGGGGGTGTTTTTGCAATTTCTAAAAGTGCCAGGGGCCATTCTGCAATTTTCGTGCGCCAGAGGCTCGGGTGACGGGGCAACTGGCTCAGGTGGCTGTCCTCAGGTTCGGGGGCCGAGCCTATGGTTTGGGCCCGGGCCTGAGGCTCGGAGCCCCGAACCAGAGGCTTAATCACGGAGCTGAGGCTCGGTCCGAGGCCAAGGCTCGGACGGTCCGACCCTCCACGCGGCTGGGATGGCGCGGCTCGGGAATGCCGAGCCTGGTGGTTTGGGCCGGCTAACGTGGCGATCTAGTGACCGTCAGATCAAGGGAGTTGTCCCTAGATCCGACGGTGGCTGTGGAGTACGGCTGAGCTCGGCCGACACATGGCCGAGCGGTGGCGATGGGTGAAGGCGGAGGGTGGTGACTCAGCGGGGGCGAGGGAGGATGAGCGTTGGCGGAGGCGGTGCGGCGGAGCTGGTGGGCCTGGGGCGACGAAGGCGGTTGGGCAGGGACCTGGCTCGGGCGAGCGCCTGTCGGCAAAGGCCAAGGCGCGGTGGGGAGGCGAAGCACGGAGGCGAGTGGGCCGCCCCTCGGCCGACACACGGCGCGATGGCGGCGAAGGCGCGAGGCGGAGGAGGGTCGGCAGCAGTGCTGCATGGCGGAGGAGGTCGGGCTGCTGCCGTGAGGCGCGAGGTGAAGGATTCTCCTAGGGGTTGGAGGAGCAGAAGCTTGCTCCCGATCTTCGCTTCAGCCGCGGCGAGGATGCAGAGGAGCTCAGCCCGCTTGCCGGAGCAAGGGGGCAGCAGAGATCGTGGACCTCTGGATCACGCCGTCCAGGGGCCGCTGTCACCGACCTGCAGTGGAGAAATGGCGGATGCCTCGCCATGATTGAGGTCGGCGAGGTTTTATAGGGGCTGGCGGGGGGGGGGGGGTGGTGGTAACGGTCGGGGGGGGGGGGGGCGTTACAAGGAGGTGGTGGTAACGGTCGGGGGGGGGGGGGGGGGGGGCGTTACAAGGAGGTGTAATGGCGGAGCGGGGGTAACGACCGGTGATGGAGCCGTTGGAGGAGAAGAACGGAGGAAGGGGAGGGGGCGGGTCACGTGCCGCGCACGTGCGCGCGGGAGGAGAAGGCGGCACGTGCATGGCACATGCGCCAAGAGAGAGAGAAGAAGGTGGGGTGCCACGTTGCACGCCCAGGGGCTGCCACGTGGCGCCCAAAAAAAAATTCAAAAATTAAAGACAGAAAAATAGAAAAGAAGTAGCAGGAGACCTCGGATCGAAAAATTTTCTTCACGAAAGTGGTTCGTTTTGTCGAGATCTACAACTTTTATGAAGGACTCGGAGCAAAAGAGGTCACATGTGCGAAGTGGTATTTTTTGGTGGCTCTCCATGTGTATAGAAAACCGATTTTTTGGGGTTTTGTATTTTTTGATGGTTTTAGAGAAGATAAAAAATCTAGAAAAAATATGATAAAATATAAGAAAATTAATTACACACTAATATATATTTTTTATATCTTTAGTAAATAAAAAATAGGAAAATAAAATAGAAGTTAGAAACGCACAACTTTTGTACAGACCGACAACGGACACTGGACTTGGTCAGTTTCTTTGATCTCAGTTTTGATCTGGATTTGGATTTTTGCGTCACTTAATAAAACTTTCATCAAAGAACACAAATGAAGAAGAAATAAAATTAAAATAGTTAATTAAGGTCCTAAAAATGGAGGTCAAAAACAACAAAAAGTCAAAATGCGCAAACGAGGCCCAAAACCCAACTTTCACATATGAGCTCCGAATTTTACGAAATTGGTCTTGTTTTGAAGGTAATTGAAAATGTAGTACTTTAAAAGTGAGTAGACCAAAATCGGACACTGTATGAGGGAGATATGCTCGTTTTAGTCCGTCCGATGTGAAATTTGACTTTGGGATTATTTGACACTTATTGGGGTTAATAATTTTTTTGTATTTTTTATTTAATAAGATTAGTAATATCTACACAATGGAGGTAGTTTTGGGTCAATCGGAGTTAGGATGAATTAACAAAAAATGTGAGAAGTTAGCGGCTTTTGGGCTAATTTACACTGGGATTTATATGCAATTATGCATGATGAAATGCAGATACTATTCACACATGTATGAATGCTAATAATGCTCTATTAATGATTAATTACAAGTGGATGATGGGGGACAGAGCCTAAATGACCAATGTTAGCATGATGAATACGAGATTCATCATACCCCTATACTTAGACCATGCTCGTCCCCGAGCATGAATGAATGACTTAGTTGAATATATTCCTCACTGTGCATGTGAATTTTCAAGGCTTAATTCATAGAAGACCCTTAATTTGAGTGATCCTAAAATTCTGGCTCAACCAAGCTTTAATCAAAAGGAATCCAACTTCTCTAATTTTAAGACTCTCTGTTTGTACATATAATATAAGGATATGATTTTAAGTGTACTGCATTTCATGAGAGTCGAGTCGGGTCATCACTCAAAGTTCCAGTCCCAAAGATCCTCCTTTAGACCTAATCCTCAACACTAGGGAATAAGTCTATTCTTGTTTCAGTCAACCGTCTCATTAGTTTGTCAGACTTGAAAGTGTAGATGGACGGCCAGATGATGGAGGGCATAGGATTGTATCTGATTTTCTCTCCCTCACATTGGAACAAGGTGCCTCTCGAGTGCCTTATTACTCAACACAAGTATATTTTATTTTGTTTTGTTGATCAATGTGTCCGTCAAGAGAATTTGAAGTCGTCTGCACTTGTTTTTCTGGGAGTACACCGGGGTGTGTCTCTTTTGAGTATCTAAGATACCTTCGACACCCAGACTTGTATCGCTTACGATGCAGAGCCCTTTTATGGTGTCAGCCCGACTCCTTGGTCCTAATTAGCGCTTGGTCCAAGTGAACACTTTGAAAATGTTTGGGAGCGCTCGCCATTGGTGGAAGCTCATTTAGAATTTGACATTGGATGATAGAGCTTCTCTTGACATTTCTTTTTCTTTTCTTTTGTTGGCTAGCTCCACTGCTTTTACCAAAAGTTGGCGCACACTGATCAACAATTTTCCTTACGTTTCATCACGCCCTGGCTCTTAGGTCAATATCAAAAAGATAGCATATGAATCTTGTTCACATACTGGCTAATGTTTTGCTGACACTCAGGTTTCCTGAAGCCTTCATTAACTTTATCCCATCCTCGAATATCATTAGATCGGGTCTAAACTCAAATCTCTAGTCCTAGTTCCTTAAGTGATATCTCAACTCATCTCATCAATCATGCAGTTGTGGGGGTGATTGTGCTGATCATATTCTTTTTGAAGTTAGAGATGAAGAGTGCAATATAGCGCTCAAATCTTTCAAACTAGGGAAGTGTGGATTATTAAGTTCAAAACCCTAATGACTAAGGCATGCTAACTCAGAATCTCAAGATCTCAGAAATCAAGTGTCCTCAAAAATCCTCAAGCCTTGAGTGATGGTGAATGTATCAGGAATATATCGACCAGGAATGCACGAAATGCAAGACCATGAGTGATGATTTTTTTAATGCAAAAAGTTTTTTTTATTTTTTTTGGTGTTTTTTTGTTGTTTTTTTGGAAAACAGGTAATATACATACTAGTTGTACCCATCCCCGATGTTAGATAAAAACGATTAAAGTACGAGCTATGGATAAAGTAGACAAAATATATACAAACACACCCCCTATACTTAGCTTGTGCTATGTCCCCATGGCACAAAGTGAAATGTTGACATAGCTCGTACTAAATGTTGAGGGATTAAAAACAAAAGAAGAGAAGTGATGTATAAACAATGGTAGCGGTCCCCCTATACTTAGGCTCAGGTCAACCTAAGTATACTCAGATAAATACACATGGGGAACCGGGTAGATTTGCGGATGTACAAGATCAAGGAGGTTTGCGACTGACCTTCTTGCGGGAGTGTGGAGGGAGATAGTATGGAGATGTGAAGTGTGATGAAGAGGGCGCCGATGAAGAAGACCAGCCATCGTCGGAGTCGCCCTCAGGAGAATAGTAGTCGTCCGCAGAGGATCTCCAACTTTTGTTGATCAGAGGCAAGTGCCCTTGGATTATAGCTGTACCTATTGCACTTATCTGATGAACCACATCAGGACCGGACGAGGACTCTTCAGAAATCACCTGGTGTCTAAGGTCAAAGGTGACTTTCTTGGTCGGTTTGTTTCCTTGAGAAGTATTGGGAGGAAGTTGGACAATCTTCATCTCCCGGTCTTGAGTAAACGATGTGGCATTCGCGAGTTCCTCATCAGATGAATCCCCGTAAAAGTCGACCAATTCTTGAAGGGTCATGCACTGCTTCGGTCGAGGGAGAGTGTTCCTGCGGATCTTGTGGTTTATGGCTGGGGGTGTTGATGTCACTTCTGGATTATCGTGAATTTTGGTGACATCGGATGTTTTCAAAGTCGGTTTATATGGTTCAAGTATCTCATGAATTACTGCCGACTCGAAGATTGGTCCATTCAGATAATCGTGACGTTCCTCAATAATATGGTCCAATTCTTCATAAGCTCCAAAATCTTGATTTTTCCTAGGAGCAGTAATAAGGTGGTGAGAATCCGAAGTTTGTCCAACAGTCAGTCCCTTAGGCAACTCTCCTAGGGTTTGTATCAGTGTGTCATGTGGAGATGTCTGATAATGTGAAATATTTATCTCCTGATCATAACTGTTGGTTTCAAATTGGTTTTCCTCAGAGCAGGATGTGTCATTGGGGTTATGTTCATTGTGGTCCGAGTTCGGGAACTTGATTTCCTGAGTCTCGCAATCGACGATCGCCTTAGCGGAGGCTAAGAACGGCTTTCCTAAAATAATAGGAGACTCAGACATCCTTCCGGGGTGCTCAATGTCAAGGACAATAAAGTCCACCTTATGTTCTTTACCTCGGAAATTTACGATGACAGAAATGATCCCTCGTGGTCTTTTGATAGATCGATCAGGTAATTGAACGATCACCCTAGTCTTTTTGAGTTGTCCGAATTTAAGTTGATTAAAGACGGACTTCGGGAGGATGTTTAATGTGGAGTCATCGTCTAACCGAACATGAGTGAATATAGAATCCTCAATTTCACATGTGACCCGAGTCAATCGCTTGACTTTGCGGCTTTTGAGTTTATGATTCATCACCTAAGAACTAGCCATAGATATGACATGATATTCAGTCCTAGATCGTTTCTTGCCCGTCTTATTGGGGTTCAATCGACTCTTCACAAATCTCTTAAGATCGGGCACATATTCTATGACTTTGATCAATGGAAGTTTTAAGATCAGACTCTTGCAAAATGCTTCCATTTCATAATTGTCCAATTTTTTTGAATTTTCAAAATTTTCAGTTTTTTTGGTATTTTCTGTAATATGGTCAGTCGGGGGGTCAGAGGTTAGTGGTTGTGTCTAATTGTGATGATCCAGTGGTTCGCATGGTGGTGGCCTCACTTCTTCTGAATTTTGCATTGACTGGATGAGATCATATATTCTCATATTTAAAGTGTTTGCTCTATGATTAATCCGAGCAATCTCGTCCTCAAATATCTCATGACTAGTGATTGAATAATCACTCTCCATGTGTCGTGATTCTGGCATGTAACCTCGAGGAGAGTATTGACTGTTCATATACATTATGGTTTGGTCATGAGTTGAATTTCCTTGACCTCGGTTTTCTCGTTGATTGCCGAAGGAAAATTGACTATACTCAAGAGGATAGTCATCTTTAGTAGGGGATGGCTCCATAGGTTGTGAGATCATAGTAACCGGAAATCGTGTTCTATTGTCAGTATCGGTCATTCTATTGTTCATCCTCGATTCTGTTCTCTCTCTCTTGTCCATAAGATTGTCAAAATGTGAGAGAGGGCTAGTCCAAGAAGTGTGGTCATAGGGTGGGATGTATGGGTGGGAAGAGAATGATGGCTGCGGGGAACCTGATTTGAAGAGCAGGCTCCCCTGAGGAGTGTGAGAAGAAGAATATCGGGACATGGTCGTGGAGATCGGGAAAGAAGACCACTGTGCCGACATCTTGTCAAGAGGGATGGAATGATTAGCGAACCTCGATTTGCTTGCGATTGCAAGGTCTTTTACGCACACAAATCAAATACAAAACAAACACGTTGATTCACCCACTCAACACTGGTGAAGGCACGTTAGGGTTCGGCTGCTTATCTTTTCCGTTTTAATTTAATGGCAAAACAATCTTGCAGATTAAGCGGAGCTGTTAGGTACTGAAATATTTCTCAAAGACTGTCCTGAGTTCGTACAACTAGTTGCATCTACTCTCAGCCAGTATAGGTGGAAGTACGGACCGCTTAAACGGCTACCCGTGTTGCTTGAGGACGGTGCCTTCCGCGGTGTCCTCTAAACCACCGACTCTGCTAAGGGAAGTCAGACCGTAAAACGGCTACCCGAGACCCTCACTGAAAAGTAGCTAATTGTTTTTTAAAAATAGTAGTCTTTGTGAAATTTCTCAATTTTGGCTCTACCCTAAGTGTGCGTTCTGGTCCTTACAGACAATGAGTGGGTTCCTCTCCACCAAACACAGATTGATTTTATGTCAATTTTATTTACAGTCGCCTTGATTAGAAGTCCTGATTTTAAATTTAGGTTATCACTGAAGTTTATATGGGCACATAAATTCACGCCTAACGAACAGTCCCAATTCCTTTAACTCCTAAGTTGCAGAACTTGAGGAAGGAAATCGAAAAAGCCTATGCAAACGTAAATCAATGATGCATGCTTAAGAAGAAGACTTACAGTGAATCCTCGCGTTTTTCATGCGGGATGCAAGACAAGGAAATTAAATTACACTAAATTATATGCACAGGTGAAAAACGCCCTAAACAGATAGTTCTATTAGCGGGAAGAATTGATTTAAATTTTTGGTTAATGTTGAACGATCTATAGTGCGTATAATTAGTGAATGTGTGGCCTAAGAATTACGAGCACAATCAAATAATTCTAGTCTAGCGTATGTGCTCCTAAATTCTACGTCAAGCAACATAGAGTCCAGTCCTGAATATTACAAATTAACAGGGTACAAGGAGAGAGGGACCCTGTGAATAATGTAGAATTTTAAACCTATACTAAGATCTCTCTTACAAAAATCAAAATTCAATCTTCCTTGCAGATCCTTGATGAATATCAGAATCCAGCTCCCAAAAGTCTGCGAAGAGAGAATTTCCGGTTAGTAGCAGAAGTCAGAGAGAAATGCAAAATAAAATGCAGAAGAAAAAAATGACACAAAAATTAATTTTACAAAAACAAATTATAAAAAATGATTCAAAACCTTAAAAATTTGCCGTTCCCCGGCAACGACGCCATTTGATGATCGCGAAATTCACCTCTTTAATAAAGATGAATTGTAGTATAGGAGGCGGATTTCGGTCGTCAAAATACCACAAGCTTTGAATGTTGTGGAATATTTTTACTTGGTAAGTTTACCAAGGTCGAACACAGGGAACGGTGATTTTTAGTTGCTTGGTCTTAAGTCAAATTAAATAATTAATTAATGTTGATTAATTGATGTGTTGAGAAAATATACAATGCAATGATGCGAATGTGATGCGAAGGAATTAAACAGAATTTATGCTCAGGATCTGTGATTTTTCACAATTTAAATCATCAATTAATAAAGTCAATTAATCCTCAAATATTATCACAGATCGAATAATATTAACACCCAGAAAGATCTATCAACTCCAAGTTGCAGGTAAAGATATTAATCAGTGAATATTCCTGTCAAAAATTTCATGTAAAAATGCTCTCAAAATTAATCATCGATCAGCCAAATAGAAAGTTAAATAATTGATCCTCGATTTAACCCCTGTAAAGATTTAAATTATTGAGAATAATCAGCAATGATCACAATGGGTCAATCAAATTGAAATTCTCGACCGAACTCCTGCAACAGATTTATCATTAATTCTTCAAGCATCAATATGTCAAAAATTAACCTGCAAAAGTCAATGATGATATTCAAATAATAATTGATAACAAATACCCTCAGATCTGTTCACAAGCTATACTAAATTGTAGAGCACATAATTAGCTTCGAAACGACATATTATATGCTAAAATCGGAGTCCATAAGACAAAGATATGCTAAAATGAAATTTCAGAGACTGAAATGTAAATAAAATAAAATTTTCTTTGCAAAGAGGTCCCTGGGAGGATTTATCTGTAATTAATGAAAACTTGAGGGGCACCTCTGAAATTTACCCCTGGTGGGGGTATTTTTGCAATTTCTAAAAGTGCCTGGGGCCGTTCTGCAATTTTCCCACTGCGCACGTGCTACGCACATGCGCCAAAGGCTCGGGTGACGGGGCAGCTGGCTCGGGTGGTTGTCCTCAGGTTCGGGGGCTGAGCCTATGGTTTGGGCCCAGGCCTGAGGCTCGGAGCCCCGAACCAGAGGCTTAATCACGGAGCTGAGGCTCGGTCCGAGGCCAAGGCTCGGACGGTCCGAGCCTCCACGCGGCTGGGATGGCGCGGCTCGGGAATGCCGAGCCTGGTGGTTTGGGGCGGCTGACGTGGCGATCTAGTGACCGTCAGATCAAGGGAGTTGTCCCCAGATCCGACGGTGGCTGTGGAGTGCAGATGAGCTCGGCCGACACACGACCGAGCGGTGGCGATGGGCGAAGGCGGAGGGCAGTGACTCAGTGGGGGTGAGGGAGGATGAGCATTGGCGGAGGCGGTGCGGCGGAGCTGGTGGGCCTGGGGCGGCGAAGGCGGTTGGGTAGGGACCTGGCTCAGGCGAGCGCCTATCGACAAAGGCCAAGGCGCGGTGGGGAGGCGAAGCACGGAGGCGAGTGGGCCGCCCCTCGGCCGACACATGGCGCGAGGGCGGTGAAGGCGCGAGGCGGAGGAGCGGTCGGCAACAGTGCTGCGTGGCGGAGGAGGTCGGGCTGCTGCCGTGAAGCGCGAGGTGAAGGATTCGCCTAGGGGTTGGAGGAGCAGAAGCTTGCTCCCGGTCTTCGCTTCAGCCGCGGCGAGGATGCGGAGGAGCTCAGCCCGCTCGCCGGAGCAAGGGGGCAGCAGAGATCGTGGACCTCTGGATCACGCCGTCTAGGGGCCGCTGTCACCGACCTGCAGTGGAGAAATGGCAGATGCCTCGCCATGATGGAGGTCAGCGAGGTTTTATAGGGGCTGGGGGGGGGGGTGGTAACGGCCGGGGGGGGGGGGGGGGGAGGGGCGTTACAAGGAGGTGTAATGGCGGAGCGGGGGTAATGGCCAGTGATGGAGCCGTTGGAGGAGAAGAACGGAGGAAGGGGAGGGGGCGGGTCACGTGCCGCGCACGTGCGCGCAGGAGGAGAAGGCGGCACGTGCATGACACATGCGCCAAGAGAGAGAGAAGAAGGTGGGGTGTCATGTGGCACACCCAGGGGCTGCCACGTGGCGCCCCAAAAAAATTCAAAAATTAAAGACAAAGAAAAATAGAAAAGAAGTAGCAGGAGATCTCGGATCGAAAAATTTTCTTCACGAAAGTTGTTTGTTTTGTCGAGATCTACAACTTTCATGAAGGACTCGGGAGCAAAAGAGGTCACATGTGCGAAGTGGTATTTTTTGGTGGCTCTCCATGTGTATAGAAAACCGACTTTTTGGGGTTTTGTATTTTTTTGATAGTCTTAGAGAAGATAAAAAATCTAGAAAAAATACGATAAAATATAAGAAAATTATTACACATAATAATTTTTTTTGATTTTTAATAAATAAGAAAATAAGAAAATAAAATAGAAGTTAGAAACGCACAACTTTTGTACAGACCGACAACGGACACTTGGACTTGGTCAGTTTCTTTGATCTCAGTTTTGATCTGGATTTGGATTTTTACGTCACATAATAAAACTTTCATCAAAGAACACAAATGAAGAAGAAATAAAATTAAAAGAGTTAATCAAGGTCCTAAAAATGGAGGTCAAAAACAACAAAAAGTCAAAATGCGCAAACGAGGCCCAAAACCCAACTTTCACATATGAGCTCCGAATTTTACGAAATTGGTCTTGTTTTGAAGGTAATTGAAAATGGAGTACTTTAAAAGTAAGTAGACCAAAATCGGACACTACATGAGGGAGATATGCTCGTTTTAGTCATTCTGATGTGAAATTTGACTTTGGGATTATTTGACACTTATTGGGGTTAGTAATTTTTTTGTATTTTTTATTTAATAAGATTAGTAATATCTATACAATGGAGGTGGTTTTGGGTCAATCGGAATTAGGATGAATTAACAAAAAATGTGAGAAGTTAGCGGCTTTTTGGGCTAATTTACACTGGGATTTTAAATGTAATCATGCATGATGAAATGCAGATACTATTCACACATGTATGAATGCTAATAATGCTCTATTAATGATTAATTACAAGTAGATGATGGGGGACAGAGCCTAAATGACCAATTTTAGCATGATGAATACGAGATTCATCATTGTACCAAAATCGCCTCTAAAGAGGCCTTTGACCTCTAGGACCTGCAAGGGACGCACACGCACACAAAAAGGTGTCTCCAGGGGGTTTAGATGGGTGGAATGGAGACAGAATAAGGCAGGGCGGAGGCCTTTAGTGAAGGGCGGCAAAAGAAGACCCCATCTCCTGATTCAGGTAGGATCAGGGGCAACGAGAGGGTGTTTAGAATAAAGAAGCGACATGGAAAGAAGATGACGGTGAAAAATGGGTCGAAGGACAGCCCGAGTACGATGTGGAAGGTTGTCGAAGCTCAGCTCCGACAAACTTTGAATATTGGATTTTACAGAATATAAATCGAAATCAAATTGAAATACAACTTAAGCTATTGTATTACTAGGCCTAGGAAAAGGAACATGCAAAAAAAAAAGAAAAGATCACTCACATGGAGTAGCTGGGAGCAGATCTCACAACGGCGGAGTCCGACGGAGCTTGGATCTACCTTAGTTCAACACCTCCCTCCCTCGATGAACTCTCAGAGAGGTTCTTGCTATCACCGAGAGTGTTAATCGCATTTAGGTTTAGGGTTTAAACGGGTAAAGAGTGTTAGGGATCGAAGGAAGGGAGGATGAGATGTTATGTACATGCGAGGTTGACTCGAGGATCGTGATTGACTCAGAGGACCATTGATCGAGGAAGCAAGGGCACATGAAAGTGCAAGGATTGAGGGTCAAAAGTCAAGAAGGATCTGAGGAATGAAAGAATCAGGCCGTAAAAATGGAAGAAGAATAGGGTACATGCCTGCCATACGTAGTCCTTGGGAGGAGCGGAGAGTTGATCGAGGTCAACTTAGACTGCCTCCCCATTGGTCCACATAAGCGAGCTTCATGTCAAGATAGGTTGAAAAGGCCTTATTAATTAAATTAAAAATAGAAATTGATTTCATTATTTTTGTCCAAATATAAAAAATATTTATTATTTTATGTAGTGTTTTATTATGATTTTAATTATATTTATGAGTTAATTTATTATAGGATACTTTTTACAAGTATAAATATAGGTAACATAATTTACATAATTAAAATACATGAATTTATTTTTATTTTATTTTTCTGAAGTTATCTGTACTCTTAAATAAATATGTATAGTTATTACATAGTCGTATGTTTGTATATTTCATCAATATTTATTTATTTATTTATTTTAATGTATTTTAATGGTTTTATCTTATTCTAATTATGTTCATATGTTATATAATATTAGAAAATTATAAAAATATAAAATATTAAAGAATATAAAGAGTAAATAAATGAATATTTTATTTAGGTATAATGTACAATAGGGGTCCAAAACCTAACTTTTGTATTATAACTCCAAATTAAATAAAATCACTAAATGGCTTATTAGTTATATATAATTAAAAGTGGTTTTGGTGAATTCTGAGTTATATGGAGGATATATATGTTTGGAAAGTTTGGGTTTTGGATTTTTATTCTAATTGTAGAGAGTACAATATGCATTATTTTTGTCTGAAATAAAATTTGTATTTTTCTATATATTTTTATCTACAACTTTTATGTACAAAATTTCTTGATTTGTTGTATTAATAACAAAGAATAAAATATGTCCTAAAATTGACTTATTGGAGAGGTGTCCTTCTCCAATAGCTACACTTTCAATGATCAATTTTAGATGTTGTACCAGATATCAGACGAGATGAATAGGATGCATATCTCACAACTCCCTCATGCCCAGCATCTGGAACACCGAGACCCCCTGCACCACGTCCCCGAGCACGCCGCACAACACCTCAGTGAGCACCTACTTATCAGCCTTCACCTCGACCTTTTGATCGTGACACATTCTCCTCCAGACCAGGTAAGCGATTCCGCATGCCTACTCCTTTCCTAGAGCATGAAGAAGAAGACGAAGATGCTAAGTTAGAAGATTCTGAGTCTGGAACCCCCTAGTATGAGTACATCTCAAACACTCGTAGAGTCATTGAGCATAGCAAGATAACTCGTCACTCATCCCATGATGAGGATTCTGACTGTGCCCCTTCTGGCTAGCCTTATAGTACTTTGTTATTTCTTTATTAGTCTAGCCTTTTTTATTGGAACAAGGTTGTGTGCCACACAAACATTTTGTAATTGTTCCTACTTAATGAATTAAGCATGTTTTCTTCCATTCTCTCTTGATCTTTTTAGTTGGTAAAGGGGCGGAGATCCGGCGTCCTTGGATTGGGAAAAAGGGTTCTGGTCGACCTAACTGAAGTCAAGTTCCTTTTATACCCGTGTTCGGATAAACGGATCTGGGTTCGGATCCTGGTCTGATTTCTGACACACGGTCGTAAAATGGCCATAACTTCCTCGTCTGATATCAGATTTGGACGTTCTTGGACTCGTTGGAAATATCTCGACGAGCACTACAAAATGGGCTCCTCATTTGATTTTTTTTGAACTCTGGATAAGTATAGATTTTGCAATTAAGCCCAGACTTCAATAATTTTTGCAATTTAGTCCCTGTTCGGGTTTCGGGGTTTTACATTATAAAAATCTCAAAGGAAGTCTTGTCCTCGAGACTTGATGTGTGATCCTACAAATCTTGTTCTTGTGTTGTCTATAAAGTCTCAAAGAAAAGGACGAAACCCATAAAAATCTCAAAGAGAGCCAAACTCGGGGTTTCAGACTTCTATACTAGTGAGCAAACGAGGTAACTTATTCCTGTTATCGGTCCGTGGATGACCAACACAAAAAAAGAGTGTAATACAAGGTTGAAAAAGTTGTGGAATAAAATTCTATATATAATAACTATACCTCGAACAACTGAAACAGAGGTAGGGGCCTGCTCTTGACCAATGGCATTCAACTACCCTCGTTATGCCTACGAATAATCGGGTTCTGCTGCACTATATGTCTGCTGCGGGATTCCCGAACCACTTGTATGCTGGGGACACTGTGCTATGAAATGACCAGGCTGACGGCAATGGAAACACACTCGTGGTGAGAACGATCCTCCAGAAACCATATTGTCCCCTCGCGATTTGTGGCTCTGTTGGTGTATGGGAGGTCGGGAAGATGATGCACCACGACTAGCCAAAGTATGTCCCAATGTGTGAGACGAAGTGGAACCTATGGTAGTTGGGGCTGCCGTAAATGGGTGGAAACAGGGATTTCTGCAAGGACGGAGTGAATCTCGATGCGATGTTCTACTGTAATGTTCAGTATGGGATTGTGTCTGTCTTGTAGGTTGTCATCTTTGAGTAGCCTCCCACTTTGTCACCTCCGTTGTGACCTCCTTGATAGAGGTGAGATCCAAGGTAGACAAACGGTCTTATACCTCCTCTCTCATGCCATGGATGAACTTTTGCAAGTTCTCTCGTGGGTAGGTTGTAGTGGCAGGAGAGTGGCGTGCAAGTTCCGTATAGCGGATCATATACTCTTGAGCTGTCATGGAACCATATTTCAGCTCTGCAAACTCTCTCATTCTCTCTTCAACCCTATGGTCTGGATAGAACTCTTCGCGAAACTCGTCCATGAATACATCTCAAGTAATTGGCTCTGTAAGGTGCTCCTTGATGGCATTCAACCATGTCTCAGCATATCTAGCCAATGAAAATCCCGTAAAAGTAAGCCAAATATCTGCTGGAGCATGGATAATCCGTAACACCTTCGACACATGCTCCATCCACAACTCCACGTCAACAGGTGTAGTGGTGCCATGGAATTGTGGTACCTGGGATCTCTGGTAGGCAGCGTAAGTAGTCTGATGATTCTGCAAAGCATCCCGATCCTCATCTTATTCTGAATCTAGTGATGGCATCGGATGTACGTTGGACTCCTCCCCTGAAGGTCTGTAGGAGGGGTCATATTGCTCTTGGAGCCTCTGCTCTAGCTGCTCCTGGCATTGCTGGATGCCCTGAATGGCCTGAACCAGCAAGGCCAACTGCTGCGCCACATCAGGGTCAACTCGTGGCGGCATGGTCCTGCACGAGAATCATATCATTAATATTTTTTTGTACCTTTAAGAGACATATGGACATGTAACTAAATCTATTAATCTCATGAGACTCGTGTAGGCTCAAGATCTATACACTATCCGTATTTCGAATACCACATAAGAATCATATTTGTGAAGTATATTGGAGTATCATTGCTATGATACCATGCTGTGACGCCCCACGGATCCAGATACTCAGCAATACACTTTCACAACATACAATTCTACATTCAAAATGCCAAGCTGTACCAAACTTGCAGGAGAAAAGCAAAGAAGGAAGAACTATATTTTTTTTCATTCCATTCATACATCATGTCCACAAAAAGAATATTATTGTACATTGCCATACAAAAATAGCCACATGGATAGATGCATCTTTTATCTCTCAAAATGTAAGTACATGTACAAAAATAGAGAGCGGCAATTCAACTGTACCACAAAACAGTGTTGCAACAAGTCAACTACAACTGCTTACTGCTGCGGTTGCTGCTCCTGTAAACCTGTTGAATTCACACAAATAAGTTTATGAGCAAAGAGCCCAATACGGATATAAAACAACTAGAAAGGTAAAAAACCAGTGTACAACACGATAGTTATGAGAACCCGCAAGTATAAACAACTTCCCCATTACCATTATCCACTAAGAAATATCACCTCGTAAAGAACTACCATACCAGGTAAAGAGACTTGTAACAACTTGACTTATAGTTCCAATCCGCATATGAATACGTATTGTACACAAATTGCAACTTATAAGAGAGTAGGACCACACTAGAAAAATAATCCAAGTCCACATTCTATCAATAGAGTTCTCGAATGAACGTTACGATCTGATTCAATACGTTTATCCTAGATTTATCGCTACTAATCACATAGTTCACGGCTTTTTATTCAATGAACTCGGTATCTTTCCTCACAAAGGTGCATCCGGGTACTTATACGTGGGGCCAACACCTATAAGTACCTTGAAATCACGTTGGTAAGGAAAGATGAGCTTGGACGATAGTTTATTGCTGCTTACCATCACCACTCACACTATCTATTAGTAACACGCATTCTCAAGAGGAGTCACATAGAGCCCGCAGGCCTCATCGCCAGACAGAGATCACATAGAACTCTAAGCGCAACACAAAGCACAAGGCGCAAACCACTCGACGCCATGGCGGAAAAATCACTAAGATGCCAAAAGGATCACTAAGTAGTGCACACAACATACGGTGAGCTAAAACAACACTGAACTCACGACCGGATTATTTACGGTTGTCCAAGGCTCTATCCGAGTTTCCAAGGAGGCATGCTTCTCCTTGGAAGACACTTCTCTTTATTATTAGATTTAATCATCATATCGATTCGTGTAAGATCACTTAAGCACCGAGCCAACAAGAGTCTAAAAGTCGTACTCCCATGGCTAATCACTATTTCCATTTCAATATGCATCTTATTCGAGACACTAAGTTTAATTAACCCACATAGGTGATCTAAGCTACTGCGGTAATTTAATCTACTAAGTCAATTTATGGCAATTTAAATCATGTAGACTATTGATCCAATAAGGTAATTAGATTACTAAGATAATTCAACTAATGTGCAACTTAATCTACTAATAAAAATAAACGTGAGAGATTTATTTAACCGTAATCTCAAAACAACGCATGCTCATGATTTGCTTTCTTGTAGAATCAAAGTGGCCAGGCAGAAGATAATTGCAACAATCCAATAAGTTGCACTTGCAGTAGAAATCGTGTCACAGACATATTCAACCCCAATCTTGCACTAAACCTGGAAACCGGAAGGTGTGAAGATTGGACCTATGACATAGCCACGGGCTCCAAGGGTGGGCATCGGTCCATGCATCATGAAACAATTAGGATATAATGTTGTATACTTCTTTTTACCCTAGGAGAAAAGAGCTATCCATCACCACACAAGATTGGTTCCTAATGATATGCTTGCTTCAAAATTTAAACAAATGAATACTCCACATTTCAACCCCATCCTTGTAAATGTACCTCAAGGGTTAACCCCAAACACACCGCAGGATCATGTTACTGGGACTTTGGGAGATGGCAACTAACACGTCTGCTAGAAATAGTTTTAAATCTATCACAAGGAACACATTTTATGTCAATCTCTTCTTATCAAAGTTCATCAAAAGTCAGACTATTCATTAGGCATCCAACACAGTTAACCACCTCAATGGATAGATGGCATGAATATCTCAAATAAACTGTAATCCGATTTTCTTAACAAACCAACAACCATTCCATCTGTTAATCTAAATAATCATCCATGACCTGCAAAATTTTCATTGTGCAATAGGAATCGAGATGTAATTATGAGGACCTCAAAAACGGCCTCTCACAGAGGTACTGTGAGGAGCCCCAACACTGATCAGAAAATTTCAAAATCACACCAATAACATCAGCTAAAACTTCTGGAAGGTTAGACTGGCTCTTAGATATCTGTGAAATGGCAGATGCACAACCTTCTTTGAACTAATACCAAACACCTTCCAGCAAGAAATGTGAGGGAACATTCACCACCACACTCATTTCTTCCAACTTTGTGGGAAAAAAAAGAACCTACGACTATCAGATTGCCCAAGCATGTTACCTACATTTTTAACAACTTTACATCAGCTCTTCTTCAGAAAAATAAAATTGGTCAGGAACTTTAGGACCGTGGGTAGGAGTCCTTTTTTTAAGTCAACTGTAGGTCGGAATTCACCCAAAAGCTCCATTTATTTATTCAATTACTAATATTCACAAACCCTTCATCCGAATATTTCAAGGTAACTCGTGCCTAGAGATATCCCTATTTATGTGGAGATATTCTATGCATGGACCTACAACAAGCTGCCAGATTTTTCTAGTAACAACTATCATATGATGTCATTTCCTCCCTTGAACAGTAGCCCAATAACCTTTTGGCATTCATATCCAAAAACACAAGAATCATGATGATACCACTTTCTATTAGCCAATTCTTGGTGCTCCATGCCAAATTTCTCGTCGGGTAAGAATTCCGCAGAAATACAATAAGATAGAAATGTATCTTTATTAATGTAAGGATGCATCGATCCTTCACCACTACTCTTCACAACGATTCAGAAACCTGTCAACATATCCATAATTTCATGCTAACTCAAGATTTTTAGACATTTCCTCATCCTATGTTCCATAAAGTTTATCATTATCCAGTAGAAGAAGGTTTAAAATTTTAACCCATCCATACACAAATCAGACTAGAGTACGACAATAAATTGCTCTACGGAACGCGACAATCCCTTAATCCATCAAACACTAGCCCACCGACCAAATTCCAATTTCTGCCTAATCGCTTTTGCCTGACTAAGCAAAAACCCTTAATTACACGAAAGCATTGCACTGCAGATCACAAACGGCAGGAAACATCAGAAGCACAACCTTTAACGATAGGATGTAGGTATCCTTATGTACATACACCTTTGCATGTGTATTCCCCCGCACACACATACCCGAACCGAGGTTACATCGACGCAAACCTACCATTCAACCCATAGGAAGAGAAAAATGTGGAAACGACAGCAAGAGGGGGTGATACGTACCTTGTGGAGGCAAGGAACGAATCCCTCGCGGAGAGATCGTCGCGTGGGCACCTTTGGCTTTGCGATCGGGCGCTCCGGCGACCTCGGGCGGCTCCGGCAAGCTCTAGGGCGGAGCTCCGGCGTCCTTGGCTTGGGAAAAAAAGGTCCTGATCGACCTAACCGAAGTCAAGTTCCTTTTATAGCCGTGTTCGAATAAACGGATCCGGGTTCGGATCCAGATCCGGTTTCTAACCTACGGTCGTAAAATGGACATAACTTCCTCGTATGATATCGGATTTGGACGTTCTTGGACTCGTTGGAAAGATCTCGACGAGCACTACATGATGGACTCCTCATTTGATTTTTTTTGAACCCTGGATAAGTACAGATTTTGCAAGTAAACCCAGACTTCAGTAATTTTTGCAATTTAGTCCTTGTTCGGGTTTTGGGGTTTTACACTTGGCATCCAATTGATGCAGGTTCGCTGATCTGCCGCAGTGCTCCACCGCAGTTCTTCTCCGGGTGTGCATGGCCGGTGAGCTTCTATCCTCTAAGCTATGATCGATTCTTTAGCATAGTCTTAATGTAGATCTCATTTTATTTTCGTTTAATTCGTACTAGCCCCATGTATTTCCAACCTTGTACCCTCACCGGAGCTCGATGCTCCGCCCTCTGTTTCCAGCCACCCTGTTTAACCTTCGCCTTCCCAACTGCACCCATCTCCTTCCCCTTCCGCAGTCCTTCACCCATTTCACCTTCATCCGCCTAGATCTTGCAATGATATGGAGATCAAGGCCTTCATCTCCGCTGCCCACTGGAAGACATTGTAGCACCTCCACTTTGCTCCTTTCCAACACTTGAAGCCTCCAGTGGCTTCATTTTTGTTCCCTCTAACATCCCCTACAGGAAACAACGATGAAACGACCCATTATCGAGTCTCATTGAGCCCCAGGAGCACTTCTAGGTACCGCTCCTCCGTCAGCCGACACTTCCCGTACCTTTCTGACCCCTTCCATCAGTGCGGGGGACCCATGCAGTTTTTCTGGAGCATCAGCATTCGAAGAGAAGGACGGAGTCAGGAGTACCTACCAATTGAAGTTTGCAACTAGGGAGTTCGTCCCCAGTTCTTGCTGACTCCCTCCACGTCGTCCGATCAAGGAGGAGCCCAAGATTGCCCAGATATAGTCGGATCAAACGAGCCTCGACCGTCAGATCGTCCTTCGGGTTCTAATCCCTGTTGTGCACGACGAAGCAGTATCGTCAAGTGAAAGCACGACACGTGGCATAAGTGGTCACTTTGGACAGTCCGTTCCCGCCTTGGTACTGGGTATTTTAGATATTACGCCTGATCACTATTTGTATTTAGTATTTAAGACTCAAACTTTCATCTACATTTTATATATTTTTGTAATATTCATGATTAGGCCCCCAGACTTTCTATAATTGCACTTAGTTCCTCTGCTGTGTGTGGGCATTTCGTAGAGGACCCCTTGCGGATTTTCGATATTTGTTTTTCATCCATGAAATTGAACTATTATAAAAATTTTGGAAAAATTGCTTACTGGCTCCTAAACTCTATTCTTATTATATATATGCCCTGTTAACACTTGAATTTTGGTGTACTTGTTCTATTTATCGAAATTAGCATTTGTGCTAGAAAATTCTACAAAAATAGGTTTACGTTCCTACTGCATCCTAGTTTCACGTCATATATTTATACTTACAATTTAGGACTTCTACCTATTTATTAAAAATATAAAAGAGCACAAAAGGCCATTGTTGGACTTAAACATTCAAAAAAATATAAAATTGATTCTGAAAATTAAAAAAAATATTTTTTTATTTACTTGTTTTCTAACTCCATAAATTGAAAAATCAAAAAATAGAAAAAGAAAACTCTTAAAAATTAAAAATCGCCAAAAACACTTATCAGAATCTATAAAATTTACAAAAATCCCAAAAATATTGTTTCTATTTTATAATTTTATTTATATTATTATCTAACTATTAAAAATTTTTGAAGAATTTTGGACCTATTTTGGTATTTTTCATCTTTATTCAATTTCAGATATTTAATTAATCCCTTATTTGGTATATTTTTTACTCTAAAAATCTAAAAAAATTAGCAAATTTCCTTAAAAATCACAGAAATAGTAAAAAATATTTAAAACCCAAATATATTTTATTTCTTGAAATTTGAATATTTTTATTAATTTTTATATGTATATTAATTTACATTGTATATATACTCTTATATAACTTATATTACTTATTTTAAAAAAGAAAGAGAAAATCTAAAAATATAAAAAGAAAATATAAAATTAAAAAAAAACTACAAAAATATCAAAAAAATAAAAAATTAAAACCCCACAAAAAATAATTTTCGCTAAGTGTTTGAGAAACGAAGCGTGCTTTGATTTTTTATCTTGCCTGATCTGATCCATTGCTTCCTATGTTCGACCCCTACTTGCTTGTCATTATACTCTCTTAGTATTGTATAATAAATTTTAACTCTTGCTCTTAATTGCTTGATTATTTGTGTGGGTTAATTTTTGAAACCGCGGGAAGATTTGAGTAGTCGCATCAACGACAAGTGAAGCTGAATTTACACTCATTTTAGTAATTCTGATTTTCCTTCTTTTTAAATGGCATCGTTGCCGGGGAGCATCAATTTGTAGGGTAGCTTTTTGTCTCTTACTTGCTTAGCCATTTTTGAGATTATTTCCCTTTATTTGATTATCCATTTTGAACTGTCTGCCATATCTTATTTTGTCTTCTTGCGAGGGATCGCTGACCAAGGAGGATAGTCTAGGCAATCCTACACAACCTTGAGATAAGGAGTCGGCTATACTAACCTAGCTGGCAAGAGATATCAAGAGGCTTTAGAGAGAGAGGACAATAGCTTAAGCATTTATTTTTCTTGTGAGAGAGAGACTCTTATTTTGAATTATTAATTTGTAATAATACAGGTACTTTGGACTTTGACACTCGAGCCCAATTTTCAAATGTTTGTTCATTTGTTGGCTCACCGCATTTTCTGAGTTTTCCATCGCCCATATTTTATTTTGTTTCTCGCAATCTGAGTTTTCCGCCTTATTTTTATTTGTTTTGTAGAATGAGCCATTTGTTTTTAGGCTTGCTTGATCATGAAGTCTAAGGCCAAACACCTAACTATTTTGCATGCACCTATAGTCTTCGCGTTTGGACTTAGATTAATTAATTGTTGGATACCTACTTTTGAAACTACGCACCGTGAGAGCACTCCATACAACACTTGTAGGACCTACTATGGTGGGCACTGAGGAGGCTCCAAGATCGGACTCGAGGCTTCATTCTTGGTGATTAGAATTTGATTCTTCACATTAGCAATTCCATGCTTAAGACGATTTCCATGTGCATATCAACATATAGTATAGGTTTATAAATTCATGTTTTGCTTCCTGCATGGAGAGAGCTGGGAAGCACTATTAGTCATCATTCAGGCACTAAGGTGAGATTGTCATCTTAGTGTCACCTTGCATTGCTTTTATGTTATCTCCCTCTATTTTTGGATCATATAGGGATCAAAGAAAATACAAAAATGTTAGGCGCTTGTATTGAATTTACTCAAAGCAAGTGATAACACAAAAAATTAAAAAAGGGACTGTTAAAAATACTTGACCAAAATGAAATTTATTAATTAGACTCATTACCTTGGGTAAGCAAAGCTCTCATTTATTTCCACTCCTTCCCAATGAGAGAGCGCTTCGTAAGGAATAGAGCCTAAAACCGGTCTATGATTGCCTTGTGTATCGCTTGGATTTTCGAAATATTGCTGCTTCTATCGAACATAGACGAGTAGGGATTGGTCAGTGATGATGTTCTCTATTATGTAGAGCATCGACCTTGTCTGAAGTATTGATCTTAGAATACGCATTCACAAGAGTCTCATCATCTTGCGTTCGAGTAAGTCCTTGCATGCTCACGGGTGATTCCGTTGAAAACAAGGTCCGAAGTAGTGGTTTCACCTATCGTCTTGCTCCCTCTATTTCTTTGGTTGAGTATGGATCCAAGAAGGGTTATAAGGACTTCAAAAAGTACAGACTACCGGTTATAAAGGAGGAGGACAAGTACATGTTACTTTTCCGATAGTACTCTCTCTCCTATATGCGTAGCGCTCTAAGGACTCATTCAAATATAAATTACCTGAAAATAAAATCTAAAATTGACAAAGATAATGCTGAACCTTCATAGCTTCATGAGTCAAGTTGGTGAATCCATTGTTTTGAGGTTTGATTGATTAGTCTATTTAAGATCAAGATCAAAAACATTGTGCACTCGTGCAATTTTGCTCTCCTTCCTTTTTGACCCTTGCTCTTTGTGAGCCTTCTACTATTTTACATTCCTTTTATTTCATGTGGTCTCCATGCTCTTCATCCACCATCTATCTCTTTTAACCATCTCAAGAAGTTGTTACATAGATGGTTTAGTCGGGACCTCACCGGTGTCCACATCAATTCTGTGTCGCCAACATCTCCAAAGCAGGGTGATCTTCATGAAGTTAGTCCTAATATTGAGAACCTCTCACTCTCTTCTTTCAAAACTTGCCTTTCTCCAATAAATCTATTGTTTGGGATGGACTCGCAACCTAAACTATATATTTCTCTCTAAATAAATCGGGAATACTCTTGTCCCAGAATCAACCCCTTGTGGATGGAGATCGATTTCAGTCAGTATCATATGCTTTGTTCATAACAATATGGGATTGACCTTAATTCTAGATTCATCTCAGTAGTTGGTGTTCAGATAGAGACTAATCATGGTTTACTATATCATGCAGATCATCAACCCGATCACGAGCCAGAAGTTCAAGTCGATTCAGAGATGGCTCCTACAGGAAGAGGGAAGGGTCCAAAGCCCCAACCAATCGAGCAGGAAGACCAAGGGGAAGGACAATATACCATGCAGAATGAAGTCAACAGCCAGTTGCTCACTTCAATACTGGCCATCCAACAACAGGTGACTAATTAGGTCCTTGCCCAGACCGCATTTTCAGAGATGATAAACGATTTGAGGAGGACTGATGAGAGAGATGCAATAAGGGAGGATGAACCAATTCTGGAAAATGAAATCAACCAACGATGTGCCGGAGATGAATTTTCTGTGGATGGACCTCGTTAAGAGAGATGGGAGAAAGGACCAGAGACGCTGAAGCCAATTTTGAAGGAAACTTACAACCCTGGGGCGGGTCGAGTAACAAAGTTGATCGAAATTCCACCAATTCACACCCATTTTGAGTTGAAGCCGCAATTCCTATATCCGCTTCCCACCTTTCACAGAACACAACTGAGGAACCTTACATCCATCTGAAGAAATTTGACACATTACCCCAATATCCCACTGGGGGTGATCAAAATGACTGCTTTTCCATTCAGCCTCCAAGACAAGGCCAATATTGGGTCAATCATCTAAGAAAAGTAGTGAAGACCTGGGAGGAAATGAAATCAGCATTTCTCCATAAATTTTACCTTCTCGGCTGACTGAATTAGATGCGTGCTCGCGTATCCAACTTTTGTTAACAATCCCACAAAATAGTGCATGAGGCGTGGGAGAGATTCAAGGAGTTACAAGAAAAGTGTCCCCACCATGAGATTCCCAAGACCAGTCTCATGCAACACTTCTTTGGTGGATTGAAATGGAAAGCCAGAGGCTCGTCGATGACGCTTGTGGGGGCTCGTATTTCAATAAGGATGAGGATGTCTTCTAGGACATTTTTAAGGAGATGGATAAAGGAGAGGTCGCTCAATCCTAATCACGAGCATACATAAAGACGCACCTATAGTCAACATGCCTGAAAACATGGCTACTCATGCCGAAGACAAGGATGGGAGATCCAACCTCAACATCATTGGGAGCTACTTATCTACGGTAGATATCATCAAGAAGAGGTCCCAGGGCCTTGAAAAACTTTTAATCATCGAGAAGAGAATTCATGCTAGGATAAGATCGATTTGATCTCCCAATAGCGGGAGCAGCTCATCCGAGCTCTGAATGCAAATACTTGCAATTATATATCTGCCACTTTTGGGAAACCCGCTGAGTAGAAGGAGCCACCACTGGTACAACCGCCTCAGCCGGGTCTTCTGCAACCTCAACCTGTCTAGCACATGTACTACATGCAGGTCCCAGAGCAGCCCTCGTAGTCATATAACCAGATGATTATTTATTAACCAGAGTTGCAGCCAGCCTACCAGGTGCAGTTCTCTCTACCTCCACCGTAGATTCAACAAATGAATGGTGTGTGGGAACATGAACAACAGCTGACCCATCCTCAGGGACATTCTCAGGGTCAGAACTCGACCAACCGGCCACACCACCAGCTGTTGTAGGGAGGGAGAAACTTCTAGCCCTACCCACCCCAGAACCAATAGTCTCCACAATATGGGAACACATGGAGGTAGGCATAACAAACACTGTCCATCTACCGTCATCAAGGCTTCCCTCTGCAGCAGCCAGTTGCATCATATCAACATTTTTATCCCTCCCAACAATACTTACAGTGTTCTTCTCATCCTCCTCATCACCATTTTTCACAGGGTTACCAGCAGTAGCCTCCCCCGCACTATCAGAATCAAAGACTCCAAGTGGGAGACTCTTCTGAGGCTGCATCGATGAACCCGACCCTTGCATGCTTGGAGCAACTAATCAAAAACGTGGCTAAAATGACCCAGAAGATAGACAACCTGAAAGCTACCGAAACCGTCATACTGACCGAGGTTGAGGTTAATCCAAATAATTTCCGATGCAAGGAGCAGGTAGTTTGTAGTGATATGCTTGATTTAGATAAAAATGATTCATTTATATTTAACACTGTCACTCTCAGGAGCGGCAAAGCACTGCAACCATCAACAACCGCGAAGGGAAAGCATATTTCATCTAATGTGGAATTGTCAGTCCAACCAGCACGTGAGCCAAGAAGCATTTTTGAAGGAATACCATCTGCAGAAAATTCACAAAAAATGAAGAAAATACAAAAATACAAAAAGACAATAGCAGAACGTGCAACAGATTCAGCACCAGAATAGAAAAGACCAACACATGCAGCAGTTCCAAAGCCTGCACACGGCATCGAGCCTACATTTTTTGTTTCAGAGATTATAAGTGATTCTATACCTTTTTTCCATATTCTTACAAACAGTGATCTTGACAAACTTTTGAATGATATAGTTTCAGATTCTATACATATTCCTTTACTAGAAGCAATGAAAAAACACAAAAAATGAAAAATTTGAAAATTCTTTGTCTGATCCTGCCATTGTAGAAATTATTCAAAATTTGGTCTTGAATACAATGGCCACATTCAACATTATCATCGATCTCCTGGACAAAAAGCCAGATAAGGGAGCGCCGCCTGTTCGCTATCAGATGTTCAACCAAGAATTCAAACGCATTTTGTTTAACAACGGGTCTTCTGTTTACTGCTCAATGAATTCAGGTTAGGACCGCTCAAACCTACTAAGGTGATACTGCAATTCACAAACAAATCTGTGATGCGACCTAGGGGCATGTTCGAGGATGTGATCGTTATCGTTCAGGGGGTGCAACCCCATGTCCATTTTGTTGTTCTATACATGGACGTCTCAACACCTTTACTCCTCACCCCCATCGTCCTTGGACGTCCGTTCCAACGAACAACCAATGCAATAGTAAATTACAGCATTGAAGAGATCACATTCGGCTCTAGCAACAACAGAATCAAGATAGAGACCGTGTCCGCCGTAAAGCCTACAACGAGAACATCTGCAACATGCGAGAGAGTGATCAATCATTCTGAAGACTATGAATTTTTGGCATAAATTGAAGAAACCAACCTTTTTATGGATAGCAATGAGATCCATGAATTCCTCTACCCCAAGGATAGAATGGAGAATGCAGTCGAAATTCCCCTTATCGATCATGAAGAGATTTTGGTTGATTCACTTGATGAGGTCTTTGTTGAGATCATGTGCCCTCAAGACCAAGAGCAGATCATTAAGGATTTCTGCTATTAAGAGGATATTATTGAAGATTTCCATGAATTGCTGAATGAAGAGGCCGGACATAGCAGGGTGGACATCGAACAGATGAAAGAGCCACCACCTACTATGATAGCTGAAGTCACTATCGAAGTAGCGCCCACTCCGCCTGAGCCGAAACAACTACCCTCCAATATGAAGTGTGCCTTCCTTATAAGTGAACCTAATATGTACCTAGTCATCATCAATGCTCATTTGATCGAAGACAAGGAATCTCATCTGATGGAGGTTCTTGAATGAAATCGCAAGGCTATTTGTTGGAAGACTTCGAATATCCATGGGATCAACCCTTCCCTTTGCTCACATCACATGTTCCTTGAAGAAGACAACAAGCCCTCCCACAAATTTCAGAGAAGGCTGAATCCAGACCTTCGGGAGGTTGTCATGAAAGAAATCCAGAAATGATGCGATGCTGGATCCATATATCCCATCTCCAACAGCAAATCGGTAAGCCCTCTGCACGTAGTGCCAAAGAAATCAGGGATCACAATCATAAAGAATGACAAAGGAGAGGAGATCGAGACCATGGTACCCACTTCTTAGAGAGTGTGCGTGGATTGTAGAAGACTCAATCTCGCCACTAAGGAGGACCACTTCCTGTTACCCTTCATCGATCAGATTCTTGAGAGACTAGCTGCGAATGAATACTTTTGCTTCTTGGATGGATACTCTGGATATAATCAAATTGCTATCGCTCCTGAAGATAAAGAGAAGACTACATTCACTTGTCTATTCGGTATATATGCCTTTAGACAGATGCCATTGGGGCTATGCAATGCCCCAACTATATTTCAGATGTGTATGCTTGCAGTTTTTGCTGACATGGTGGGAAATTTTCTTGAGGCCTTTGTGGATGATTTCCCAGTCTACAAGGACTCCTTCGATCAATGCCTTGATTATTTAGACCGGGTCTTACGGAGGTACTGCAAAGTGAATCTGGCGCTTTCATAGGAGAAGAGCTACTTCATGGTGACTGAAGAAATTGTGTTGGATCACGTTATATCTAAACGTGGCATGGAAGTTGACCCAGCCAAGGTGGAGGTGATTTCCAAACTAGAGCCACCTACAACCATTAAGTAGGTCAGGTTATTCTTGGGCCATGTCGGTTTGTACTGACAGTTTATCAAAGATTTCATTAAGTTCGCCAGACCATTGACCGAGTTGCTCGGCAAGGAGAATGATTTCATTGTTGACAACCGTATGATACTTGCCTTTAATCAGTTGAAAGAACTCATCACTCAAGCCCCTGTCTTGCAACTGCCAATCCGGACACAACCTTTTGAGATAATGACAGATGTGTCAGATTATGCCATTGGTGATGTGCTTGGACAGAGGAAAAATAATATACCATTTGCGCTTCACTACGCTAGTCGAACGCTCCATAAAGCTCAAAGAAATTACCAGTCACTAAGAAGGAGCTGCTAGCGGTAGTTTTTTCCTTGGGGAAGTTCAGATCCCATCTCCTCGGGTCCAAGAACATCATATACATAGATCACTTGTGCATCCGGTATTTACAACAGAAGAAGGATGCTAAACCACATCTAATCCGATGGATCCTTTTCCTCTAGAAATTTGACCTTGAAATTCGAGATAAACCTGGAGTTAAGAATGTAGTGGACGACCATTTATCCATACTACCTGAGCCTGAGTCTCCTGAGCAAAATTTGCAACCAATCACAGAAACCTTTACAAATGATGCAATCTTATCAATCACCTCGCTTCCCTGGTATGTTGATATTGTGAACTATCTTGTGTCGAAGAGAACTCCATAAGATTGGTCGAAGCTTAAAGTAGATAAATTTTTGTCTAAAGTCCATCATTACTAGTTGGAGTATCCGTATCTATTCTGCGAGGGTGCATATTGCATCTGGAGGAGGTGTATTCCTTAGGAGGAAATTTCGAGTGTCCATACACTTTGCCATGATCAAGAATCAGGAGGACACCATTCAGGAAGATGAACAACAACAAATTTTCATGAGAGTGGCCTTTGGTGGCCTACATTATTCAAGGATGTAGAAGATTACGTTGCACTGACTGCTAGAAGATGGGCGACACCATAAGAATGAGAGACACGATGCCTCTGAAGTTCATTCAGATATCCAACATCTTCGACGCTTGGGGCATTAACTTTATGGTTCCATTTCCAAACAGCCAGGGTTACAAATATATTCTGTTTGCTTTCGATTATGTGAGTTGTTGGGTGGAGGCTATCCCCCCCTGAACCGTTGACAGTCGAACTGTATGTTGATTCTTAAGAGATCATATCATTGCATGGTTTAGAATTCCCAAAATTCTGATATCAGATGGGGGTTTCCATTTCATCAACAGAGAGGTGAAGAAGTTAATGCAAGAATTCTGCATAGAACATTGTGCCACTTCACCATACCACATACAATAAAATGGCTTAGCTGAATGTTCAAACAAGGAGATAAAGATAATTCTACAAAAGCTTGTGCATCTGGATCACAAGAACTGACCTCATCTTCTTGATTCAATTCATTGGTCTTACAAAATCGTGTACAAGTTAGGAATGTCTCCCGACCACTAGTGTATGGCAAGCCATGTCATCTGCCCGTTGAGATGATACATAAATCTTTATGGGATATCAACATCTATAATTTGGACTCTAAGAAAGCAGGAAGACCAGAAAAGTGGATCTAAATAGATCATTAGAATTCAGAGAACATGCATATGACAACAACCTGATGTACAAGGAGAAGGTCAAAACATGGCACGACATGCATATCCACCATATATCTTTCGAGTCGGGTTAGAAGGTGTAGTTGTTTGATGAAAAATTAAAGATCTTTCCAGGCAAGCTGAAGAGCAAATGGACTGGGCTGTTTACAGTGAAGCATGTGCGTCATAATGGAGGCATAATGATATCTGCTTTCTCAGCTGACACACATCCATTTGTGGTCAATGGACAACTTCTGAAACCATATCTTGAACATGACACGTTTCTGTCTATCGTTGACTCAATCCAAGTGATTTACGATGATGAGCCGAATACTTCCATAGCTGTAGTAGAAGACAAGTCAAATGAAAACATTTTTGAATGATTTTTCTACTTTTATTCTTTTCCTTCTTTAGTTTCTTATTCTTCTGAAAAGGTATCATCCCCTTCATCATTGCTAAACTTAGGATGTACTTTGTCCTAAGTATAGGGGGATGTTCATCCCGATTTGTTCAAATCTCTTATTCTATCTTCACTTTTCTTTTCTTCTTTTCCTTCTCATTTTTCTTTCTATACCAAAACAGTTCCACCCCTTTTTGTCAATCTTCTATACTTAGCACATACGTTGTCCTAAGTATAGGGGGGTATGCACCCCGAGTTCTTTCATTCTTTGATCTTCTCCATTGTCTCCTCTTCTTTTCTATAATTAGGGATATCTTTCCCTACGTATAGGGGGGACAATATGAGTATGATCTGTTTATTCCCACCCATGACCCTCTGTGCCTTGTGTACAGTCTGCTATACTTAGAATTATTTGCTCCTAAGTATAGGGGGACTGTCGACTTCTCATTCATTTCTCTGTCATTTGTTTAGGCTTTCCTATACTCGGTATGATCTATGTCTTCTCGTTTCTCTCTTATCTGTGAGGGCATAGCTCAAGCTAAGTATAGGGGGGTTGTATATACTTTGTATATACTTCAACATAACTTGTACTTTTATATTTTTAATAAAAAAATTATGGTTAAAATTCTGTATAAAATACTAGATATACCTATAAATTCATTAAAATCACTTACTAAAAAGATGCTTATTATTCCTCAATTCTTTTTATATTTACTGATTAATAAATCAGGTAAAAATATTTTTTGCAAAATGTTTGAAAAATAGTTTGAAAATATTTTTGAAAAATCTTTTTAAAAATATTTGGAAAATATTTTGAAAAATATTTTCAACCTTTGTAAAAATATTTTGATTATAAAATTTCTTTTCTTTGTGTGAAATAAAAATATTTAGAAAATCATTTGCAAATGTTTTGAAAATGGTTGCAAAAATACTTTGAAAAATCTATAAATACCTTTTGAAAAACTTTTGCAAAATGATTTTCAATATGTGTGTAAATGTTTGTAAAAATTATTTGCCATAAAAGTATTTTTGGACTATAGTTTTCAATATTATTTGAAAAACTTTTTCGAATAATTTTGAGGAATGTATACATCACTCTAAAATTCTTTATTAAATTATCTATACATAACTATAAAAATGATCACGTACCCCTTGTAAATTCTTAAAATATGAACTCTTGTAAATATAAGATGCATCCCCGTGTAGATATTCATACCTATTTTTATCAAATCTTTTGTTTTTTAAAAAACCCCAAAAACATTTGCAAAACTAAAAATGCCAAAAACATTTGCAAAATTGTTTCAAAAATACCAAAAATTGCATTTACATCATCTTTTGCAAAAATACATAAAAAGTTCAAAACTTTGAAAATTGCATCATAAAAATATTTTTTTCATTGTACATAGCATTTGCATTTTTTGGATTGAGGTTGATAGTTAAACTAGTCTAAGTAAAATCTGGAGATTAAAGCTTGGTTGGACCTTAAATCTACCCAATAACAGAAACCTTATTGGAGTTGGAATTGAGGTACTTCATGTCTAGTTTACTTAATTCTTTAAGAATTCTGAGACTTGGTTCAATGGATTCTTCACTGCCTAAGTAGAGTATTTCGGAGCACACACATGGCTCTTTTCAATAATGGCATAACTTGGACACTTGCACTTGCACCTTTCACTTAGCTCAACTCAGATGGAGTGGTGAGGGATTGGATTTACCGATATGAGACGCACACAAGTGGAAACATTTGTCCTCATCTAGGGAGGGAAGTGCATCCCAACCAGTCCAATAGTAGAGACGTCTAAAGTCAAAAGAGTGTGGATTGCAATAATGCTTCAAAAGAGGGGTTAGTCTACTATCTTAAGAGGAAAAACTCCTTATGTAAATGTTGTTGTAAATATAGTATTTCAAAAAAAAAGGAGCAAAAACCAAAACTCCAAAAAATGTGGACAGGCCTGATTGAAAATAAAATGCCTGCCAGAGTATATATATTTGTATAGACAATAAGTAAGCTAGAGATTCAAAGTCATATCATGTGAGTTTGCAGCTACATGACTTGACTACACTGTTCATGCATCCTAGGATACTTAGCTACACTGGCCATCGTCCATTCTTCTCTTAACTCCCTCCTCTTGAGCTGGTTGTCACTTGAGCTTAGAAGGGAATACCCCGCTCCTCAAGGAAGGAGTTGTTGGATTGGGGAATCACCAGATTGTCAAGCTAGAGAAGTCAGTCTCTTGGCCATTTCAACTTAGGGGAGCCACCATCACATACATTGTACAAGTCAGATTCGTAGTTATAAGGGCTTGTGTATGAGTTTAACTATTCTGACCTGGCTATTGAAGAGACATGAGCAGAGTTTTGGGATTCTCGAAGGCTGTTGGATTTCAAATCCGATTCCCAATAAGGTTCTGCCCCACTAAAATTTCAAAGGTCCGACTTAAGCTCCAAACTTTGATTTTGTGAAGACAAGTTTGACAATTAAACTTAATCTAGTTTCTTTCTTTTTCTTTTCTTTATTTTTCATTTTCTGCACTTATTGCATAAGTGTTTGTTAGGGATTAGCAAAGGCATGTATAGGGGGAGATGAATCTCCATTTCGTCACCTTTATTCCATCTTGTCCTTAAAAACCCTAGTAAATGTATGTAAATACCCTTAATTTGCACAGATTAACTTTCATGCTTTGTTGTACAAATACTGTATAAAATACTGTTTTTAATGCCAAAGTTATAGAATAAATAAAAGAAAATAAAAATAATAAAATATCGAATATATTTTATGATCCTAAATCCCGAGACCTAGGCATCTCGATGACTAAGTCAACAAGGAATAAAGTAGGGGGAGATAAGTGACAATAATACAATAAAAATTCCTTTTATTAATTAATTATTTATTTAATTTTAGGACCTATTTTGTTTTATACTTTTTATACATCAAATAAAAAAACTTAGTACATTAAATTGTAGATAATAAAATATAGAAAAATAAAAAATTGATTTCATACAAAAATAATATACAGTTACAAATTATACTCTGAATAAGATTCCAAAATCCTATCTTCCATATACATATCTCTCAAATAAAAACTCTAAAATATATCAAAATTTCACTTAATTGTATATAACTTTTAATAAGCTATTTAATGAAGTTGTTTCGTACTTTTTGGAGTTAAGGTGTGAAAATCAGGTTTTGGACCCCTATTGTACATTATACCCGATTAAAATAATCATTTTATTTATTATTTATTCTTTTATAATTTTATATTTTTATAATTTTGTAAATATTAGTCATAATATATGTACAGATTGTATCTATAATAAAAAAATAAATAAAACATTAAAATAAAGTATGTATATAAAATATATTGATGAATATACAATATGCACATTTATATAATATACCCCTTATTTTTTAAGTGTAAATATTATATTAGAAAAATAAAATAAAAAGTATATATATAAAAAAGTTATAATTTTCTCAAATAATAAAACTAAATATTAAAATAAAAAAATCCAAAATAAAAATAATACATTCTAAAACATATATAAATATACCTATAATTAAACTCTAAAAAGTAACTTGTAATTAAATACTTATAAAAATAAAAAAATAATAAAATAATTTAGAAAATAATAACATTTATTATTTTATAACTTAAATTTAATAAAATCGTTTATTTTTTATCTAATTTACAAAAATTTTAGTGTAGTTTTTCCTAGTTGGTCCACGTGCACCAACCAGATTGTCTTGAGTTGACCAGCGGTCAACTCTCTGGCACACATGCAACCTCTGATTCCTATTGTTTTACCTTGATTTCTCCCCTTTATGGATCTTTATCCTTTCACAAATCCTCTTTGATTCCTTCTGCACTTTTTATCCTCAATCCTTGGTGATTCTGTTAGACTTGTGAGCCCTGGGCGAACCATTCTTACAATAAATGTTATTGTAATATTTAAGTTTATCAATAAAAGTTATTGATGTTTCACTCCCTTTCTGAAATTATATGAATGAATGCACTATAAGGTCCCTCTGTACAATTAGGGTTATGTACCATGGCCAGCTTGATGATCATATAGCTGTTGATTCATTAAATGAATCATAGAGGCTGGTGTTTGGATGAATATCTAAGGAGTTAGATGGAGGACTCATCAAACACCGTCAAATGATTGTCAAGTGGAGATCTCCAGCCTGAGTAGGAGATGGCAATCCTTTTCTCACATAGGCTGATATCTGACCGACCTCTTGATGCAGGTCCTCTGCATGGGAATAGTGATTCGGAGGTGTCAGATTAGTTAGGTCAATGGGTTGACCTGACGAGATCGAGATAACCTAAGTCCTATGTTGAATGCTGTCACAGCATAGGCACGCATCCTCTGACCGGAGACAGATATATTGCTATATATCTAAGTATGTACATTTGGCAGACCAATAGGTTGATGACCTAACCAAGGTCTATACACCGGCGAGCTGGTGTGCATATAAGGGTATATGAGCAATATGATCTCTCAAAGGGATCATACAGGTTCACTTGTGAACCGGAAGACATGAGCTCACTCATGAGGTATTGGGACCAATCAAATTCCATGCATGGTCGTCGTACTTTGGAAGCATGACATGAATTTGAAGGTATGATATATGCTTTGGGAAAGCATATGATCGATACCAAATCCCAATGACCAAGATTGAGAAACTTAATGATTAAACCCTGAAGAAGACAGTATAAAATGATCTTGATCTTCGGGTTGATCATGGGTCTTCCAGTATGCAGGATGTACAGGTATTGGGAATACCTGAAGGGTGATGTGATCATAAACGATTGTATATCCATGACGCTTCCATTCCGAGGGAGTGATGAAACAGGTCTGGATTTTAGTGACTCCTTTCTGTAGAGAAGCAATCCGATCTTAGTCCAAGTGTTGGACATTGATCTGAATGAGATTCAGATTCGATGAGAAGATTGGATTTGCGGTCTTGATTTAATCAAGCATCTGTGGGAGGTTCGTAAGATTTGGATTTGAGATAAGATCTCAATATCCAAGTCACTATACATGGAATAATACAATCGCCCTGTCCTTATCTCCAAGTATCTGCGGAGAAAGCACATTATTCTTGAAAGGGTTCAAGAATAATTCTTTTGATGAAATATCCAAGCAAGGACTTGATGATTAAATGAGATTTAATTATCAAGCTTAAATATGAATATGATTCATATTGTGAAAATGATTATCTAAGATAATTAAATGAGATTTAATTATCAAGGATTAAGAGAATGTGGATAACACTATCCATGATATATGTGTGTTATAAATATGATTTATAATATACATATGTATGAGAGATAATTTATGTAAATAGCATTTGTTAATTAATAATGTTGATTGGATTCACATTTGTTAATTAATTGGAAATGCAATTTACTAACTAGTTTGGGTTGTGAATATGATTCACACAATATTCAATGGCATGATTGAAATGTTCACAAATTAATTTGGAATTATTTTGGTGAATATTTATTGTAATTAATTAAGGAATAATAAGATAAATAAAATGGATCAAATAACCACCTCTAGAGGTGGCGTCACCCATGAATGGTTCATGGGTGACGCCCCCTTTTTTAGGAGGTTGGTTAGCTCCATTTGATTTATCATATTATCTCTTAGTTAATTTATATTTAAATTGATGTTGTTGCTTTTTAACCAACAACAAATCATAGCCATTGATTTATCATGGACCAAGCATAGCCCTTGGATCCATGTGTCCCATGGATTGAGATCCATTGGATCCTAAACTAGTATAAAAGGAGGGCTAGGGTAGCCTTTCCAAGTTACAACATTCTTGAGTTCAAGAACTCTCTCTCTCTCATTCTCGTGTGGGCTCTCCATAATACTCAAGTGGCCGTCCACTTTGTGTATTGCGAAGGAGAGCATTTCGGTTTCGCCTGGATCTTCGTCAAAGGATTGCGGGAAGGACGCGACTCATCATCGTGCCCCAAGCGCATTCTCCGTGGGTCGGACTTAAGATAGGAGGATCTCTACTTTGGGATCTCGTGATCACAACCACGCTTCAAGAGGTATTTCTTATACTTTGTCGTTTGATGAAACGATCCGAGAAGTGTTCTCGTGATCATGTGGTTTCATCGTTATGTTAAAATTTTAATTTCCGCTGCATCTAGCATCTAGTACGACTAGTTGCTCCGATCGTATACGATACGATCGACACGCTTCCGTGATGCGCTTAAGGATTCACAATATCCTTCAAGTGGTATCAGAGCCATAGGTCGAATAAGGTTTTGGATATGATTCATACACCTTAGACGATTTGGTTCTTGAAAGGGTTGCGAAATTTTTACTGCATTTCAATTTTCGCACCTCTGTCTAATTGAATTTTTCTGTACTGTTTAAAATGTTTAAACACGAAATTTTCAATTGAATTTTGTTCCCCATTAAACAAGGAAACCATAGGACTTGAGTTTACTAAATTTGGACTTTATTTGCTCAAGATATGGCCTTTTGAATATGACCATATTCACTGTTGCGGGAACTGCGGATTTGAACGTAATTAATGAGATGATTACGTTTTTAATCCGCCTTGAAATGCGTGAATTATCACTTGGGTTCTTTAATAAATCAAATAGGCAATCTTTGGAAACTGAGTTTGCATTTTTTGGATTTAAATTGATCAAGATAAGTTAATTTTAGTGATTGGGGGTCACTGCTGGAAATTAACAATTTTGATCTTGAACCTTGTGATATGTCATTCAATTGTTATGATGAAAATTAATTGTTAATTTTCTGGAATAATTAGTGATAAATATTTGTGAAATATTTAAAGAAATAATTATTTCATTGAATGACACTTGCCTAAACTAAAATGATGAGATATTAGATCTTGATCATTGTTTCATCAACAAACATTGCTTTCATGAAAACTATAGTTTATCCTACAATAGTTGTAGGACAACTTTTACATGAAAAACCCTTCTTTGCTTGAATAGGATTGGGGATTTGTCTAGCAAATCTCCTTATAATCAAAAATGTTTTGATTTATATTATATGGTATAACTTTCGGTTGAAGAACCGATGAACATCTCAAAATACATGATGGTCTATCTGGTATTATCCTTTCCCGAGGCGGATGTGGTGCCTAGTCGGAGAGCATTGGGGTCGCGGGTTGCAATGTATGTGGTCCGTCCCACTCTCGTCGGTACTGGCCATGACAGCGGGTAGGGATTGTATAATACCGGAGACAGACAATATGTATTTTTCTAATTATTAAAATTCGAATAATACGTATTTTGAGAATATACCTACTATTCAAGTAAAAGACATGTTTGTTGATGATTGGATTAATGATTAATTTAATGTGATTAAATTAATTATATCCAATAAACACTCTATTTTGAATAGATGTGTATTTCCCTTGGAAGAATTAATTATGTGAATGTGATTCACGATAATTAATTATAAAATTTGAATATGAGGTGGAGGATCACATAAGTGACATCCATGGTCTCCCGTCAAGGCAAAGGATTTCGTCGCCAGTTGTTGTGTATAGGAGACGCCTGTCCGAAGTGACAGATCCTGTGCATGATTTAATTGGATCGGGTTCTTTGCTTCTCGAAAGAGTAAGGCTGTATACGTAGTGACCCCAATATCGGGTCCTCATATTATTGGGGCGATATTGGATTGCGTATAGCGAGTATTAAGCCTGTTGACGGTTGGTTCAATTAACAACGGGTCAACATCATCTTAGGGGTGGTGGGCCCGGGTGTTAAAGACCGAATTGGGAAATGCAAGTTGGACTTGCAAGGCGGAATATGTTCCCGCTTCTCTTATTCGAGTCACAGGTTCTCATATTATTGGGATGTGATAAGGATAGAGAGGAGATCCCAGATCTTGCTTGAGATATAGCGGTAAGTATATCTCTTACTTTGAAAGAAAAATAAGGGAATAATCTTTCAAAGTTGACCTAGCAAGACAAATTTGATTTAAAATGCCTTAATCAAATTAATCTTAAAATGAATATATATTTAATCTATATATTCTAATATAGTACATTCTTAATTTCAGAAAATGAAGTCCATGAACCCACTTAGCAGGCTTCTAGAGGTAAACCAGTTGACCGGACCAAATTATTCGGATTGGATCCGAAATTTGGATCTTGTTCTCTCTGCAGAGCGCATCTCCTACGTGCTTAGCAAGGACAAGATAGCAGACCCTATGACTGACGAAGATAAATCATATAATGATAAATATGATGAAGATAATAATCTGGCAAGATGTTACATCCTTGGGTCATTGTCCAATGTGCTTCAGAAGCAACATGTGGAAATGAACCATTGCCAAGAGATTATGCTGAGTCTGAAAGAAATGTTCGGTGACATAAACCGCACACAGCGTTATAATGTGATGAAAGAGCTTATTCGCTGCAAGATGCAGGAAGGATCCTCTGTCAGAGAACATGTACTCAAAATGTTTGGGTACCTCTCTGAGCTGGAAACCCTGGGAGCCTACTTGGATTCTGAAATGCAAGCTGATTTCATTCTCCTTTCGCTCCCTAAGTCTTTCAACAACTTTGTTGTGTCTTACCATATGAACAAAGGTGATTTCACAAACGCTGGGCTGTTAGCTGCATTGAAGTCTGCAGAAGACGTCTTGAAGAAGGACGGCCCCTCTGCTAGTGCAATGGTTGCACAGGTGAGAGGAAAGCGTGGGCGGAAGCAAGGTTCTCAGAAGGGCCCAGCCTCGAAGAGAAAGAAGAAGAATCAAGGAGTTGGTTCATCTTCTGGTGCTTCCACACTGATGACATCGAAAAAGACCGATGTCTGTCACCACTGCAAGAAGCCGGGGCACTGGCGGCGTAACTGCCCGGATTACCTGAAGTCTACCGACAAAGGTAAAGCCCCAGCAGGTATGAAATCTACTTTCATCATTGAAACTAGCTTTCTCGTTGGACGAGAAGGAAGTTGGGTTATAGATTCTGGTGCTTCTGTTCATGTATGCAATTCGTTGCATTTGTTTCAGGAAACTAGGAATCTGGAGCATGGGGAGATAATTATCCAGATGGGATCTGATGCAAGTGTTGCAGCAGTCGCCATCGGGACATGCAAACTGTCATTATCTAGTGGTCGAGTCCTAGTACTTAAAGAGTGTCTTTATGTACCTGAGGTCAGGAGGAACTTGATATCTGTGTCTAAGCTTGTTAGACATGGGTACTCTTTCCTGTTCTGTAATAAATCAGTCATTATAAATATGATAAATTTGTTGCGGAAGGTGTTCTGACTTCTAGTGGACTCTATGAATTGTGCATTGATGAATGTGTCATAAATGTCACTACCACTAATAATAAAAACCCCAAGAGATCCAGGGAAAATGGAAATCATTCAAATATGATTTGGCATCAAAGGCTTGGTCATTTATCTGTTGATAGGATCAATAGATTGATAAAGGATGGACCTTTAGATTTTCTACAGGTTCAAACTTTACCTACCTGTGAACATTGTATTCGAGGTAAAATGACCAGGATGCCTTTCCGTAACAAGGTTACGAGATGCGAGGGTATTCTCGACCTAATACATACTGATGTATGTGGTCCCTTCAATACCGCGACTAGAAATGGATATCGATATTATTTGACATTTATCGATGACCATTCGCGATATGGGTTTATCTTCCTGCTACGTCATAAATCAGAAACCTTTGAAAAGTTCAAAGAGTTTAAGGCTTTGGTTGAGAACCAAGCCGACAGGAAGATTAAACGGATTCGATCTGACCGAGGTGGTGAGTACCTCTCAGATGAATTCAAGGAATACCTTAAAGAGAGTGGAATTGTCTCCAATCTCACTCCTCCTGGAACTCCCCAACTTAATGGTGTTGCTGAAAGACGCAACAGGACCATCATGGACATGGTCCGTTCAATGATGAGTAAAGCACATTTACCTCTTAGTTTCTGGGGATATGCAGTAGAGACTGCAATATATATCCTAAACAAGATTCCTAGCAAGTCTATACCAAAGACTCCTCACGAGCTCTGGTATGGAACCAAACCTAGTGTCAATCACTTGAGGGTTTGGGGATGCTTGGTTCATGCGAAGAACGTGGACGCAAGTAAGCTAGAATCTCTCACTCGTGAGTGCTACTTCATTGGGTATGTTAAAGATGGTATTGGATACCAACTTTATGACCCTGAGACCCAAAAGGTTTTTGTCTCTAGGGATGTGAAATTTCTGGAGGATGATTTCCTTAAAAGTCAAGACAAGAATGAAGTAGAGGAGCTCATTGAATCCCCTGAGTATTCTGAGATTCCTGAACCAGAAACTGAAGAAATAAATGAAGATGAAACACCCATACCTCTTCGAAGGAGTTCGAGGGTGGTTGCACCACCTGAAAGGTATGGATTCCATGTGTCAGGAGAGACTGACAATGATCCTTCTTCATATGATGAAGCACTTGCGGATCATGACATGGATAGATGGATGCTAGCAATGAAGTCAGAGATTGACTCCATGCATAAGAATGGTGTATGGACCCTAGAGGATCCACCTAGAGGGGTAAAACCCATTGGGTGTAAATGGATCTTCAAGAGAAAGAGGGGACCTGATGGGAAAGTAGAGACTTTCAAGGCACGGCTCGTGGCCAAGGGCTACACACAGAGAGAAGTCATCGACTACGATGAGACATTCTCTCCTGTGGCCATGCTTAAGTCCATCAGGACACTGCTAGCTATAGCTGCATATCTTGACTATGACATCTGGCAGATGGACGTCAAGACGGCTTTCCTCAATGGATACCTCGAGGAGGATATCTATATGGAGCAGCCCCAAGGCTTCATAGCTGAGGACGGTAAAGTATGCAAGCTGAAGAAATCCATCTATGGGCTCAAACAAGCTTCTCGTAGCTGGAACATCAGATTTGACGAAACCATAAAGAGTTATGATTTTGTGCAAAACCCTGATGAACCTTGTGTGTACAAGAAGCTTAGTGGGAGCACCATTGTGTTCATCGTGCTTTATGTAGATGATATCCTTATCATTGGGAATGATACAGGAATGATGACCAGTGTGAAGATTTGGCTATCCCATACCTTCGAGATGAAAGATCTTGGAGAAGCCTCTTACATCTTAGGCCTGAAGTTGTTCAGAAACCGAGAAAAGAGAATATTGGGATTGTCACAACATGGATACATCAAGAAGATTCTTGAACGATTCCGCATGGATAGTTCGAAGAAAGGATTCCTCCCCTTAGGACATGGTATCCATCTGTCCAAAGGGATGGCTCCTCAAAGTGTTGAGGAAAAGAAGGCCATGGCTGGATGCCCTTATGCATCAGCCGTAGGAAGCTTGATGTATGCCATGATGTGTACTAGGCCAGACATCTGCCATGCAGTGGGAGTGGTAAGTCGTTACCAATCCTGCTATGGAGAGAAACACTGGAATGCAGTAAAGAACATATTCAAATATCTAAGACGGACGCAAGATTACATCTTGGTCTATGGGGATGGTGATCTCCAAGTCTTGGGATATACAGATTCAGACTTCCAGTCAGATATTGATGATCGAAAGTCGACGTCAGGGTTTGTATTCCTGTTGAACGGTGGTGCTGTGAGCTGGAGAAGCAAGAAGCAGGACACTACGGCGGATTCAACAACAGAAGCCGAATACATTGCCGCATCGGATGCTGCAAAAGAGGCGGTGTGGTTGCGCAAGTTCATCTTGGAACTTGGCGTAGTTTCCTCTGATACTCCCGTCCCGTTACTCTGTGATAACACTGGAGCCATTGCCCAAGCAAAGGAACCCAGGTGTCATCAGAAGAGCAAGCACGTGGAAAGGAAATACCACATCATTCGGGAGATTCAAAAACGTGGTGATATCATCATCACCAAGGTGGCCTCTGCCGACAACATTGCTTATCCTCTTACCAAACCTCTGACACAGAAGGTTTTTGACCAGCATGTAATGAGTATGGGTTTAAGGATTGTACCTGAATGGTTCTGAGGGCTAGTGGGAGATTGTTAGACTTGTGAGCCCTGGGCGAACCATTCTTACAATAAATGTTATTGTAATATTTAAGTTCATCAATAAAAGTTATTGATGTTTCACTCCCTTTCTGAAATTATATGAATGAATGCACTATAAGGTCCCTCTGTACAATTAGGGTTATGTACCATGGCCAGCTTGATGATCATATAGCTGTTGATTCATTAAATGAATCATAGAGGCTGGTGTTTGGATGAATATCTAAGGAGTTAGATGGAGGACTCATCAAACACCGTCAAATGATTGTCAAGTGGAGATCTCCAGCCTGAGTAGGAGATGGCAATCCTTTTCTCACATAGGCTGATATCTGACCGACCTCTTGATGCAGGTCCTCTGCATGGGAATAGTGATTCGGAGGTGTCAGATTAGTTAGGTCAATGGGTTGACCTGACGAGATCGAGATAACCTAAATCCTATGTTGAATGCTGTCACAGCATAGGCACGCATCCTCTGACCGGAGACAGATATATTGCTATATATCTAAGTATGTACATTTGGCAGACCAATAGGTTGATGACCTAACCAAGGTCTATACACCGGCGAGCTGGTGTGCATATAAGGGTATATGAGCAATATGATCTCTCAAAGGGATCATACAGGTTCACTTGTGAACCGGAAGACATGAGCTCACTCATGAGGTATTGGGACCAATCAAATTCCATGCATGGTCGTCGTGCTTTGGAAGCATGACATGAATTTGAAGGTATGATATATGCTTTGAGAAAGCATATGATCGATACCAAATCCCAATGACCAAGATTGAGAAACTTAATGATTAAACCCTGAAGAAAACATTATAAAATGATCTTGATCTTCGGGTTGATCATGGGTCTTCCAGTATGCAGGATGTACAGGTATTGGGAATACCTGAAGGGTGATGTGATCATAAACGATTGTATATCCATGACGCTTCCATTCCGAGGGAGTGATGAAAACAGGTCTGGATTTTAGTGACTCCTTTCTGTAGAGAAGCAATCCGATCTTAGTCCAAGTGTTGGACATTGATCTGAATGAGATTCAGATTCGATGAGAAGATTGGATTTGCGGTCTTGATTTAATCAAGCATCTGTGGGAGGTTCGTAAGATTTGGATTTGAGATAAGATCTCAATATCCAAGTCACTATACATGGAATAATACAATCGCCCTGTCCTTATCTCCAAGTATCTGCGGAGAAAGCACATTATTCTTGAAAGGGTTCAAGAATAATTCTTTTGATGAAATATCCAAGCAAGGACTTGATGATTAAATGAGATTTAATTATCAAGCTTAAATATGAATATGATTCATATTGTGAAAATGATTATCTAAGATAATTAAATGAGATTTAATTATCAAAGATTAAGAGAATGTGGATAACACTATCCATGATATATGTGTGTTATAAATATGATTTATAATATACATATGTATGAGAGAGAATTTATGTAAATAGCATTTGTTAATTAATAATGTGGATTGGATTCACATTTGTTAATTAATTGGAAATGCAATTTACTAACTAGTTTGGGTTGTGAATATGATTCACACAATATTCAATGGCATGATTGAAATATTCACAAATTAATTTGGAATTATTTTGGTGAATATTTATTGTAATTAATTAAGGAATAATAAGATAAATAAAATGGAGCAAATAACCACCTCTAGAGGTGGCGTCACCCATGAATGGTTATGGGTGACGCCCCCCCTTTTTAGAGGTTGGTTATTTGCTCCATTTTATTTATCATATTATCTCTTAGTTAATTTATATTTAAATTGATGTTGTTGCTTTTTAACCAACAACAAATCATAGCCATTGATTTATCATGGACCAAGCATAGCCCTTGGATCCATGTGTCCCATGGATTGAGATCCATTGGATCCTAAACTAGTATAAAAGGAGGGCTAGGGTAGCCTTTCCAAGTTACAACATTCTTGAGTTCAAGAACTCTCTCTCTCTCTCTCATTCTCGTGTGGGCTCTCCATAATACTCAAGTGGCCGTCCACTTTGTGTATTGCGAAGGAGAGCATTTCGGTTTCGCCTGGATCTTCGTCAAAGGATTGCGGGAAGGACGCGACTCATCATCGTGCCCGCAAGCACATTCTCCATGGGTCGGACTTAAGATAGGAGGATCTCTACTTTGGGATCTCGCGATCACAACCACGCTTCAAGAGGTATTTCTTATACTTTGTGGTTTGATGAAACGATCCGAGAAGTGTTCTCGTGATCATATGGTTTCATCGTTATGTTAAAATTTTAATTTCCGCTGCATCTAGCATCTAGTACGACCAGTTGCTCCGATCGTATACGATACGATCGACACGCTTCCGTGATGCGCTTAAGGATTCACAATATCCTTCAGATTCACGCCAGCATGAAACCTCGGGGGAGAGGATCGTTGATTTACCCGATCTCCCTCGATCTTCCTAGTCAACCATTCGCCCTACTTAACCTCTCCTCCATCCAACCTTGACTTTTTAATCCCTCTTCCGTCTTCTGCACCCACATCTGAGCCCTAAGAATGATACATGGTAACCACTAGTCTATTTCGTTCTCGCACGTGAAGCTTTGCATCAAATTGATGTCGGTCCGTTGCTCTGTCACAGTGCTTTGCCTCAGTTCATATCCAGGTGTACATGGCTGGTGAGCTTCTATCCTCTTAGACATGTTCGATTCTTTAGTATAGTCTTAGCGTAGATATTATTTTATTTTAGTTTAATTCCTGTTGGCCCCATGTATTTCTGACCTTATACCCTCACCAGAGCTCGCTGCTCCGCCCTCTGTTTTTGTCCACCCTGTTCGACCTCCACCTTTCCAACTGCAACCATCTTCTTCCCCTCCCGCAGTCATTCGCCCATATTACCTCCAGCCACCCAGATCTTGCAAAGATATGAAGATCAAGTCCTCCATCTTCGTCACCCATCGGAGGACAACAATGCACCCCTTCTTCTCTCCTTTCTGATACCTGAATCCTCCAGTGGCTTTGTTTTTGTTCCCTCTAAGATCCACTGTAGGAAACAATGAAGAAACGGTCCGCTATTGAGCCTAATTGAGCCCTAGGAGCACCTCCAGGTACCACTCCTCCGTCAGATCGAACTTACACATCCCACACCTTTTTGACCCCTTCCATTGGTGCGAGGGGACCTCTGCACCTTTTCTGGAGCATCATGAATCGAAGAGGACATTGTAGTGAGGTGTACCTGCCAATAGAAGATCGCAATTGGGGAGTTCGTCCCCAGTTCTTGCTAACCCCCTCCACTCCATCTGATCAAGGAAGAGCCCCAGATCGCCCAGATACCATCGGATCAAACGAGCCTTGGTCGTCAAATAATCCTCGGGGATCTAGTCCATGCCATGCATGATGAAGGGTATCGTCAAGCAAGAGCACGACACGTGGCATAAATGGTCAATCTGGATTGTCCTTCCCACCATAGTGCCGGGTATTTTGCATATTACGACCAGTCACTTTTTGTATTTTATATTTAAGACTCAAACTTTCATATGCAGTTTATATATTTTTGTAATATTCACGATTAGGCCCCCAAACTTTCTATAATTACACTTAAGTCCTCTACCACGTCACCTCACATGCTTCTGCACGTGAGGTGCAGAAATTTTATAGAGGACCCCTTGTGAGTTTTTGATATTTGTTTTTTGTCCATGAAATTGAACTGCAAGTTATAAAATTTTGAAAAAATGCTTGCTGGCCCCTGGACTTTATTCTCATTACATATATGGCCCTACCATCAATTGAATTTTTGTGTGATTGTTCTATTTATTTAAATTAGCATTTGTGCTTGAAAAATTCCCCAAAAATAGGTTTAAGTTCCTGTTTCATCCGAGTTTCGTGTCATATATTTATTCTTGCATTTTAGGACTTTACCTATTTATTAAAAATAAAAAAGTTCACAAAATGCCCTATTTGACTTAAAAAATTACAAAAAATATAATCTATTAGAAAATTTCAAAAAAAAAAAATAAATTTGTTTATTTACTTATTTTACAACTCCAGAAATATACAATCAATTTATTTACTTGATTATCGGTGTGGGTTAATTGTTGAAAATACGGGAAGGTTTGAGTAGTCGCATCAGCAACAAGTGAAGTTAATTTGTCAGCTCATTTTAGCGACGCTGATTTTTCCGCTTTTCAATCACCAATATTGGTGCTATTTGGTGAAAGAGATTGACCTAGGGTTCCTAATAAGGATAGAACCCTAATTGCTACGTCGATCAATCTCCAATCAACCAACATTAGCCCACATATGATAAATAAATTGACAAATACGAAGTGAGTTAAAATCTATTATAACTCTATAATATATGTGTATGGGTGTAAGTATGCAGAGGCCTACCATATATAGCTAATGGGTGTAGGTTACTATTATTGACAAGTATTTCTATTTAATAATAATTATTTTTGTATTTCTTATGCCTTTTCTTGTTTCCATGTCCATTTTTAATTATATACTTTTAGGGTATTTTTAATTGTTTTATATTTTTATACTAATAATGATTATTTTTTAATTTTAGATATTTTTAATTTTGCATCTTTAATTTATTCTTTTATTTTTAAAATAATATATAATGACATTATGGATATTAAAAGTGGTGCACATATAACAGTCATATATTATTATATTTTTATTTAAATCAAAATATATTCAAAATATCAATAAATAAATAAATGTTCTTGTTGTTTTTAGATTTTTCTCTATTTTTGGTAATTTTTATAGATTTGTTTACTAATTTTAAGTAATTTTAAAGTAATAAATATATCAAAAAAGATATCAAAAAAGTAAACATAATAATTATCTGAGTTTGTTTTGAGTTTAGTAATAAGTCCAAGTTCACTCAAAACTATCTTTAAAAAATAACATATATTATAAAAAATAAGAAATGGAAAAACTATTTTTGGATTTTTTAAATATTTTTTTGCTATTTTTTATAACGTTTGTATAATTTTGTTATTTTTAGGTTTGTATTCTGTTTTTTAGTGGTTTTTGGACATGTAGTAGAATATAATATAGTTGATATACTTTTTTGGGAATTTTTGGAAATGATTTTATAAATTTTATGGGTTTTTATATTTAAACATGAAGAAATTATGTATTTTTATTTTTAGTAAATATAAAATTGGATAAAATTCCAAATAAAAATTGTGCATGCTCAAGCATGGTGTCAGACATCTATGATAATTTTCCTACAATTTTAGAGCAACAAAAATACTTAATATGCATTAAATAAGAGAAAATAAAATGTTATAGGAATAAGGACCTATATGTAGTTTATATAATTTTTAAAATCATTTAATAACAAGTTCAGTGAACATTAGGATATATACACGGTGGGTAGAAGGACTTAAATATAATATCGAAAAAGTGTGAGGTCCTATTTGTAAGTTTAACAAAAAAATTACACTAATTAAAATACTTACAGGACTGAACTTAAAACAAGAAATGCATGGGGGTTAAGTGCAATATACCTCAGGGGTAGTGCGTGCGGCCAGTGCTGGTGCTATCAAAGGGATGAGCAGATGCCTTGTGTCGCCACTTATTCCTATACAGTTTGGATACTGCTTCGCTTCGATACCAATGACCTGGATTATATCAGGGTTGTCGCTTGCATATGACGAAGGAGGAAGAATAGGGAAGAACATATTCCATGTCTTCCTTCGTTCATTGATTCCCATTGGACTCGAGCCAGCTCTAGTGAAGATGACCAGCTCCAAAGCTTACTGGGATCCTTCTACATCTACAGGAGCTCCAGCTAAGTCCAAGCCTTGTCGGAGGAGTCCGGTAATGTTTTCTTCTACGAGCACCTGAGCAATGAAACCTCCATCAAATCCGACTCCCAAGTGCTTCCTATAAAGTCCTTTCCTGCACAATATTGGTGGCTCAAACACGAGCGTCCACGACCAGAAATGAAGTTGAGGTGTACATGGGAGTTGAATAAGGATCTCTGACGATGGGGTGACAAAGTGGAGATTGGAAACTCGATTCGTAAAGAGTCAAGATGACTTGATGGCTCAAAGATATGTATAAGGTGAAGGGGGAGGTGCAGAGATGATCAGTCGGGGTAGAAATATGTGAATCACGATGGTGACAGTGGCCGGAGCTCTAAGCTTCGGTGAACTATGATCTGATAAATTAAAGCTACCAAACATGAAAATAAAGTAAACTAACCATACGACTATGCTAAGGAATCAAAATTCAATTAAAAACATAAATAAAACAACTCGATAGGGGTTATCAGGAGCAGATGGGAACCTCGTCGGAGGTGGTCCAATGATGGGTGGATCTTTCCCCCTCCGCCTTATCCACATCACAAATCTGGGAGTTTTTTTCACCAAGGAGCTCTCCCTTGAGTTGATTTTTGAAGTTAGATGGAGTGAAATGGATAAAAAAGAAGTCGAAGGTCCTTATTTGTAAACATTGATGACTAACAACTTCGGCTAGAGGTTACGTGAAGTGGGGAAGGGTTTGGTAAAGGCTAGGAGATGGGCATGAGAAAGGGTAGTGGTGGTTAGAGGATGGTGGAGTGGTCGAGGGAGATGGAGATATGGGGGAGGAGTAGAAAAATGGAGAAGAGGGGCACTCGTGACTCCGACATGAGTCATAGGGTCAGGCAAGGACAGTTGACCTGAGGTCAACTTCCCTTAGATTCTCATTGGTCCACGTAGGACCAAATGAGGCAAAACAAAAATTAAATACCTTGTTAATTCAATAATGAATATTAATGTATTTTATTAATCAAAGCTCGAAATACAAAACAATGTTTTTATTTTTCAAATTATTTTATCATCAATTTTATTTATTTTTTAACTTAATTTATTAGGTGTTAATTCTTACAAGTGTATATATAGGTATATTTACGTATATTTTGCCTTTTTATTTTAAGTTTGTTTTTTAATATATATTAACATATATTTTATAAATTTACAATATAATTCAATACTTTTTTTATTTTATTTATATAATTTTATTTATATACATAAATAATTGTACGTATATATATTATATGTACAATAAACCTATATTTTAATGTATTATTTATTTCAATGTATTTATTAGTTTTATTTTGTATTTATATTTGTAATAAATTATAAATGATATTTTCAATTATTTAAAATATAAAAAGTGAAAAATATAAATAATAAAATATATGAATACTATATACAAATACACAATATAATGGATCCCCAGAAAGCTGACTTGTGCATCTTAACTACATATTTAATGAAACCATCTTCATTAGATAGATAATTTGATTTTAAATAAAATGAAAATGAGTTTGATACAATTTGAATTTATATGGAGAAGATATTGATCTGTTATATTTGGTTTACATCTTTTTTATCTTTTCGCCCCAGTTGTATTTTACACCATTTTTATTGGCTATTATTTTTATAATTTTATTTGTATTTTTATATACAAGTTTCATGTTGGAAATATTATTATTTGAGATGTTTAAAATAAAAATAAATAGTACAAAATAGGAATTTTAAGGGTAAATAATTAGGCTTTTATGATGTGTATTTGGGCCCTTATCTCCCCCAAATTTATTTCTGATCAATCAAGTCGATATTGACTCGGTCGTGGGGTTTATGGTCATTCAATATCTTTTATAATTCTTTTTTCTTTTCTTTATTCTTTTATTTTGGATTAAATACATGTTTTTGTTCGGTAATTAGAGACTAATTATAGTTGAGTAATGAATACTAATTTATACAAGTTAACAGTATTTACGGGTGTTTTGATAGGGATTTAAAGATAAAATGGAAGAATAAAGGTAGATGAATGGCTATTCATCAAACTTGGGAAACCACACAACCTCTTTAGCAGCATCCGATGATGTATGCATTTCGTTTCAGCTATCGAGTGAGTCATGGCATATTGTTTCTTGCTTCTCTAGCTCACATCACCATTGTTCAACAGGAATAAGAATCTTGAATTTGGATTCATATCATCCAAATCTGATTGGAAGTTTGAATCTGTGTACCCTTATACTTGGAGATCATGATATCCATAAATCAAGATGTAGTCATGGGTTCTTCTTAGATATTTGAATATGCTTTTCACTATGATCCAATATTTCTCTTCATAGCAGGATCGGTCGCATATTATCACTCTTCATGGTAAAGGTTTAGTCTTGTACACATCATGACATAAATCAAGCTTCCTACAATCGATCCATAAGGGTATCCTATCATGGCCTTTCTTTTCCTCAACAGTTTCTAGAGCCATATCTTTATTGCATGTTTGGTTACTGGGACGGAGTGAGTCGTGGTATCTTCTGTGAATAATTGTTGTTTGGATGGTTATGAGAGTTGGGAGAGGATTGGGATAAGGAATGTGATGTGATGTCACCTTGATTTGTGATGGATATCCAACCCAGGAATGTATAGTGGTACACTAGGGTACCCAGAAACCAAACGGGCCCTTAGATAGTTGAATACCATATCTTAAAGGAAAGAAGCCCTTCTTGGAATTATTCATGTTGAATTTTTCCAAGATTTTCTTGATATGTCCTTGCTACAATAGTCCCAATACCCTCTTTCTCTGTTTCTGAACAATTTCAGACCCAAGATGTAAGAGGCTTCTCCATGATATTTCATCTCAAAAGTATGGGACAACCAGATCTTAACATTTGTTAGCGTCCCATTATCATTCCCAATGATAACAATGTCATCTATATAAAACACAATGGACATGACAATGCTCCCACTGAGCTTCTTGTATACATGTAGCTTATCCGGATTCTGAATGAAATCATAACTCTTTATAATTTCATTGAATCGAATGTTCCAACTATGAGAAGCTTGTTTGAGATCATAGATGGATTACTTCATCTTGCACACTTTACTTTCCTCAACTATGAAGCCTTAGGGCTATTCCATATCGGTATCCTCTTTGAGGTATTTATTGAGGAAGCATGATACACTAAGGAAGAGTGTTAACCAGAATTGTAGTGTTACCATGGGACGCAATTTCTATAGGTTGCGGTTAAAGTAAGAGGATCTTTCCTGAATATACTCGTGAAAAAAGATAAGGGTGTATGTCCTTTAACAACACTAACTCTTAAGATTGTACCAAGAACAATACTTTGTTATTTCTATCGTATATTTTAACACTAAGGTTTGAAGTTCAAGATATAGTTCACTTCGATTCTTTTAAGATGAAAGTAGTAAATTCAAGTAGATGTTCAAACAGGATGTGCCTTTACTGAAAGTAAAATGTGGCAGCTGAAAAATGTTTTTTAACTCCTTTTATTTAAAACTATGTAATTAGATTTTAACTTGGTAAACTTATGAAACTACATTGGATTATCTTTTTGATTTCAATTGGAAAACTAAATGGTGTTGGAGGGAAGTTGAGAATTCCTAAATTTGAAACAATGAGAGTTTAGATGGAGTTTTAGTACCACATCTAATAGTTCTAAAACTTTGATGGAATTGTATATGAGTCCACACTCTAAGCTCTTATACCAATAGTAGAGAGGAGGAATGGATGACAACACGTGCACATGTGCTTTGTTTGCCCCGGCTCCATTTTTGGCTCGGGATCAGGAGACTCAATTCTGGTCTTAGATCTTGATAATTTTGCTATGGATTTCATTTAACAGGTCAAATAAATTAATTCTACAAATTACTTGAGACTAGACCGCTATGAAAATTCGATTTGACCCAACATTCCGGACTTAGCCATCGTTTCAAAAACCAAAGAGTGCCGGTTGAGGGGTATTGTCCAAAATTGAAAGATCGTGCATTAGGTCTTCTTAAACCTATCCCCATATCCTATGCCATTTTCTTCACATGTAAGAATACGTCTCTCGCCCTTTCTCTTGGTTCTTCCATCGCAACTGCGACTCTTTTCTTTTCTCGGATGTGGTTCTCTGATGTATTCTTGAGAACAATCTCGTCGAAGTGCGTGGACGATGATCGTGCTTTATCGTATCCTGGGAGTGGATCGCTGATATCCTTCGCACCGGTATTGTGTGGGTGATATTTTTTCTAAGGCCCTTTTTGGTTGGAGAATAGGCCCTGGAATAAGGGGTCAATTTTCCTCCCGACACGGTTCTCAGTGGTACGACTATTCCCCATTATTTCTTATTTCACTCTTATTCCTATCTTTATCCCACTCTACCTATCTTTATTTCACCTTATTCCTATCCTCCAGCCGAATAAAGAATAGACCCTTATTCTGCTTATTCCCCATCCTTATTCCCGAATCGAACACACCCTAAGGATAATCCATTACATGGGTATTTCAGTGATCTCTAATCTAATCTCTTTACTGTCTTGTTTGCTGCAATTGGTTTGCTCTTTTGCCTTTGATGGATTTTGTCATAATATATTGCATCAATGTTCTAATATGTTCCTGCATGCATTTTGTGATTATGATACAAATCAGAAATGCATGATTATAATCCTTTTAATCCGTGATGCATTATTAATGATTCATTTTCATTTGAATAATTAATGTTTATTGCATACCTTGTTGATTTTGTTAACAAGATGTCGTTATTTACTTCTTAATAAGAGGTTTCTTTATAAAGTTCAACAATTTACATATTATATATTTTTACCCATGTAAAGCACCTGTGTTTAGTGAGGTATTATTTTGTATTACCGACACAATATACATGGGCATAGTTGTATATTGACAAAGTTTTCCAAAAAAAATCAATATCTGTTTTCGTATTATATTTTATCAAAAATTATGAAGCATTTCAATATCTGTATCCTTCAAAATTTTCAAAGGGAAAATCATCTTCGTATTTATATCATTTGAAAATACATATGCATATGCATACTTACACAAAAATAGATACAATTGTGGACAGACAAAAAAGTATATCGTTATCCAGTTTCATTCGTACCTTGAAGAGTTCATACCCGTCACCAGATATATGGTATTGTACGGACATATGTTATCGGTTTCTTTCTATAGTCTATGCGTCACTAAATTTATGGTATGGCATATTATATTTGATTTGTTTCATTTTCATGCTCTGCATCCTTGCATGGTTGTCAAACTGACAAGGAAATCTTTGCAAGGCAGTCAGATCGATATTTGATTACTTCATAAAATATTCTTTATTTTCTCATCTGAGGAAAAAAATAGTTACATTCGACTATGATTTATGCAACCCAATTTATTGGCTACCTAAATTGCATGAGATTTGCGTGATATATATGGAAATATGAAATTTCATTGACCTCCGAACGCAAGAATCCAGATGGTGTGTGAACATATAAGTTAGGTACGTAAGGGGGCGAGACTAAGCTCTAAATTCTGAATTATACGAAGTCGATTTTTAGATTTCACCTGATATCGAAATTTCAAAAGAAATTTCAACAATTAACACGCGGGTGCTTTGATTCGAGAAATCGTAAACCAAGGAAGTTTCCTGGATAATTCGCCGAATCGTCCAAGTGGCAGGAAGTGCGGGTACTTAAAACGTGAGGCGTTTGATCAAGATCGAGCGGTTTCACGAAAAGAACTTACAAACATTCAAGATACCCTGATTTCGTCTGAACCATTCGATCTTAATCGAACGGCTCATATCGCTTCCATCATTACAGCCAGCTTCTACGGTACTGCAGTGGATCCATACTACTATACGTATAGTGCGGATCATCTGCTGTGAATGGCCCCTACTGTGACGTAGGAGATCCGTCAGATGGAAAATGGACGGACCTGATAGGAGGCCCACGAGGATCCCCTGCGCTACTCATACGAATCGGCCCCCTGTACGGGGCCCCATTGTTCACGCGCATTTGTCCAAACAAGAGGTGAGACTTTGATTTATTAGATTAAAATAAAAAAACTCATTTCAAATCAAGTTTTAGCAAAATTTGAACATATTTTTTTGATAGGTAATAAGAACTTTGTATTCCACTATACTAAACAAAAATTACAAGGGGAACACTTCCCAGTATGTAGCTAATCAAAAATTTCAAGGCCTCCACAGCCAACACGGCTGTAGGGAGGGCACCAAATATTTAACCACTGCAAAGCACAACAGTATCGTGTAAAGCACAGGAAAAAAAGGTGAGACCAAATCCAGTCAAAATGTCAGTGAAATCCTCACGGTGGAGATTATATTCCTTGCAAGCATATCCGCATCAGAGCTGCGCCCGGAGTTCCAATGGCTATTACGTTCTTTCCATATCTCCCAGACGGTGGCTCAACCCAACCTTCGGAGGGTGACAGAGGGGAGTTGGTCAATCCACTGAACGATGTTGATGAGTGATCGAGAAGGCGACTGCGGAAGACCCAGGCCCACCAGGACCAAATCCCACGCATCCGCAACAAAACTGCACTGCAAAAATACATGTTCGCAAGATTCATTGGCATTCTGGCACAAGTAGCAAAGAGCGGAAAGATTAATCCCAATCTTTTCTAATCTGTCCAGTGTTGGTAGCCTATTGAGGAGGGCCCGATACAACGTGCAGGAGTGCCGAGGCACCACTCCCTTGCTCCACACAACACCCGCCCAAGGAGCCAACGGGCCCCGATGCCTGATCGCATCCACCGCCGACGAGAAAGGGAAACCATGAGGCACACTAGTAGGAGAAAGTGAGTTAGCAGAGCTCGGGAAGCATCCCCAGAAAGTGTCTCTTCCCCGGAGCAGCGCCTTCCAAATCATCGAGTCCCCACGCTTGGCCCTAGCCTCCCTGAAAGAGCAGCCAGACAGGTACTTAGACCTCATGTAATCCGCCCAGAGAGAGTTATCCGCAGTGAGGAGCCTCCAGGTCCACGCAAGCAGTGCAGCGTCACACAATATCAACGTGGACCGAAGCCCCAGTCCACCTTCAGACTTTGGGAGGCAAATCGTGTCCCAACAGACATAGTGCCTTCCAAATCCCCAAAGGAAGTTTGCACACAATTTATCAACCCTAGATGCTTCACCCTTGATATAAGGGTCCCGCCAACCCAATATAAGGAGATACCATTGATGACAGAGCAAAGTAGTTGCGCCCTCCTAGCCAAGGAGAGTGTATTAGCCTTCCATCCTCCAATCGTTGCTTTGATTCTGTCCTCAAGGTTGTGCGTGGGGGAGCCTCTGCCCCGCGAGGAAGTAAGCGGCAACCCGAGATAGGAAGTAGGAAAAGCACGCGTAAAGACGCCCAGCCGAAGGGTGCAACCGAAGTCAGGGGGCACATTTTTCGATCTGAAAAGCTTACTTTTGCGGGCGTTCATCCGAAGCCCGGAGATATTTTCAAATTCATCAAGGACATTGGCGACCGCAAGAAGCGAGGAGGAGGGGGTCTTATAGAAAAATAAGAGATCATCCGCATAAATGATGTGAGTGGGTGCCAAAGTTCTCCCATAGCCCAAAGGCTTGATCAACCTTTTAATCACAGCCGCCTCCGTCAACATGGTGAGAGATTCCATACCCACAACGAAGAGGAGCGGGCTAAGGGGGTCACCCTGCCGCAGACCCCGCGTGCCTTTGAAGAAACCAACGGAAGTCCCATTCAAGAGGATGGAGAAGGAAGTAGTAGTGATGCAGTTCCTTATCCATGGAATCCACGTGCAGTTAAAACCCATAAATTCCAGCGCCTTCAGGATGAAAGAATGATCAATTGTGTCAAACGCCTTAGTGAGGTCCACCTTAAGGCAAGCTCTCTGAGAATTCCTTTTGCAATCAAAGGCTTCAATCAATTCTTGTGCCAGGCGCGTGCTGTCCCCAATCGATCTGCCCTTGACAAAGGCCGTTTGATTAGATGAGATAAGATTGGGTAGCACCACCGCCAAACGCATGGCAAGAAGCTTAGCAAAAATTTTATAGATCACATTGCAACAAGCAATGGGTCTATAATCTCCCAGCCCCAAAGGAGACTCCACCTTAGGGACCAAAGTGAGAAAGGAATGGTTGACTTCACGAACCATGCTGCCCCCGCTATGGAGAAAGTCCATGGCAGCGCAAACGTCAGACTTCACCAATCCCCAGTGTCTTTTAAAAAATCCAGCATTAAAACCATCCGGGTCCGGGGCTTTAGTGGAAGGAATGCTACAAAGAGCATCCCAGACCTCTAACTCGCCCCAAGGTCGAACTAACCAGGAGCTAGCCTCACACGTAAGCACCATGCGAGGGGCAGGGGGGTCAGGCCTAGAGGGCTGGTTATCACACGGGTCAAGAAGAGCCTCGAAAAAGTGAATCACCTCCTTAGCAACGTCGGAACTTGTATCCACAAGATGCCCATTGCCGTCAAGAAGGGATGGAATGTAATTCCTCGAGATCCTTCTCTTCGCCGAAGAGAAAAAGAAATTTGTGCTCCTGTCACCGAGTTGTAGCCAATCCACTCTACTCTTCTGTTTCCAGGCGGACTCGAGGTCATCATCTAGCTTAGTCATGTACTCCTTGGCATCAAAATCAAGTTGAGCAAAATGGGGGTCTAGAGGGGAGTCGCTTAACACGCCATTTATCTTCGATAGAACAGCATCCATATCCTTAGCCTCATTGAATATATGCGCCTCCTTGCGCGCCCATTCCCCCAAGGCCCTCTTCACGGCCTTTACCTTCTGCATCAAACGAAATAATGGATTGCCCATGACGCGACCCGTGTCGATCACGCATCATTAACAATCTCCAAAAATTTGAACATATTCCCTAACGAAAGGACCATCACAACTGCGCGATCTTCGAATGGAAATAACCGCCAGCTGTCTTTATGTACTCCCACACCTCACTTAGCTCTTTTCCTTCTTATTTGCACCAAATCTCTTAGGGCACGTTTGTATATACGATGGAATGCAATCACGACAAGAATGAAATTAACGTAAGAATAGAAAGCAATAAGTTTTTCCATTCCAGTATTTGATTCATATTAAGAATTGAAATATTTATCATGAGATACATTTCTTTCTTATGTTTGAAAGGAAAAAGAATAGAAATAAAATAACCTTCCTTTGATATATTTTATTAAATAGAAAAAATAATTGGTATCATCCAACTTATTTTTTCATATAGTTAATATATTTCATATAAGGAATGAATAGTCAAATTTAAATGGAAATAACTTTGATTTTTTCCATACAATTGATGTATTTGATATATCCATATATGTATCCCCTAGAATGTTTTATTATCATATATGTATCCATATTCTAAAAAATTGAAAATGTTAAGGATATTCGTATTTGCAAAAAAATAAAAATACATATCCATGTGTTTATACATATACACTAAAATGTAACCTGTATCTATATCTAAAAATTAAAGATGGCATACATATCCATATCTATAGCTGCAAAAAAACGATTTCCATATCCATATCCGTTTCCGTAAAAAAATCCTCATCCATATCCATATCAGTATTCATAAAAAAATAAAATCCATATCCATGTCTGTATATGCATCCGTAAGAATATAATCGGTATCCATATCTTAGGAAAAAATGAAAATTGCATCAGTATCCATATCCATATTAGAAAAAAATCTCATATCACTATCCATATCCATATTTAGACAAAAAATAAAATAAATAAATAAATATCCATGTTTGTATTAGTATCTGCAAAACAAAATAATATCTGATATATTTTATCCATATAAGAGGGTAAATGTACTGGGGACACAGGATGTGAGCTGTGATAGGTGTGGTGAACATGTAGAGACCACAGAACATCTTTTCTTCAAGTACGAGTCTTTGGTGAAGGTTTGGAAGGAGATGACTTTGTCGTGGGTTGACATCAGCGGATCGACGAACTTCTGGGAGGCAATCAGGAGGGTGGGAAGAAATTCCACGAACGACATCTCAATACCTTTTTTGCGGTGATTTGGACTATTTGGCTAGCAAGGAACGTTTGCTCTTTAAGAATCAACCTTTTTATGCAGAAAACATCGTGTCATATTGTAGGGCTCTCTTGAGTCTATGGGGCTCTAGATAATGATTGGTGTGATTTTGGTGTTATAAATATAATATAGTTTTTTTGAGCTGACTCCCAAATTGAGAGATCACCCTCATTTGCATAAAAAAATATTTTATCCATATAATATTTATATTAAATATATGCATTTATATCCTTGGAATATCTTATAACCATATTTGTATCCATATCCAAAAAAAATTAACTATATATATATATCCGTATCCACAAAAAAATCCCATATCGATCTATGTCAGTATTCATATATACATATATTTGTAACTTATCCGATATTTTGCATCCATATATTTGTATCCATGTCAGTGTCCATGTATCCATGTCAAAAAAACTATCCATGTTGACATCAAAAAATAAAAAAAAACATATATCCATGTCGATAACCATATATTTGTAACAATGATATATTAATTATAAAATATTAAAGAAGAATATATTCATTAGCATTTCTAAGGTGGAATCACAATTCCTATGAGGTACCTAGGATTGGCAATTCTCATAAATGAGGGAATCTGATTTCCTTTGTAATCATTATTCCTGCCTTAATATGATCTAACAAATACAGGAATAGAATCGACCAAGGAATGTTGATTCCATTCTTACCTCTATTCATGCGTAACAACCGCGCCCTTAGTTCGGATTGCATTACCACACTTTCAGTCACGGTGAAGGGAAGATCGACGGAGAGAGCTCTCAAGAAGACAAGCCAGCACTGAAGAAAGCCCCCTGGAGTCTGGACAGTGGACGAGTACAACGTCATGATGGAGCACATCACAAGGAACGGCGCACGCGACTGGAGCTCCATTCAATCCAAAGGCCTCCTCCCGAGGGCCGGCAAGTCTTGCCGCCTCTGGTGGGTCAACAAGCTCCGACCCGGCTTGAAGACGTAAGCCAAAAGAAAATCCAGCTTATCAATTTATTGGATTAGCATAATGATAACTACTAACATTTAAGATTCAAGTAATGCATAAGTTGTTACCGTTGGTGTTAGAATTTGTTATTTTCATGGGTATTGAGATTGTGGATGTACGTTTTCACCGGAGGAGGAGCAGATCGTGATCAACTTGCAAGCGGAGATTGGAAACAAGTGGGCAACAAAGGATGGACAACGACGTGAAGAACATCTGGAGCACGAGGCAGAAGAGGCTGGCTAGTAGGTTCCTTCCATTCTGGAGGCCATAGGAAGCATCCGATGTAAAATCACGGCAAGAATCCAATATGTGCTGTGCCACCAACAGTTATGGTACTGGTATCTAATATCAAATAGTTTCAGTGATTACACAAAATGTGATGCTAATTGTCACTATCCGTATAGCAAGGCTAAATAGTTTCAATTTATGAAGAAATCCATGTAGCACTGCAAGCACTAGAAACTTATATCTGGTTGGTGTTTTTTTCTTTCAGATTGACCCCGGAGGTTTATTTTCCTGTGGAGAAGAATCATCCAATGACGAATTCAGCAGATCTTCAGAAGATTGGGAAATCGACGATGCGGATATATTTGATTTACGGGATGATGACGATGATGATGATGCGTGTTACTCCGTTCCAGATGTGGTGCAGTCCCTTCCTCCTTTTGAAACCGATGGTGAAAGGAAGCCTTGCTTAATCGACTCGCAGCTCCCTCAGTTCTACTTCCCGCAACTCCACAAGGAGCTCCTTGATCTCCCCCTCCTACACTACAAGAAAAATGAGTTGTGGTCCCGTAATGTGGCTATGCAAACTTGTGACTACGCATGTAGCTACAATTCCGTGGCCAAAGTCTTCAAATATCTAAGGAGAATATTCATACAAGAGTTGTGGGCACGAAAAATTTTGTGGTCACTTGTAGTGGTCACAATATATTCATGGTTAGAGAATTCTCGCGACAAGACTTGTAGCTACGGCTACTGGTCACGACGTGTTGTGGTCAGAGCTCAATTCCGATGCTACAAGCCCCACATTCGTGTACATAGTTCTGTAATCATAACTTGTTTTCCTTGTAGTACTACCTGTGAAGGTCAGGAGCTCTACCATGGGTTCGATGACATGGCTTTTGACGATCCCGATGGTTGCAGCATCCTTCATGAGGAAGCTCCTTTGTTAGGATTAGATTGCCGTTGTGGTGACATTGATCGATCCGAGGATGCAGGATGGACTAGACCAGGAAATTGAAAGCTTGTTTAACAAATTCCTGGTGGATATGTAGATTATGATCCATTGCCACCTCGTAGTTTGTCAGAATTGTAGTTGGATTTTTATTGTATTATTGAACATGTATTCTAGGGTTTAATTGAATCCATATGTGTGCATACAAGGTTAATGCGTGACATTCGTGAAGAGAATACTGCAAGTCTGCAATGAATGATAGGAAAAACGATGTCCTTAACACGAATGGATCGATGTGAATAGATTTCGGGTTGGATTTCATCATGGACTTGGCTGCAAGGTTTGATAAATAGATCCCACTATCGAAAGTTAACTACAATCCCACTGTAAAGGTAACCAAAGAAATATATTCTATGGATGCAAATGACAGCACTGATAGATCTAATAACTTGATAGATCTATAAACTTAATCAAGAAAATCTAAGATACTTAAAAGTTACCGGAATCCATCGCAGCGGAAGTGAAGCAATGAAATTGGGATTTCCTTCTCCTTCTCAACAATTGCCTAACATGCTTGAGTAATGGATCCTCTTGCATTCATTAGTTGAGGGAGAGGGGACCCCAATACATATTTATAAAACATGATGGTTACCTATCCATTAAGGTAACCACCAAAAGCAACCTCCCAATGATGCATCCTTTCATCATTAATCATGAGCCACAAAATAAGAAATAAAATTAAAGTTGGCAACTACCATATATGGTAGTTGCATGTATATAATTTCTTACATTCTCCCACTTGGCTCATGTAGAAAATTTGTTGCTTTACATTTGTCAAGTTAAACTCTATTAATATGAATCTTGGCGGTAGATACCTTTCAAGCAGATATATCCTTCCAAGTATTACAATACTAATAGTTTATTTATCATGACAAATCCTTATGTGTTTATATCCAGATATTAACACGGGTCCTTTCTTTATGTCTGTTCATTAATTGCATGCAACTGAAATATAACAGACAATAAACAACGAGATCATTATACCAAAACTTAAGGTGTACACACATGGATATATTGATATTATTACAAGGTACTAGATAGGCCCATTTCAGTTACATGATTGATGAATAAATAAGGCGGCAAACCCTTTGTCATAGGATCCGCAATCATGTACTTAGTACCTATATGTTCAATCAATACTAAATGGTCTCTAACTTTCTCTTTAACAACAAGATATTTAATGTCAATTCTCATTCCGGCACGCGTATACTTGTTGTTGTTGGCGAAAAATACGGCTGCAGAATTATCACAATAAATATTTAATGGTCTTGAGATTGAATCCACTATCTTAAGACCCGCAATGAAATTCTTTAGCCAAAGTGCTTGTGTAGTAGCCTCGTGACATGCTACGAATTCTGCTTCCATGGTACTTGATGCGACAAGTGATTGTTTCACACTTCTCCATGAAATAGCACCTCCAGCAAGCAGAAAGATGTATCCAGAGGTAGATTTTCTATCCTCCTTACTTCCTGCATAATCCGAATCCGAATAGCCAATAACTTCTAAGGAATCTGAATGCCGGTAGATTAGCATAAAATCCTTAGTTCCTTGCAAATATCGCAAGACCTTCTTTGCCGCTATCCAATGGTCCATGCCTGGATTGCTTTGATGTCTACCCAACATTCCAACTGCAAAACATATATCTGGTCTAGTGCATGTTTGTGCATACATTAGACTCCCAATGATAGATGTATATGGAATGTCTTTCATCTGTTCCTAATCTAAATTATTTTGGGGACATTTGAATGAAAAAAATTTATCTCCTTTTACCATAGGTGCTGGAGTAGGAGAACAATATTTCATTCCAAATCTCTCTAATAATTTTTCAATATAGGCCTTTTGAGACAATCCAAGTACTCTATGAGATCTGTCTCTATGAATTTCAATGCCAATGACATATTTAGCATCGCCCATATCTTTCATTTCAAAATTATTAGAAAGGAACATCTTTGTATCTCGCAACATCCCAAGATCATTACAAGCAAATAAAATGTCGTCTACATAAAGGACTAGAAAAGTATATTTACTCCCACTCGTCTTAAGATATATACAATTATCAACAATGTTCTCAACAAAACCAAAAGAAGTTATTGCATTGTTGAACTTAATGTACCATTGACGAGATGCTTGTTTTAGTCCATATATAGACTTCCTTAATTTACAAACCAAATGCTTGTTATTATCTAAAATAAAACCCTCAGGTTGTCGCATGTAAACATGTTCATCTAAGTCCCCATTAAGAAAAGCTGTTTTCACATCCATTTGGTGTAACTCTAAATCATAATGAGCTACTAATGCCATGATTATTCGTAATGAGTCCTTTCGTGATACCGGAGCGAAAGTCTCATGGTAATCTATGCCCTCCTTTTGAGTGAAACCTTTAGCCACAAGTCTGGCCTTATATCTCTCAATGTTGCCTAATGAGTCTTTCTTAGTTTTAAAGACCCATTTGCAACCAATAGATTTCGCTCCTTTGGGTAGCTCTACCAAGTCCCATACTTGGTTTGCACTCATAGAATCCATCTCCTCCCTCATGGCATTATACCATTTAGTAGAATTAATTCCACTCATGGCATGTGAAAATGATATTGGATCCTCTGAAATTCCTGTATCGTAATCACATTCTTGTAGGTATGTTATGAAATCTGATGAGATTGTAGATTTTATTACCCGACCAGATCTAGTTGTAACAACACCTTGTTGAACAGTTGGTGCTATTTCAACTTGATTTTCAGGTAGTGGAGGATTCACCATTGGTTCAACCAAAGGAATATCTTGGACTTGAGGGACAACAATATCTTGATGTTGTGTCTCATCCATGATATCATGTTGAATATTTTGCTCCTCCCTTTCTAGTGGTATAACAAGATCCGGTAATTCATCAAGTATAATGTCTTTAATTACCATACTGCTCCCACTTTTCTCGCTATTTTCCAAAAATATAGCATTCCTTGATTCTATAATACTCGATTCCCTATTTGGACAATAGAATCTATAACCTTTAGAGCCTTCTGGATAACCAATGAAGTATCCACTTGTAGTCTTCATATCCAATTTTTTCTCATGTGGGTTATAGATTCTAATCTCAGCTTGACAACCCCAAATGTGTATGTGTTCCAATCTTGGTTTCCATCCCTTCCAAAGCTCAAATGGAGTGGATGGAACCGCTTTTGATGGAACTCTATTTAATATATACACGGCTGTCTTTAGAGCTTCACTCCAAAAGGATAAAGGCAATGAGGAGTTACTCATCATACTTCGAACCATATCCATTAACGTACGATTCCGTCTTTCGGCAACACCGTTTTGATCCGGTTCACCGGGCATTGAAAATTGATGTTCAATGCCTTCATCCTTAAGAAATCGCGCAAATGGTCCAAGTTTTTGTTCTCCTCCAACATACCTACCATAATACTCACCACCTCTATCTGATCTCACAATTTTAATTTTCTTTTCTAATTGTTTCTCTACTTTTATTTGATAATCCTTAAAAGCATTTATAACTTCTGATTTTTCAAATAAAAGATAAAGATACATGTAACGTGAGAAATCATCTATGAATGTGATGAAATATTTTTGACCACTAAAACATTCCACAGGAAACGGACCACATATGTCAGTATGTATAATTTCTAAAAGACTAGTACTTCTCCTTGACCCTTTAGCATGTTTGTTGGTATGTTTTCCCTTAATACATTCCACACAAACACTAGAATCAGTAAAATCTAGAGTATCAATTACTTCATCATTTACTAATTTCTTGATCCTTTTAATGGAGATGTGACCTAATCTTTTATGCCAAAGCATTGATGACCGATTAATATTACGTTTTCGCTTTTTACCAACTACATTGTAAACAAGGAGATTATTTTCAAAATGTGGATCTAAGTGTAATTTATATAAATAGTCCACTAAGCCACCTGTACTAATCAACTTGTCATTCTTAAACATTTGGAAAGATGTACTTTCAAATGAAAATTTGTATCCAAGATTACAAAGTCTAGATATTGAAATTAAATTTCTAGACAACTTGGGTACAAAAAATACATTTTCCAAATCAAGTACATGGCCAGTTTTCAAAATGAGCTGTTGCGTTCCAATCGCTTCAACATGTGAAGTCATGCGATTTCCCATATAAACGCTTTGCTCATTTTTTAGTGGCATCCTTGTTTTCAGAAAGCCTTGGATGGAGTTGGAAATATGAATTGAATTACCAGAATCAATCCACCAAGTATTAATTGGAACATCAATGAAATTAGACTCATGACATACATGACATTCAAGAATCGAAACAGAATTTATAACATTGAATTGAGTAGACATGAAAGCTGAACTATCTGCAATAAATTATAACGAGACAACCACAATAAGCAAATAACTCAAGCATAAAACTTAATTCAAAATACTAACTTATTTAATATTTTGAGAAATCAATGTACTATCATTACAAGACTTGCTGTGGCTAAAGAATTGTAATATACAATTGATTTTTCTTAATAAATGAGACAAATAAATTTCGAATATTTATTAGAAATTCCGTACCTGTGGGCATTAGAATAACTAATAAAAAATTTATTTTTCTCATTCCAAAAAATGTCCAATTAACTCCGTCACTTAATGTCAATATTGGCATTGTTATCCTAGATGCTGTGGCTACTCTTGGATAACTAACCAATAATTACTCATTACAAGAAATAATATGTATAATATGAACCGATCAGATGCTGTGGCTACTCCTCCCGATTCAATTATACATACTTATTTGAATGACTTTAAAGGGAGTTAATCAAGTTATTACCATCATGTAGATGTGATATGATGCCATTAGTTCAAATAATTGAACTTTAGCACTTAATGCAATTATTGAGATTGTTATCCAAGATGCTGTGGCTACTCTTGGATAACTAACCAATAACTACTCAATGTCAAGAATAAATATGTATAAAATGAATCAATCGGATGCTGCGGCTATTCCTCCCGATTCAATTATACAAATCATGCCAAAATGACATCAAACGGCTTAATAAAGTAATGAAGAATGATAGTAAATGTATGGTTAGTACACAAGGTGTTATCAACAAGTCCAAACAAGTGGCTGGTATAATAATGATATAAACCACACATTTTTGTGTACTAACAACGTGTATAACTAAACAAGAATGCTTGGTCTTTCACCATCAATGTCCATTTTTAACATTTGAAACACAGATTTGTTGCTGTATCCAAAAAAAAATTTCCAGAGTTTGATAATATAAACAATATGCGTATGAATTAAATCACACGGGTGTCGTGGAGTAGTTGGTTACCATGTCTATCTTATGCACAGGAGGTCTCCAGTTTGAAACTTGCCAACGCCAATTTTTTTTTAATAATAATAAGCATATGCGTATGAATTAAGCATATGCGTATGAATTAACACGCATGGCAGTTATGGTGAAGTTGGTTATAATGCAATCTTACAAACTGAAGGTCACCGGTTCCAACCGGGGCAGTGCCAATTTTTTTTTTTTGCTTGGATACAGGCAACTTCTCAATATCCAGAAAAAAAAACGAAAAACAAGCACATTTTTTTAACAGGTGATAAACGGAGGGTATAGAAGAACAACTCTGGAAGGATACATATTATGTTATCCAAACACCAACTCTAGACGATTAAAACCATTATATGAATTGTCTAATACGTGAAATCCAACGGTGATGGAAAAAAATATATCTAATAGCAACTAATAGTACATGAAAGATCCGTACTATTCCTTTAGAAAACAACAACTAAATAGCTACTAATAAGATATTCATATCTCTAAATCTCAAGAATCGAGTAAATACAAAAGCTCTGATACCAATTGATAGATCTAATAACTTGATAGATCTATAAACTTAATCAAGAAAATCTAAGATACTTAAAAGTTACCGGAATCCATCGCAGCGGAAGTGAAGCAATGAAATTGGGATTTCCTTCTCCTTCTCAACAATTGCCTAACATGCTTGAGTAATGGATCCTCTTGCATTCATTAGTTGAGGGAGAGGGGACCCCAATACATATTTATAAAACATGATGGTTACCTATCCATTAAGGTAACCACCAAAAGCAACCTCCCAATGATGCATCCTTTCATCATTAATCATGAGCCACAAAATAAGAAATAAAATTAAAGTTGGCAACTACCATATATGGTAGTTGCATGTATATAATTTCTTACAACCACAACAATTCAAACCTATAACGACGACTTTTTTTAGGAGCGCAACGAATAGAATCTCGCTATAAAGTCTCATGATAAATGTATAATTCGTTGTTCGAATCAGTGTTATGTAAGTCGTCGTTAATTTTCACTAAAAAAATTGAGCTATAGTTACGGTTTTTTCAAAATCCGTCACTAAATTAGCCGTTGTTAAATATATAACGACGATATTATCGTTGCGAAATGATTTTTCATACTCAAAATAAGCGACGAATATCATATATGTCGTTATATCATTAGCAATGGTCCACATAGCGACATTTATTCGTTGCTATTTTTCAGACTTCTAATTAATCGACACTAAATTTTGAACTAAAATAATACCGACGATTAGTTGATATTTTGAAAAATAGCAATGGATAAGTATCGCTATGTGGACCATTGCTAATGATATAACAACATATATGATATTTGTCACTCATTTCGAGTACGAAAAATCATTTCGTAATGAATAATATCGTCATTATATGTTTAACAATGGCTAATTTATGACAGATTTTGAAAAAAAACGTCACTATAGCTTAATTTTGATGTAATGTTTATAGCAACAATTAAGTAACCGTTGATACACTTAAAATGGCAACGAATAAAAATCATCATGGATTTATATATTACGACAAAGAAAAATCACCATGAATTCATATTTTACAATGAATAAAAATCATCACTATTTGCAGTGACGGAGACAAGGGGGGGGGGGCGGGAGGGGGCTTGGCCCCCCTGTCTCCCAATAAATCCTTATTATATGTTACATAATAATAATAGTATATGATTTAAATACAATAGTTAAATATAAATACTAATTAGTTGTATAAAATGGCCCCCCATCTTTCATCTATAAGTTGTATATAATTCTTTCACCTTCATTTATGTTTTACAAGAACTACAAGTTATACATTTAAAGATGCGAACAATTATGGATATATCCGTATCCGATCCGTCGCCGTATCCGTTTTATTTTAAAATAGATACGGATATTGACATTGCTTTGATATCCGCAAACATTCATATCCGTATTCGTATATGTGTTTTCGTATATAAATATAGTCATATATTTATTTTTAACCATGTAGAACATAATTCTATACCTTTTTTACCATATTTTATAACATTACTCGTATGCGATCAATATCCGCTTTACATCTATACATGTTTTTGAGGATATGATAAGATACTTTTAATATCTGTCAATATCTGTATCAGCATACATATTCCTATTAAAAAAGGGATAAAGATTCGATAATACCTATATCCGTATATGTATCCATCCATTTGCATTTCTATATAATAACTACAAGAACAAATAAATATGTAGAGATTTTTAGTTCATCATTATATCGTATGTTATTTAATATATAATGATGAATAATATTTAATGAGATTTTTTTATGTTTGAAATTAGGAAAGAATGTAATATCCGTTGTTATATCAATACCATTGATACATATAGTAATGCTTAACCGTCACGATTTTAATATGGAGGATTAGTTGAGATTCTAAAAAATATGATAACGCTTATTGATCTGCCTTAATGATATAGTAATCGATATGACATTCATCTCTATTTTTTACATAAAATCATTTCGTAACAAATATTACGCGTAATTGTATATTTAGCAACGGATGAAATATTGATAGATTAAAAAAACATTCATACACACATTTCATTGTAGTGAACCATTCCCTTTATTAAAGATGTATAATTAAGTATTAGCATTTACATGTTATGTGCATTTCAACCTTTATGTCTTTTTATGAACTTTCATTTGAACATAAATAAATCCTTTAAAAATGTTGGATTATTAAAATAATTGACAAAATCTAGAATTTAAAGAGTAATTACACTATGCAAAATATACCAAAATAAGGGTATAAATGATTAGTTATGGACAAGCATATAAGTCTTTTTGTGATTTGAAGAATTTTATAAGGACCTTTTAGTCTATATAATGTTTGTTTGGATATTTATGTGAAATCGTAAGTTTATAGGTGTATCTTTGTAAGAATTCCTTGCAAATAAATGTTAATAATTAAAAAGATAAATAATAACAAAGATAAATTATATATATATATATAATGTATCTACATGTATATGTATGTATATGTGTATATGTATGTGTGTAGTCTCAGTAACTTGGCCCCCCCGGTAAAACTTTCTGGCTTCGTCCCTGACTATTTGCATACCATTTGACGTCTTTATTGTATATAAAAACTTTCTTCTGTCACTTAATAGAGTTTTCTATTTGGCTATTCATATTTATCAATGTTCTTTTTTGTCGCTAGATAACCAATTTCATTATAATTTTACAAGGCAGCACTTTTTTAGTTACTAAAAATAACACCAACAAATAGTTCATAGATTTAACAATGATTTATTTTTTATTATATAAATTAATATAATCATTTTTTTCTAAATACAATTACCTATATTGTTTAATAGTATTCGCATATCAACAATTTATTTCATTCTAATATCACTCAAGGATTTTCAAACATATGCATATATAATCATCAATTATGTCATTCACCAAAAGATAAAGTCCGTCACAATAGTAAATAAATATTATTGGAGATTAATGAATACATTAAAGCATATAACATTATTTTAAACGATGTGAAAACATCATAACATCAACTATTTTTTGGACTTGTAAGCTCTTAATGACCCATTGATGCAATAAAATTATTATTTTCCATCTGAATTGAATGTTTTTTTGCACTTAATTAAAGGTCCATCTATATGATTAGAGTTATGTACCATGACCATATTAAATACCATATAGTTGAGAGGACACAACTAACTTTATCATGTAATATTCAAGAATGATCTCTAGTCTGAGAGAAAATGGCAATCTTTCGTTAAAGACTGATTTTTGACAAACCTCTTGATGCATGTCCTCCGCATAGGAATTGAGATTCGGAGGTTTCGGAATAGTTAGGTCAAAATTGTTGACTTGAGGAGCTCGAGATATATTAAGACTTGAATCGTAACCAGAGACAAATATACATATATAAATCCAAAGATATGCATGAGACAAACCATTGCGTTGAATACCTTGCCAAGGTCCACGTACCGACGTGTTAGTGTGCATATGATGACATATGAGGTGTATGATCTCTTAAAGAGATCATACAGGTCAATACTTTATTGACCGGGAAATAGATCTCACTCATGAAATATTTTAGGTCAAATAGGATTCCGTGTATGGTCATCTCATTTATGAAATAAGACATTAATTCAAAATATTAATATATTATTTTGGAAAGAATATGATTAGTATTGTCGCTCAATTATCTACTGAGAAATCTACTGACATACCTTGGGAGAAGACCGTCGAACAAGGGTCTGAATTGGGTGTATCAAAATGTTCTAATTTATAGAATGAGGAAGTGTAGGGAATACTCTAGGTTTTCGCCTTCATAGAAGATCATATACCATGACACTTCCATTTGGAGGGAATGATGAAACTAGATGGATTTTAATGGCTCTATTTTATGGATTAACAATATGAGAAATAAATGGATCAAGTCTCACATTATATGATCCTATTCTTTTCCAATGTCCAATTCTAGGTTCAAATGTTAGAAATAGAAATGTAAATGGAGTTCGATTCACTTCCATAGCTATTTTCTAAGCTCCAAATGGGTTGGATAATGGTTAAAAATAGAAATGGAGGTTGATCTCATCAATGTGATCCATTTCTGAGTAGTTTGTGTTGTGTTTCACCAAAAATGGTTTAAATGCTGAAAATTGGTGGATATCCAAATTTTAAGTCACTATACATGGTTATGATCTCCCCGACATTATCACCAAGAATCAGCAACAGTTACACACAAGTCATAATTATAATATGACTTATACATTAGGACATCGATATTTTGATAATAAACATTAGGGATTTTTACATCCATAACCCTGAGTAATTTCACAATAACATTCATAACCATGCATAATCGCGAATTACATGAGAAACCCCGAGTAATGCTTAACTCTTACATAACATAACCTTGTGTTATGTTCCGTTAGAGATGCCCGTTATATTTAACGGTTTCCGTTAGAAAAGATAAAAATGCCCTTGATGTGTATTTTTACTTTCAAAATATGACATCATTGGTTCCCCTCCCCCAAGCACCTCTGCTGCTGCACCCTGCAAGCTCCCCCTCCCCCTGCCCCGAGATTGGTGCTCCCCTGCTCGCCTACCCGCAGCCATCTGGAAGCGCGATCCTCCCCAGCCCCGAGTTGGTGCTCCCCTGCTCGCCCACCGGCAGCCGTCTGGAGGCCCCCCTCATCGGTGCTCCCCTACTCGTCCTGCTCGCCCCTTCTCCCCGCTTGCTCGATCGAGACTCCCCTGCTCGCCCCTCCTCCCCGCTTGCTCGACCGAGACTCCCCTGCTCGTCCCTCCTCCCCGAGCCCCTACTTGCCAGTCGAGATCCCCCATGTTCCCCGCGCCCTTGCTCGCTAGCCCCCGCTCCTCTCCTGCTCCCCCCTTCTCCCCGCGGCCAAAGCCCCCCCTTCCCCCGTCGCCCACCCGCAGCTGGAGCACCAACCCGCAGCTGGAGCACCCCTCGCTCACCCGCGGACAGCTGAGACCCCGCTCGCCCCTCTTCCCCCCTCCCCCCCGGAGTCAGTGCATCCCCTGCTCGCCCCTCCTTCCCGTGCCCCTGCTCGCCAACTGAGATCCTCCAGCTCCTCTCCTGCTTGTCCCTTCTCTCTGCAGCCTCAGTGCGTCCCCTGCTCGCCCCTCCTCCCCGCGGCCAAAGCCCCCCTCTGCTCGACGGCAGTCGAGACCCACCTGCTCGCCCCTTCTCCCTGCTGCCAAAGACCATCCTCCTCGGCCCACTGCTTTCCTGACCCGAAGTAAGATGAAGAGAAGGGAGCGGGTTTTTTTTGGTTCCTAACCGTTGGATTGAGAGTGAGTTAGATTAACTCATTCATATGGCTGAGTTAAGATATTAAACTAATGGAGGGTTATGAATGTGAGAGAAAGTGACTATCCATGGTTTCTCATATAATTCGCGATTATGTAAGGTTATCAATGTTATTGCAAAATTACTTAGGGTTATGGACGTAAAAATCCCTAAACATTACTATCATGGACAACATTTCTTTGATAATAAACATTACTATCATGGACAACATTTTCAAGGATAATGTAAGTCAAGTTTCTGGTCATTATTTAATATAAAATAATTATTTATATTAATTAGTATTTATATTGGGTTTATGAATTACAATTTATATTGAGTTTATGAATTGGATTCATAAATTGATTGACTATTCTCATAAATAACTCAATTATGATATTTGTATTTTATCTGTCAATAGGATAATTGAATTGCAATATCATGCTATTTATTGGAATTGAAATATACTGGAATATCTCAAGATGGACATCCACCATGGGGTCCATGTGGACGTCAACCATGGAGTTCTATTTGTTGTGGAATCCTTGTTGATTTGTTTCTTTATCTTGATGATTACGTTGGCTTATTCGTTAGCCAATCACTTATATGATTAAGACTCCTACATTGCAATCAAGAGAAGAAAGAGAGAGAGAGAGGAACATGATGTGGGTGCCTACAATTAGGAGTAGGACTCCTCATGGACGTTCACACCATGCTATAAGAGATAGCTTGGTCTCTCTCTTGTTAACATTTTTTGCTCAATTTCAAGAGAGCTGCATTGCCTTGAAAGTTGTGGAAAAGAGAGTACAAGACTCTCTACTTGGTCATTCCCTTCTCTCCAAGACCCCTTGGACGTCTACATCAAGGTTCGTGGGGGACAACGGGGGTCATCATCGCACCCACAAGAGAATCTACGAAAGATCGAACTTGATTCAGGAGGTCTCTTGATCTAGAGACTCATACTTTAGAGGTAACCTAATAGTCCTATGGTTATATAAAATGGTTTGGAAATTATTTCCTATATGATGTGGTTTCGCAATAATTTTTTATTATGCATTAAATCTATGTTCATACGATGAACACTTTTTTATGTAAATCGATTTGATATTCTGCATTTCCATGAAGTGAAAATTATGAACTTGTTTTAATTGGTATGAGAGCCTCATTTAGAGAATTTATATTGTTTTCAAGTTCAATGAACAATCAATTATATTTTCCCGATTGTCTGGTGAATTTTTTTTACAATGATTTCGTATTTCAAGAGATTCAGAGATATATGATATTGATGATGTTCTATCCTATTTAGAAAATTTATTTTGGGAAAAAAGTGAAGTCTATATGGTATGTACTACCCAAATGATCCGCCAAACATTTGTGGTGATCATGATATGTTTGAAATATCGAAAGCACCTACATACTCTGATTTCGATCAAAGATCATAATAATGAAAATATAGTTTTTTTGTTACTTTTTTATTAATATAATATTATTAAATATTAATTAATAATTCATTAATCAAGTTCCCTTCAATATGAAAAAGTTTGCGATTCTGACCGTGTAGCCTCGATAAATTGTATTTCTCCATAAGAAAAGTTGGATGAGGACTCGAATTAAAACGATGACTTATTTTTCCTATTTTCATACTCAAGATTGATGAGAATATATTTGATATATTCACATTGGGAGTTTGACCTAATATTTTAAAAATATTTCAGGTCATAATAATTTTAGGTTCGTATTATATGATACCATCCAATTCGAAGCACTATGGTCAAACGACTTGCAAAGTCAAAATCAGAAATCATCGATTATTTATTTGGATGTATGTTGTAACACGGAATGTCTAATTATTTTCATATTCATTTAATATTCATGCACTTGATCGATTGTTAATCAATTAGCAATTGAATCAACAAAATTATTCGACTTACAATTAAATCTTTTCATATTAAGTGATAGAGATCGATTGGGTGACTAATCCTGTCTTGTTGTTGGGGGTTAATAATTATCACATTAGAAGTTTACAAAACACTTTCACCCTTCATTCTGCATAACTGATGAATTGTTTTCTACCTCACTTAAGAACGGTATATTATAGTATATGAAGGCAGAAAATGATCTATCCAAAACCATAATGTTTGAATGTTGAGAATAATTTAACTTGGTAAGTGTACCAAGGTCGAACACTGGGACATAACCCTTATCGTCTATGTATCAAAAAATTATTGACTAAAGTTGATATTGATACAATTCTTCATATGCAGATACAAAATTCTTTACAGAATAATGTAGATAAAGTGCAGACAAAAATGCATATGAAACTCATGCAAAGACAAGCATGTAGTGATTGATGAGTATGTTATTTTTCTGTGGTTTAATAGCAATGTAGAATTGATGCAAAATGATAGGAGGATACAGATACAAATATTCCCTAAACTTATTTAAATAATGAGCAAATTAAAGGTGACTTAATTATTATCAAATTGCATTAAAACTGAACAAAGTTTCAATAATGGCATTTAAATAAACGATAAGCAAATGATATAATGAACACATAGAATTTTAGCATGTATAATAAGGTGTCAAATCAGATAAATAGCCTGTCATTAGAAAGAGAATAAAATATGCAACAAAATGAGACTAAAATAAACCAAAACGAAGTTCATATGCTCAAGATATTCAATAAAGAGTGCAAGGGCATGAATGTAAAAAACATGAAAAAAAGGATAATTATGAAATTAGGTCCTTCAAAGGGATATATGTACAATTAAGGGGACTCAATGGGATCTCATTGCAAATTACCCAAGCACATACGTGCGAAGTATGTGCTTGGGAGGAATCTATTTGCAAAAGGTGAAAACTTTAAGGGCACAACTGCAAATGCTCATCTCACACATGATCTACATGTACGTGGGCCAGGATCGTGAGATCACATGTTTGGGATGCCACATGGGGGAGCCTTAGAGCTTCAAGAGGTGGCTCGTTCCACCAAGGCTGTAGGATCGGGATGCTGCCTTGGAGATTATCTAAGTTGTCCGATTTGAAGATTTGACAGTGCTTGTAACTCATCATTCCTCTATAGTATCACCTCCTGTGGCGAACTTGGTGGGGCTTCGACGAGCCCTGAATTCCTCTACCGTGCTCCTTCATGGTTGATGGTCGAGAAATAATGTTGGAGACAGTGCGAGATTGATGAAGGTGAGACAAAGGTCCGACAATGGTTAGGGAAGCAAGGTAGTGAAGCATCATTAGAGGTTGAGCTCTCAAACAGAGTAAGTTTTGGGGGCTCAAACCATTGAAGGATGAGGCCTACAAGTGATAGAGATAGTCGAAGCAGGGTGCTTGTGTGTATTTTGTGAGGTGATCGGAGGCCAATAGGGGGAGAAAGGGGGAGGCCTAATGAGTCCTCCATCTTGATAGCGAAAGAGATGGGTCGGAGTGAAGAAGGTTGTGGAGGAAGAGAGGCGATCATCAAATGGTAGCACGAAGGTGCTGGTGGTGTAGTGAAGGTGAGGGTGTAGCATATCGATGATGGAAAGTAGTGTATACGTGGGGAAATTACGGAGAAATCAAGAAGGAGAAGGGGATAATGGGCTTACCTGATCGGTATAGGGATGAGGATGAAGGAATTGTCCTTAGCAGAGGCTCCATTGGAACCTCAGGTCGTCACAGAATGTGCTCAACCAGAGCACGATGCTCAACAACGATGGAGCCATAGTTACATGGTTAAATTGACCATGGGTCAATACCTGGCTAGAGGCGCCGTTATGGACCCTCGATCCGACCTTTGTCTGTCACAGGGAGACGGAGAGAGGCTAGGGCTGAGACACTAGAATGGTGGACCAGGTGGAAGTGGGTCGGGGAGGAGGATTTATAGGAGGATCTACAGTTGTTTCAAGTGATGGGTTGTGTGAGTTGCAACAGCTGGCGAGAGGCTTCAGAGCGAGGGGTGAGGATATTAATGGAAACACAAGAAATGTGGGAGTAATGGCTGCGTGGAGAGGATGCTAGGGAGCGGAGAGGGTAGTTGAGTAGGCTGTCTAAATAGGAAGGGACAAGGTTGAAACGGTTGGGCGGAGAAGGCGTTGGAGGTGGAAGAAGAGGTAATTGTCATTGGATCAAGTGATCCAACGAACAAGATGCGGGTGCAGGCGAACGATCTAGATTAGATCAACGGATTTGATCCAATTGTGGAGAGAGGGAGTTAGGGGGCGGCCAAGATGGGCCATGGGGCTTCATCCAATGGTGGGTCAGAAGATATGTGACGTGGAAGCGGTTCAGCTGTTATAGGTGTCATCATCAAATAGTTGAGATTGAGGCGGAAGTAGGTGGCTTGGATGGAAGCGGGTAGAATGAGATGGATAGTGGAGAGAGCAGCGTGATTGGACAATGGAGATGAAGGCGGGGGAAAGGGGATCATCGGCAGAGAGAGTGGTTGGGTGGCGTAAAGAGAAGGGGCCACGTGGGTGCCCCAAAGGGCACCACCTAGCCTAATCAGATTATTCAAAAAAATGGAAAATAAAGATAAATAAGAAAAGAAATAAAAGGAAGCAAAATTAGGAAAAAAAACGTCAAACATGAAAGTTGTAGATCTCGAGAAGTTCCATAAGTTCATGTTGGACAAAAAGTCAAAAGAGTTCAAATAAATAAAGAAATATTTTTGGTAAGTATTTTTAATAGATAAAAATAATGCTTTTATTATTTTGTGATTTTTGTATTTTAAATGTCATTTAAAGTTCAAAAAACATATATAAGATATTTATCTATTTTTTGGAATTTTTAATTAATAAATAAAACAAGGAAAATAAATAAAATAAATGGTGTTAATTTAGGGTTATTTACATGAAGATGATTACTTGCTAAGAAAACTAATGAATATTTTTATTGAGTTGTTTAATCAAGGAGGATAATAAATAAGAATTAATATGATTAATCATAGATTCGTCATCCCCATATACTTAAACTATGCTCATCCTCGAGCATCTAAAGAATGATGAAGTCAGATTAATTCCTGACAGTGCATGTGATTTTTGAAGGCTCATTCATCAAAACCCCTTAATTTGAAGGATCCTAAAATTATGTGCTCAACCATTCTTTAATCAAAAGAATCCAACTTCTCTACTTATCAGCTCTCTATTTGTACATATAATATAAGGACATGACACTTAGTGTACTGCCATTTTGAGAGTGGAGTCGAGATGTCATCCAAGGTCCCAGTCCATGAGACTCTCCTCTAAACATAATCCTCAATAGTAGGGAATAAGTCTTTTCTTGCATTCAATCCACCTTCTCATTAGTTTGTCAGACTTGAAAGTGTAGATGGAAGGCAAGATAATGGAGGGCAAATGATTGTGTATTTTCTTCTTTCACTCACATTAAAACAAGGATCCTCTCGAGTGCCTTATTACTCAATGCATGTATATTTTTGGTTTGTTGATCAATGTGTTTGTCAAGAGAGCTCAGAGCTGTCCGCACTTGTTTTTCAGGTAGTACATCGAGTTGTGTCTCTTTTGAGTATCTAAGATACCTTCAACAACCAGACTTGTATCACTAATGCGGAGTCCATTTTGGTTGCTATCCCGACTCCTTGGTCCTAGTAGCTTTGGTTCAAGTGGACACTTTGAAGTGGTTGGGAGAGCTTGCCATTGGTGTAAGCACTTTAATATTTGACTTTGAATTGAGATCTTTTCTTTCAACATTTCTTTCTTTTCTTTTCTTTTTGTCTAGCTCCACTGCTTTTACTAAGAGTGGGTGTATATTGATCAATAATTATTTAGTTTCATCACAATCTAGCACATAGGTAAATATCAAATGATAGCATGCGAACTTGTTCACATACTTGCTAGGATTTTGCTAAAACTCAGGTTTCTTGAATCCTTCATTGACTTTATCCCATTCTCGAGTATCATTAGATCGGATAAGAGTGCAATATAGTTCTCAAATATTTCAAACTAGGGAAGTGTGGATTATTATGTTTCAAAACCCCTATGACTAAGGTTGGTTAACTCAAACACTCAAGATCTCAAAAACCAAGTGTCCTCAAGTCCTCAAGCCTTGAGTGATAGTGGATATGTCAGGAATATACCAACTCCAAAGTTAGTGACGTTTTGTGATTTTTGAATATGAGACTTTGTTTTCAAAATTTTCTAGTTTTTCTAGAGGAATAATGACTGGACAAAGCTCATATGAATAGTTGCATCTACTTTCAGTCAGTATGGGTGTAACTACGTACCATTAGACGGCTACTCGTATTACTTCAATATGATACCAGATGCGTTGTCTTTTAACAACCTAGTCTGCTAAGGGAGACCGTAGTTCCCTCACTGAGAAATGGCTACTCATTTTTAAGCTTGGTAATCAGAATCACTGCTCAAGAAAAGCTTTGATTTTTCAGATTTTTAAAGTATTTTTTAATAAGGATTTACAAAATGAAACAGTTAGTCCCTTAATTTTGAAAATATTTTCCAAACTATGTCACATAATAAAGATTTTCAAAATATTTTTCAAATGATTTTCTAAACAAGTAGCATCCTTGTTTTCAAACCATTGTCAAATATTTTTCAAACCAATATCACACTGCTAGAAAAATTTTCAAATAATTTTACAAATATACTTATACCCTAGCCCCAAAAAGTTTCAAAATTTCAAAATATGAGCTATGGCTAAATTATATATACAATATACAGTATACCCCATATACTTAACTTTTGTTATGTCCTCATAGCACAAAGTGATATGAAGCCATAGCTCATGTTAAATACAAGGTGATATAATAGAACTTAGGTTAGAATGACCTAACTATAAGAAGAAAAGGAGGGAAGAATGAATGACTTGTGTCCCCCTATACGTAGGCTGAGAGTAGCCTAAGAATTAGATATGCAATGACGATGGAGAGACATGTGGTGAATAATCAGTGATTGTACGTGATTTTATACTTAGGCTAAAGAGTAGCCTAATTATTTGGATGTGGAATTAAGGATGGAGAACCAATGATTAGTTAGGATCTAAGGGTGGATTTATAGATATTATTGGATGTGCGGAGATGGGGGGTGGGTGTATCATCTACGGTTACAGGTGGATTGGGAAGAATAGTCATCTAAGGCTCAATAATTCAAGCAATACCCTTGATTCATCAACTCACACATGAAGACCAACAAGGGTTGGTCATTTATCTTGTCCATTTTATTGGTGATCATCCAAATTTGAAGTCCATTATGCAATTTTAATGACTAAGTTTTGGGAACTATCCTAGGGATACGTCCTCACCTCTCATCAATCAAACCATCATGTGTACAATGTCGGGGGTTGCTCTCCCATAATCCAAGAGTGATTTTTTTCCATTTGCTTTTGTCGACTTGCATCACAACCCTAATTTTATCCTGAGGTTACCACTGTATTTATGTGAGCACAAACAAAGCAGAACATCGTCTAATCAGGCATTCCCAATTTCCTTTAATATCCTAAGTGATAAATCAAGGGAAGGTCGAGAAAAACTGATGCATTCGTGAACTCAAGATGCATGCTCGAGAGAGAGAAACTTACAATGCTTCCAACAATCTCCATGCACATGCAAGATTATATTTGAAAATTTAACGCTACATGCATGCAAATCAAAGAAAATGCACCCAGACATGCTTCTATTAGCGGAAAAGAATTCGATTAATTTGGCTAAGTGAATAGATGTGTGTGTGTGTGTCTCATGAATAATGTGTGTCATAACCTACAAAACAAGCACAAATGATATTTGAAGGGGGAGCTTGGAGAACCATGTTCCTAGACCTAGGTTCGAACACTCAAGTAAAGCCTCACCCGAACTGGGGTTAGATGGACTTTGCACACCACATGCAAGTTACAGTTCATGCTACACACACGAGCCCTCAAATAAGGATCACTTATTTACAAAACAAATAAATAAAATTTCAATTAAGCTACTTGAATTCTTCTGAGCTTCTCTTGCAGCTCCTTGTAGTGGGAGCTCCCAACTCCATGCCTCCAAGACGATAGAGCGTCCTCCATCTCCATGGGCCTTGCCACAAAAAAACATGTCATAAAAATATCAAGAAAGATAATCAATAAGAATGATGCAAGAATAGATACAAACTGAAGACCTAAAGTTTTAAAAATAATCAACTCAAAATAATACAAATAAAATTCAATAAACAAATAAAGATGAGTCGTGTCCCCAACAAGGCGTCATTTGATGAATTGTTTTCTACCTCACTTTAAAATGATATATTGTAGTATTGGAAGGCAGAAAATGTTCTATCAAAAACCACAACTTTTGAGTGTTGTGGAGAATTTAACTTGGTAAGTGTACCAAGGTCGAACACAAGGACATGAACCTCCTCATCTATGTATCGAAAGTTATTTATTATAGTTGAGTGATTAAATTTATTGATAAAGGTCTTAATATGAAGATACAAAATTCATCAAAGATAATGCAGACAATTTATAGATAAAAATGCATATGAAACTCATGCAAAGACATGCATGCAGTGACTGATGAGTATTTTATTTTTATGTCGTTTTTAGGACTATAGAAATGATGCAAAATGGTAGGAGGATGCATATACAAATATGCCCTAAAATGATTCAAATAATGAGAAAATTAAAGGTGAATTAATTTCATTACCAAATTGATCATTAAAATTGAATAAGGTTTCAATGATGGCATTCAAATGATAAGCAAAAGATATAATGAACAACTAGAATTTTAGCATGTATAATAAAGTGCAAAATCAGATAAATAAGCATGCCATTGGAAAAAGAATAGAATATGCAACAAAGTGAGAGTGAAATCAACCAAAACAGAGTTCATATGCTCAAGATGTTCAATAAAGAGTGTAAGGGCATAAATGTAAAGAAAACATGAAAAAAAAGATAATTATGTAATTAGAGCATATCTGTAATTAAGGAGACCCAATGGGATCTCCTTGCAAATTACGCAAGCACGCACGTGAGAAGCACACACCGGTGAGTGACCTATTTGCAAAAGGTGAAAACTCTAAGGGCACATCTGCAAATTGTCCAACCCACACGTGCCCTGCACGCATGAGGGCTAGGCTCGGGAGATCACTGGTTCGGGATGCCATGTGGGGGAGCCTTAGAGCTTTGGGAGGTGTCTTGATCCACCAAGGTTGTAGGATCGGGGTGATGTCTTGGAGATCATCTGAGCAGTCTGATCTGAAGATCAGACGATGCCTGTAGCTCTTCATTCCTCTACAGCGTCACCTCCTGCGATGGACTTGGTGGGATCTGGCGAGCCCTGGATTCCTCCACTATGCTCCTTACGCCTACTTGATGATCGAGAAAGGATGTTGGAGGCTGTGTGAGACTGCTAGAGGTGAGACAAAGGTCTGATGATGGTTAGGTAAGTAAGGAAGTGAAGCATCGTCGGAGGCTGGGCTCTCAAACAAAGCAACTTGTGGGGTCTACCATTGAAGGATGAGGCCTACATGTGTTAGAGATAGCCGAAGCGGGGTGCTTGCATGCGTTTCGTGAGGTAATTGGAGGTCTGTAGGGGTGGAGAAAGGGGGAGGTCTAATGGATCCTCCATCGTGTCCGTGGATAAATGGGTGGGAGGGAAGGATGTTGTGGAGGAAGAGAGGCTTCGGTCAGACGATGGCGCGAAGGTGATGGTGTAGTGAAGGTGAGGATGTACGCATCGATTATGGAAAGTAATGTGTACATAGGGAAATAATGGAGAAATCAAGAAGAAGAAGAAGTGGATAAGGGGCTTAACAGATCGGAGTAGGGCTGAGGATAGAGGAAGTAGCATGGGAGGAGGCTCCTTTGGAACCTCGGATCGTCACACAATGTGCTCGACCGTTGCATGGTGCTCAACGGTGGTGGATCCACCATTACATGGTCAAATTGACGATGGGTCAACATCTGGGCGGAGGCGCCATTATGGCCCCATGATTCGACATCTGTCCATCACAGGGAGGTAGAGAGAGGCTAGGGCTGAGGTACTTGAATGGTGGACTAGGTGGAAGTGGGCCGGGGGAGGGGGATTTATCGATGGATCATCGGCCATTTCAGGTGGTGGGTCGTGTGATTTGCAACGGTTAGAGGCTTTAGAGCCGGAGGTGAGGATATTGATGGAAGCATGATAAATGTGAATGTAATGGTTGCATGGATAGTTTTTTAAGGAGTGGAGAAGGTAGCTGAGTTGGTTGTCGAAATAGGAAGGAGCAAGGTCAAAACGATCAGGTAGAGAAGCGCTGGAGGTGGAAGAAGAGGTAATGGTCATTGGATTAAGCGATCCAACGGACTTGATGCGGGTTTCATTATCTTTATTCATTTCTTTTAGCTTAAAATCCCTTATAAAACACTTGTAAATATCACTAAATTCATTTTTATACTAAACTTGATTCTTGATTCTTGATTCTTGTATAAATTTATCACTATTTTAACCTAAAATAAAGAAATAAAGGAAAAATAAAGAAAATAAAAGACTGTATATATGTAATAGATGCAAGTTGAATCAGACTCCGATAGAAGGTCTAGTCTTGATCTGTTCGACAAGGAATAAAGTAGGGGGAGATAAGGCCTAATTATCAAAAAATCTAGAAAATCCTTTTGTCACTTGTATTTATTCATCTTCTATACAATATTATCTATATTACGCATCATTCCATTAATTTATTCATCACCAAACTCTTTGTAAATAAAAATCAATTCTTCTTGAAAACTGTGAATAAAATTCTTTTGTAAATTATACAAATAATCACAACGCAAATATGTATATATTATGTAAATTACAATAATCTCCAAAAGCCATAAAATACAAACGTGCAAAATCAATATATGCTTCACCAAGACTCCAAATTCACCAAACTCACTTTCATTGTACTCCAAATTGAATTATCTTTAAAATGGAGGTGATTTCATAAAATTCAGAGTTAAGGCATGAAATGTGACCAATTAGGATACTGTTGTATAATATACCTATATACACTATGTATATTATTTAATAATTATTTTCTGTTGCATATTTGTGAATACTCTATTTCTGATTAATTGTGAATATTGTATTTAACTCAAATAAAATACAAATAAAAATCACAAAATCAAAATTCAATAAAAATAAAATCGTGTATATATTGTATATGTATCACCATGTATATTTTATACTTATGCATATTTAATTAACCTAATAAATTAATTCATAAAAATCAAATAAAAATTCCATAAAAGCACTTGTAAAATATTGCAAAGAAATAAAAAATTAAATTATATGTATTTAAATAAATAATTAATTAGAAATCAAAGTTTTGTGTATATAGGTGTACATACCTATAAATAATACCTTGTATTTATTTTAACCCTTATATATACACTATTAAATTAATTAAAAATCACTAAATTAACTTCATTTTATTCTTAATAATTTTATTTACATTATTTTTTTAAAATTCATATTTCAATTTTTATTCAATTATTTAACTTTTTCTTCCTATTTTGTCATTTAGCCTATTTTGGCCTTATTAACACGTGTTCTGATTGGTTAACCCAGGTCAACTGCTCAGTCTGCACCTAACTTCCGCCATCTCACATTATGCTCGTTCTTCTCCCTTTTTCCCACAAATCATACTCATTAAATACCTTGACTCCTCCGCACTTTCATCCTAGTCATTCATCTCCATCGCGAGCCCTTCAGATATGCTAACCTTGCCTCTGATCTCGCCCATTTTGAAATTCAAAACTCGCTGGAGTTCTTCCTCTAAGTAGCCACCTTCCACCTCTGACGAGGTTTTGATACATTTTTAGTCCTAAATCACCTTGGATCGAGTGGGAGAGATTTTCTTCAGTAATAGAGAAGTTGATCTCCTATTGTGAGAGCAATTTAGAGGTTAGATTACGTGATTCACAACATGGTCGGAGTTCTCCGCCGCCACGTCCCACTCTCCGCCAGTCGTAGCAGATCTAAACCAATCACCTCTGCCTTCCAGCGTAGATTAATCTAATGTAGAGTAAGCTTTTCTGTCTTTTATTCCTTTAAATTTCATCTTCAATTCTGACCATCCAAATCATCCTCCGAACATGCCAATACATTCACCCGGGTCCTTCTGCAGCTCTTTCATCATCTGAACACCCTTGGATCCTTCCAGATCTGAGGTCTGGTCTCCTCTCCTACCATCTTCACCGGAGACCCCCATCCATCCACCATCTTCCATGCGTTTGACCTGATTTCTTGGCCGGAGACTCCTCCGAGCATTAGCCTTCATTTACAGGGTCAACACACAAAGAATCAGCAAAGGAATGATTTCTGGAGGTTCCCTTGGAGCCGAATATTCTTTGACCTCAGATTTTTGTTTAGTCATCGCTGTCGGCCATGGGGACATCAAATCGATAGAGCTTCCCTCCAGAAAGTTGTAGCATCAATCAAAAGGTGATTTAGGAGGAGGACGACTGAGATCCTCTCGATCGAATATAGCCGGAGGTCACCTTCCACCCAGTTCTTCCAAAGGATTCTTCGACTGTAAGATCAAGAACATTCGTCCCATTTGCAATCATGGCCATCCATCGAGCCCCAAAAGTCAACCGTTGAACCCATTTCCAGATTAGATCAGAGCCATTTGAGTAACAGTCATTTCCACCCGTTTGATCAACCTCAAGGTGAATCGTAGACATAGATCTATCCACGTCAATAAATGGTACATTTGTATCTAGCCTTTACCTTTATTTAATTCTCAAATAAGTCCATGTGAGGACATGTGTCGTCTTGTTTTTATTTGAACATTTGCATGTTTGCCCTTTCTAAATTTTTTATTTGCACTTTAGTCCCTGTTTGAATTGAACTTGTGTTTTACGCGTGATCTATGGAAAATTTGCAATAAAAGTATTTTATTTATGTGTTATTAATCAGCCCCTGAAAATATTTTATTTGCATTCTAATCATGTCCAACGACGCATGCGTGCTCACGCACAAGACTTTTTCTGGACTTATTATAATATTCATCTCGTATTTTTCACATGTGCTATTATCTAGTCTAAAAATATTAAATAATTGCATTTAGGTCCCTATGTGTCTATATTTATTTTACGTATTAAAAATCAACTAAAAAATATCAAAACTCCTTCAAAATTCTATAAAAACTCATCTATATTTCTATACATACATCTTGCAACTATAATTGCATTTCACATTTCTATTATTTTATTATTTCTAAAAATTCAAAAACCTCTTATAAATTCTCTATTTGCATCCAAAAATAAATAAAAATTATAAAACTTTTCCAAAAATTCTAAATGATCATATTTGCTTATTTTCATTTATTTTAATTTTTATACAATTTTGGAATTTTTATTCCTCATAAAAACCATAAAAATCATAAAACTATCAAAAGCATAAAATTTCATAAAAACTTATTTAAAAACCCAAAAATGTATAAAATTCCTCTTTGGAAAATACATAAAAATAAATTTCATACTTTATATATTTCATCCATTTTGACTTTATTTGTCATTTTAAAAATCCAAAAAAACTATTTTATTTTCTATTTATTGTTTTTTTAAAGACCATAAAAATTTTGAGAAAAAATCTAGAAAAAATCATAAAAACATTAAAAAACTATTAAAACCCTAAAACTAAATTTAGTTTTAAATTTTCTATCTATTTTTATTTATTTAAAAATACAAAATTATTGGTTAAGTGTGTGCTTTAATTTTTCTTTAATTATATCACATTGTTTTAAAAAATAAAGAAAAAAGTTTACATAATAAAAATAAAAGGCAATAAAAAATAGATAACTAAATAAAAAATATAATTAAAATTCCATAAAAATACAAATTTAAATTGACAGAAAATGTATTACCAGTCCATTTGAAATGATCCATGTACTGATGGACATCATCTAGGAAAGGGCCACAACCCTTAATCTGTCTAAATTCTCCCTTCTTCTGTCTAAGAGACCCATAGAAAAAATCGGTCTCCATTCTCAAGCATGCGCCAACTCCGTTACGTTTGCCTCCTTCGCAGTTGTCATAGCAAAAAGTCTAGGAAAATGCAACTCTAAAGGACCATCACATGTCCAATCATCTCTCCAAAATATGAAGCCTCTCCCATCCTCTACTTTTGATGTTAGTCTAACCGATACAACCATCAACACCTTCATATCCCTTTCCAAGGGATGACTCAAATCGAAAAGACCCCACCTCTAAAGTTTCTTTCACCCCATAAATCCTTCTCATCAACATAGCTACCAGATCCGAAGATGGGCCCCAGATGTGCAAAACCCACTTTGCTAGTAGAACCTTATTCATGCACCCCAAATCCTGAACTCCCAAATCCCCCTGTGTCTACGCTTCGCACCATAATTAACTAATTCTGTTCACGGGATCTCGTTATCTCCTCCCATGCCACCATATGCATGCCCGACTTTTATTACTTTCTCGTCTGACTAAAAAAACCTTCTCATCAACTTTTCAATCTCATTTCTCACTCCTACCAGCATCATCCTAGTCGAGAGAAAAAATATGGGGATGGCGAACATGACATGCTTCAGCAGGACCTGCTTCCCACATCTAGATAAGGTAATCGTCTTCCACCCAGCCAATCTGAGTTCTATCTTCTGGATAATCACCTCCCAATCTATTGCTCTCAGCTTGCCTATCACCAACGGAAGACCCAGGTAGTTAATCGGCAGGTCGTCCAATGAACAACCAAGCAACTCTGCAATCCTTGTCCTATCCTCATTCTGTAACCCAAAAGTGATCCCCACCGATTTCTGCATATGTATTTCAAGCTCAGACATACTATTTAATATGTCCAACAATTGAGCCGCACGACTACTCATCTCATCCGAACTACCCAGGAAAAGTCTTGTGTCGTCCGCATACTGCAACTGTAAAACCCCGTATTTTCGTTTTCCAAAAATCTGAAGTATTTTTGACATCAAAAAAAATCAAATAATCATGCCTTTTCATAGATTTCGTCGAGATCTTTCCAACGAGCCCAAGAACATCAAATTCTGACATTCCTAGCCCAAGATATCAATGTTTTATGTTGGATGATCGAGATCCATATATGGATCCGAACCGGATCCGAAACTTGATCCATTTACACCTCTCTTTCTATAAATATGCTATGATAGGTTGCCCTCTCCAAAGCCCTAGCCACCACCATCCTCCCCTCTCATTGGAGCACCACCATCTTGGTCAGTGTAGTCATCGGAGGACCGCCGTTGACGTCGGAGAAGGAGCTCCGATCGAAGATCCGCGACCACCATCACGTAGGAAAGCTCAAGGTCACCGTGGTGCACGCCTCCGCACTGCGATCGAGCGACAGAAATACCATTCCGTGTGAGAGGAGATCCCGAGGGAACATCCTCGGAGGTAACGATAATACCCCCTCTTGCTGTTGGTTTCCACATACTTTTTTCCCCTATACTCGAACATGCTTAGAGCCTTGGTTGTCCTTATGATGTGATTCATATTTTGAAACGATGCCATATCCCTCCCTTACGTTGATTTCTACATGATTTCCAATCCTATTTTTTTGACATCCTTAGAGACTTAAGTGTCCTTATGATATGATTTTCATGTGATTATTGATGTCCTACAAAGAATTGAATCCTGTTAGTGATAGTATTTTAATTACTCTTTTGTATCGTACATAATTTATAATGGACGGATACAATGTCAATGATAAATGAAAAAAAAAGATTTCACTTCCACGGGTATTGAGTTATACAGGAGAAAGGGAAAATAGTTGTCTTGTTTTAACGTCAAGTATACGAAATACCTAAACAGAAAAAAAAATCTAATGATTATGCATTGGATGGTGAATCTGGTTTTGACGTAATGAGTATGTACTTGTTATCTCGCAAACCCCTGACCTAATGCTTCCCGACCCGCCCCCTGACCCGCCACCACCGCCACCGCCACCGCCGCCGCCACCAAGCCATGACCCAAACCCAAATGCCCCTCCCCTCTCCGGCCCTAGTCCGCCCATCTCCCAGCCTCCCCCGGCCAACGCAGCAACCCCAAACCGCCATACTGACATCTCGGCGCCCCCGCCTTATCCCACTTCCTCCTGGCGGGATGTATGCTATCCCGTATTGAAACCACCGGAGAGCCGCAAACTCCAGTTCGTCGAGCCTGCTATTATCAACGGCCAGCGAATTGCCCTTCTCTCGGATGAAGACATTGGCCAAATCGAGGAGAAGTGGGCCAATACTTTGGTTTTCTATGTCCTGGGTAAAAGGCCATTCATCAAGCACCTTACTTCGTTTATTGAAAGAGTTTGGAGGCCCTCTGGGGGTCACAAACTCCTCGTCCGGCCGGGTGGCTTCTTCTATGTCCAACTATCCTCGGACTCAGAATGCCAACGCATTCTCGAGGGAGGTCCTTGGCTCTTCCAGGGACGCCTTATTGTACTCAGACGCTGGGCCGCCAATGGCTCCTGCTTGGAACGGGAACTCCTCTCCGAGATCCCGCTTTGGGTTTCCTTCCAGGGCTTGCCTATGGGGCTGTCCAATGCAATTGCCCTAAACAAGCTGGCTAGCCTCATTGGCACGCCACTATTCATGGACGCCGCTACTGCTGCTGGACACGAAGATGGACACGCTCGTTGTTGCGTTTCCATTAAAGCATCGACCATTATCCCGGGTTCACTGCCGATTGTTTTCAGTTCAGGCCGACAGATCAACGTCAATGTTCAGTTGGATTGGAAACCTCCAAAATGCCTCCACTGCGTGTCCTTTGGACATAGCAGTAACCATTGCTCGTACGGGCCGAAACCTTGTCAAGAGGCATTCTCTGCGCCTGAAGTAATTCCAGAATTGGACACGAACTTGGATGATCCCATATTGGAGGAGGGGGAGGTGCCCGTCTCCCCGGAAAGGATCCAGGAGGATGCCCACCGGGAAAAGGAACTTCCAATGGGTCCTAGTTCGGACTCCACCTCAACTCAGAATGCTGCCTCAAACGACCCTCCCAATTCCCCTCCGAAATCTCCGGTGCTGCACTCCAAAGCACCTCGTCGACAAGCCCAGACACCTTTCATTACTATTCCCATTGGCCCCAGAAAGCTCCTCCAACGTCCCCCACTGCCGCCGAAGAAACTTGGAGGCCCGCTTCCAACACGTAACGAATGGGACCTAAACCGAAGCCCAGATGAGTTGAGAGGGTCGATACCGAATCAGGGCAGTAAAACAGACTTGGGGAGACCCAACTCCAGCAACTTCCCCCTCACGTCAGTGGTCGTAAACCCAAATTGGGAGGTCGTCTCGCACAGAAAGAAAAAGAAGGAACCTAATATGCATAAAACGCGCGCAAACTTTGCCTCATCCAGTGGCAACTCCTCAAGAAATCCTTAATGAATATCACTGTGTGCAATACACGAGGCCTCAACAGGCCGAAAAAGGCAAGAAAACTGCTCCTAGAGCTCGAGAGGAGCAATTCTCAAATTCTGGGACTTGTGGAAACCAAAATTAGGCCTCACAGCAGGGCCAAATTCACAAGCCTCATTCCCAATGGATGGGCATTCCAGCACAACGACACTCCCATGGGGCGCATCTATGTTCTGTGGAAAGAGGACTCTTGGTCCTGTACTACTCTTGACATGTCTGACCAGGCGGTTACGCTCAGCTGCGTCAATGCGGGGGGGCTCGCCTTCATGTTAACGGTGGTCTACGGATCCAACTCTGAGGCCGCGAGAAGGGAGTTATGGACCCAACTCATCTCCTGCAGTGAGAGAGACAACACCTCTTGGCTTGTGATGGGGGACTTCAACGTCGTTCGCAACCACAGTGAGAAGATTGGGGGACGCCCTCCAAATGAATCGGCAACAAATGACTTCAACAATTGCATTAACCGAGCGGGACTTGAGGATCTTGAAGCTACTGGGAACCACTGGACGTGGACCAACTCCACTCTTGGGCCAGGGAGAATTGCCGCTAGGCTTGATCGTGCTTTGGTAAATGGGATTTGGAGGACGACCTTCCCAGATATCAAGTTGAGATACACTCCTTCTACCTTTTCGGACCACCTCTCCATGACAATCGAGCTTGCTGCCCCTTCTGCTTTACCTAAACCGTTCCGTTTTTTCGACTACTGGGCGGCGAGAGAGGGCTACGAGGATGTCGTCTCCAGGGCGTGGGCTACCCATGTCAAGGGCAACCCGGTCTCGCGGGTCCAACGAAAGCTTAAGGAAGTGAAGGGTGCCCTCAAGACTTGGGCCACCAGCCATGCTGATGTGAGAAAAGACCGTCGGCAAGTGATGAACGCGCTGGCTGCCATTACTGAAGCGCTTGGGGTTGACCCCCTTGACCCCACACTTGTGAGGCTGGAGAGTAACGCAAGGGAGTATGTGGAGAAGCTTGATGCAGATGAGGAATCATTGTGGAGGCAAAAAAGTCGAGTCGATTGGCTACGGTTGGGTGTTAGAAACACGAGGTTCTTCCATCTTCAGGCGTGCTCCCGCCGAACAAGAAACCGTATTCCGGTGCTCGTTAACGAAGTTGGCATTCGTGTGGACAAGCGTTCGGAGGTCGCAGATGATGCCGTCAATTTCTTCAATTGCTTTCTCGCCCCGTCGGAGGAACCGATGGTGGGGCTGAGGCCTCCGGAACCTATGAGTATCCTTTCTTTGGAGGCAAAGCAGTGGCTCTCCAGGCCTTTCTCCGAAAAGGAAATTTGGGACTCTCTTAACTCCATCAACTCAAGCAAAGCTCCAGGTCCGGACGGATTCAACTCCGGCTTCTTCAAGAGGCATTGGACCATGATTAAAGTGACCTTATAGCGGCAATGACTTATCTCTTTCGTGGCGGTCCAATGCCAAGAGAGACGAACCATACGTTCCTCACTCTTGCTCCTAAGGTGGCAGTCCCAACTGGTCTTGGGGACTTTAGACCGATAGCATGCTGCAATGTGCTCTACAAAATCTTCTCCAAGCTCTTGGCAAGCAGGTTGGTTGTTGTAATCCCGGACCTCGTCGCCCCCAACCAGACAGCTTTCATTAAAGGGCGCTCTATGGGTGACTGTTTTCGAATGGCGCAGGAAGTGGTGCGAGGATTTGGGCGGAAAGCAAATGCAGGAAAAGCGTGTATAAAGGTAGACCTAACAAAAGCGTTTGACTCTGTTAGGCACGACTTCTTGCTGTGCGCTTTAAATCTCAGAGGTTTCGATGAGAACTGGTTGGGGTGGATCAGGAACTGCATCTCCACGGCTTGGTTCTCGGTTCTTGTTGACGGTTCCCCACATGGTTTTTTCCAGTCCACAAGGGGGCTCCGCCAGGAGGACCCCATCAGCCCCTTGCTTTTCGTCCTTGCCATGGATAGTCTTTCCTTGCTGGTCGATGGCGCAGTTGCTAGTAAGCGTATCACCCCTCTTCGTATGGGGAGAGCAGTGGTTCCCTCACATCTCATCTTCGCGGATGACTTATTGTTCTTTTGCAAAAAAAACTCGACCTCTCTCATGGAGGTCAGGCGTATCCTGGAGGAGTTCGAGTGCATGTCTGGATTAGCAATGAATCCACGGAAAAGCAAGATTATTTTCCCAACTGTACAGGATGGAGCTTCTGCATCTGATTTCAGACTTTGCTTGGAGGTGGGCTTGCTACAGCAGCCACTCCCAACTAAATACCTGGGATTTCCCCTCTCGGTTGCTAGGGGTAGGATGGTTGCGGCCTCCTCGCTCATTGACAGGGTAGGGACCTTGCTTAGTGGCTGGAAAGCAAGGTCCCTATCCACTGCTGGCCGCCTCCAACTGCTGGATTCCGTCATCTCGGGAGTGCTTCTCTTTTGGGTCTCGGGCTTCCTTATCCCCCTGGGAAAAATTAGGAAGGTTGAAGCCCTCTGTGCTGATTTCCTGTGGGCGTATGGCACCCATCACGTCAAATGGGACGTCGTCTGCCTTCCAAAGGAGGAAGGGGGGCTAGGCCTCCGATCGCTTGTACATCTGCGGGAGGCTATGATCTTGACTTGGGGATGGAACATTTCTAACGCCAAACACTCTATATGGGCAAATTTCATGAGAGCGAGATACCTTAGAGGTCGTTTAATCCCTGATTGCGCCAAACACTGTGGGGACTCCCTTGTCTGGAGGTCCATCTTGGAGACTCACTCTCGTCTGGCGCCTGCTGCCCCCACCTTCGGCCACCGCCCCTTCAGGGAAGCCTTTGAGCTCGTTAGACACCGGGCTCCGCCCGTGGCATGGGCGCGCATTTTATGGAATAATACCGTGGTCCCTAGACACGCGTGCACTCTATTCCGTGCAATCTTAAACCGACTTCCGACACTGGACAGACTTGCGAGGCACGGAACTATTGTCAATAGAGGGTGCTACCTCTGCGATCGAGACCCCGAACTGCGGGATCACCTTTTCTTTGCATGTGATTTCTCCTCCGAAGTTTGGAAGCAGGCATGCATTGCCCTTGGATTACAAGATTTCCGAAATTCGAATCTGTTTGGCTTGCTGAACCAATGGGAAAACATACGCGGTGATTTGGAAAAAAGGGTGGCAGCTGCTACCTTAGCTGCAGCAACCTGGGAAATTTGGAACGAGAGGAACGCCAGATGGACCTCTGTTAGGCGATCTTCGCCCAGCGCCTTAGCACAAAAGATTGTTGACATGGTAAAGCTGGTCACTACTTGAAAATTCTGAAGCTGTGAGAAGACCCTGTAGAGTGGGTTTATTTTTTGGAAAATCCTTTTTTGTTTTTTTTCCCTTTAACTACACTGCACCTCCAAGTTTCCTGGAGTGCACTGTTTTTGGAAACCAAGTTGTAAACATTGCTTGTTCTTTTTGGTTAATACAATATTGCGACAGAAATTACTCATCAAAAAAAAACTAATGCCAACTGTCTTTTTTTAAATCACACGTTACTTACAAATGACAGTTATGCCTAATCACTATCACGTTTCAAACGTTTCAGCTATTTGATATGGAATTAGTGGAGGAGGCGTTAAGATTTTTGATGAAAATTTACATAGCAATATAAATGCAAAGATCATGAGCGCATCCCATGAAATCTTAACACCTATGCGGAGTTTATGATAGACACTTCATGAATATATCAATTTAAATTGGTGCAAAGAAGTCTGGTCTCGTAGATTATGTGAATGTAAATTGTTTTATTTTCGTGAAACAAGTAGATCCTTAAAGAGAGATGTTTTAATTGTTTTAACTAGATAAAACTTAATCTCCTATTGGATTTCACTCTCTTAAGAAAATATGTTTCAGTCAAGTGAAACACAAGCATCTGCCTATGATTCAGATAAGCTTGAAAATCGTCCTTTTAAAGTATCCAACACTCAACCTGTCACACGTGTATAAGACTAAATACAGCTTAATCATCATAAATCAGATGATTTCACTTTGGTAGGTAAACATGGGTTTAATGTAAAGTATGAATAATGATTATCGAAACCTCACTTAACACTGTAGTTGCATAGGTAGTATACATAACATCAATTCATAAATAATAAAATATTTACCTTATGGATTTCCTATTGTGGATCCATTTTTTTGTTAGTTTTCTTTTGATGGATTTCTAGCAAATTGAGTGAATAATGAAGTGGATTTAATACATAACTTGTATGCGTACTATGTGGTAATATCTTATTTGAGTCAAGTGAAATATTCAATGATCATCACCAAAGGAATTCAAATTTTGCCATTGGGTCATTGACATCATTTTTGCTTGTATAGACTAACATACCATGGATGAAAATTCACTATGATCGGGTAAACGGAGATAGGAGCCATAAGGGATTAGGCATGCACCCTTGAGCCCTTTTAGATGCCATGAAGGCCGCGTCCCCAACAGACGAGTTGGGTGACGCGTTGCACCTTACAGCCCGGTAGCATCCGGAGTCGCTCGACGGAGTTGGCAGGTGACGCGGTTGGTGTTCTTGGTTTCGCACTTATACACAATACTAGGACTCGGAGTAGAATTAGGTGTGGCCGCACCAAATTCTATTACGAGTAATATTATTGTGAGAGGTGTTCCGGGATATGGTTTGAAGTAGGAGAAGTTGAGGTTGAAATACTTGGAGGTTTATCCAAGATGACAAACAAGTTCCCGCGAAGTGGAGGCCTGCGAGTCACGTACTTGCGTGTGCTAAAATAATACGGGAAAGGATAAATAATTTATGATCGGATGCCATATATTGTATATCATTGCGGACTCTAACCAACTTGTCAAAATATCAATGATCATTGTGGTAGAACTTAAACGATTTTTTATATAAAATCAATGTGATCGAATGTGATTTTAAATGACTTGGCGTTCTTTCTGAATTGTTTCAATACATGCATATTCCATTAAATAAAATTGGATATACATTCTTTTCTTACCCCTACTTTTGTCGTTATAATATTTGTCTCGTTACTGGGCAATTGCTCATAACGTTACCCTCGTGTGAACCCAACAGGTGTACCTGAGCAACAACCGCCACAGTAGCGCTCTTTTGAGGAGATCAGACTTCTTTTCGTCATATTCGCATCAGGCAGGGTGCGTCCTGCTTAGAGTAATTTATTTACTTCCGCTTTATTTTATTTTATTTTGAGAGACTTTGTAGTGAGATATGTGGAGAGTTTTTCTACAAAGTTTGAGATTTTCTCATGTATCTCATATCATGGACATGGACTTGATGATATTGATCAGAATGGATGTTGCATTTTTATTTCCATTTGATATTATTCTCATGTTGTTATTTATATTTCAAATGTTAATCTAATATGCATAAGATGGTTTGCTGAGTATCATAGATCATGGGCGTATTTGGACCGTAGGTCCGACGCTCCCATCTCGTCGGTTTCGGTAGCTGGAGGGGCGGGGCGTCACAGATGGTATCAGAGCCCGATACTCCATTCTCTCTTTTGTATATTAGATTATAAGTGGGATTTGAATTATAAATACAATGATAAGCCTTTTGACCTTGTCATTGGTTTAAGGAGAATAATATAAGTCATACTCAATGTGTCCTTTGTCTCTCTAATCATAAAAAAATCTGATATAATGATTCTCGCAGGGAATCATGCCGCCTCGTGTTGACCCTGATGTCGCACAACAGCTGCCCTTATTGGTTCAAGCCGTGCAGGGTATACAACAGCGTCAGGAGGCATTGGAACAGAGGCTACTTTAGCAGGAAGATTCCTTTTATCAACCTTCCCGTGAGGAAGAGGGCAGTATTCATCCTTCGGTGTCTTTGGACCTTGAAGTGTCGGAGGATTTAGAGGCATTGCAGAAACATCAGACGACTTATGCCACCTACCAGAGGTCTAAGGTGCCCCAATTCTTCGGCACAGGCACACCAGATGAGGCTGAACTATGGATGGACCACATATCTAAGGTCTTACGGATGATCCATGCCCCTGAAGAGTCTTGGCTTACATTTGTGGAATTTTCACCAGCAGGTTATGCTGAACGTTGGTAGTACGCCACCAAGGAACATCTGGAGGATCCCATAACATGGGAAATATTTCTTGACGAGTTCCGTAGCCAGTTTTACCCAGAACACTGGGTTGAGGATCAGAGGAGGTTGTTTGCTGAGCTGAAGCAGGGGTCAATGACGGCCCAAGAATACCTCATTCGCTACACTGAACTCTCCCACCACTCGCCAACGACTACTGCTTTTCCTGAGGAGAATTTACAGAAATTTATCCGGGGATTACGTGACGATGTGCAGCACCAGCTATCTGCATTGGATTTCACTTCCATCAAGGAGGTAGCTGCTAAAGCTACCAAGATGGAGGCAACTCAGAGTCGACTTCAGGGGAGTCCATTACACTCCCACCCACCTCAGTCCGGAAGATCTGCTCGCCGAGATTTCCATAAAGCTCGTAGAGAGCGTCATTTCCACCCAGTGGCTAGTACTCCTACCATTAGCAGATTTGCCCCTACACCTACTTTGAGGCAGGGTTTGACGAGTCGTGGTACTACTTCCTTCCGCTCTTCGACACACTCGTAGAGCCGCAAGACAGGAGATGCTAGCCTTGTCTCAGGAGGCTCCTTCTCTCAACTAGGAGATCGCAGATGTTTCCACTGCCAACAGCCGGGCCATTTCAAGGCCATGTGTCCTTTACTTGCCAGCAACTCAGGTGGCCACCCATCAAGTATATGACCAACTTTCTCATCTGTACAGTCACACGGATCAGTTTCCCGCCGTGGGGGTCGAGGTTTTCAACGTCCTCCACCACGATCAACCTTCAGTGCTGCAGGTTCTAACGCCCCCACAGTCTCAAGGACAGTTGAACGCAATCACACAGGAGCAGGCCCACACCTCAGAAGATGTAGTGCGAGGTATGATTTCAGTACATGGTATATCCGTACACGCCTTATTTGATTCGGGAGCTACGCACTCTTTTCTAGCGCATCGCTTAGTATCCAAGTTAGATAAAGAACCAGTCTGCGTTCCATCTCCTTACTACATCAAGGGTCCAGGGGGCCAATTATTCATAGTGCGACAAGCGATGGAGAAGGTAGCGGTGCAGATTGGCGGGCACCTAATGCTTGCATATCTTTTACTCATTCAGCTAGAAGATTTTGATGTCATCTTAGGTGTGGATTGGCTCGAGCAACATCACGCATGCCTTGATTGCTTCGAGAAGACGGTAGTGTTTCGTATCCCAAACATACCTATCTTTCAGTTTGATGGACGTGCCTCAGATAGTGAGGTCTTATATGTATCGGCATTGAAGGCCCAACACTTGCTCGATCAGGGTTGCATAGGTTTTCTCGCCTATGTTGTGGAGTTACCTACCGAAGATCGTATGATTGAAGATGTCAAAATTGTATGAGATTTTCCTGATGTATTTTCAGAGGAATTACCTGGACTGCCGCCAGAGAGGGAGATCGAGTTCGAGATTACTTTGATACCTGACACGCAACCGATCTCCATACCTCCATATCGAATGGCACCGGCCGAACTCAGGGAGCTCAAAGTACAACTGCAGGAGTTGTTGGAAAAGGGATTTATCTGTCTCAGTACATCACCTTGGGGAGCATCGATCCTCTTCGTAAAGAAGAAGGATGGGTCTATGCGTTTATGCATCGACTATAGGCAATTGAATAAAAGGACGGTGAAGAACCGTTATCCACTTCCACGAATAGATGATCTTTTTGATCAATTACAAGGAGCAGCGGTATTCTCAAAGATTGACCTACGATCGGGTTATCATCAATTGAGAATTAAGGACACAGATGTGCTTAAATCTGCTTTTTGTACCAGATACGGACACTATGAGTTTGTGGTTATGCCGTTTGGACTCACGAACGCACCTGCCGCGTTCATGGACATGATGAACAGAATTTTCCGTCCATTCTTACATCGGTTTGTGGTAGTGTTCATTGATGATATCTTGATCTACTCACGTGATGAGCATGAGCATGAGCAGCACCTTTGTACTATTCTTGAGACACTCAGAGAACACAAGTTGTATGCAAAATACAACAAGTGCGAATTTTGGCTTACCGAAGTAGCTTTCCTCGGTCATGTAATATCAGGAGCAGGTGTGGCAGTTGATCCAGCCAAGATAGAGGTCGTCATGTCCTGGGAGCTGCCCAAGACAGTTACCGAGATACACAGCTTCTTAGGCCTCGCCGGCTACTACAGACGTTTTGTTAGGAGCTTCTCGCAGCTAGCCCTACCACTTACTCGTCTGACACAAAAGGATGTTCCTTTCATTTGGAGCGACAAGTGCGAGCTGAGCTTTCGTACGCTGAAAGAAAGACTGACCAGTGCTCCGATTCTTACCCTTCCTTCAGGCCCCTTAAACTTTACAGTGCATACTGATGCATCAAAGGAGGGTTTAGTAGCCGTGTTGATGCAACATGGTCATGTCGTGGCATATGCATCACGGCAATTAAAGAATCATGAACGAAACTACCCTGCTCATGACTTGGAGTTGGCAGCTATAGTCTTCGCATTGAAGATATGGCGTCAGTATTTATATGGGGTCACGTTTGAGATTTTTACAGATCACAAGAGTCTCAAATATATCTTTGACCAGCGAGAGTTGAATATGAGGCAAAGACGATGGATGGAGCTATTGAAGGATTATGACTGCACTATCTCTTACCATCCGAGTAAGGGGAATGTAGTAGCAGATGCTTTGAGTAGAAGAGCACATAACAAGGGCACTGCAGCATGGCTACAGACTTGGGATATGCTCGTAGCACTTAGTGAGTGGCACCCCTTTGACAGTACTACAAACGCTGTAACTGTACCTGTCAAGTATAATGGACTATGGGATAGGATTGTGCATGGTCAGCAAACAGATCAGAAATTACAAGACTTATTCCATTGATGCCTGAAGGAGGAGTTTGATGGATTCAGAGTCTGTGAGTCCATCTTATGGAAGGGGGACCGTGTTTGTGTCCCTGATGATGGTGAGTTAAGGAGAGACATCCTAGATGAGGCTCATTGTTCTAGATTATCTATCCATCCAGGGAGCACCAAGATGTATAGAGACCTCCGTCAACACTTCTGGTGAGAGGGGATGAAGAGAGATGTTGCAGAACATGTTACTCGTTGCCTTACGTGCCAATTGGTGAAGGCAGAGCACAAGCATCCTCCTGGCTTGTTACAGTCACTTCCTATTCTATTGTGGAAATGGGAGAGTATCTCTATGGACTTCATGACATCCTTACCTCGTACAGTAGGTGGATATGATGCCATTTGGGTTATTGTGGACATGTTGACCAAGTCCGCACATTTCATTCTCGTGAACATGACATGCACTCCGGTAGATCTGGCAAAGTTATATATTCAGCATGTTATTCGCTTGCATGGGATTCTCAAGGAGGTTGTATCTGATAGAGACTCTCGTTTTACATTGCATTATTGGGGAGAATTCATGAAGGCCTTAAAAAACGAACTATGTCTTAGTTCAGCCTATCGTCCGCAGACTGACGGGCAATCAGAGAGGACAATTCAGACCCTTGAAGACCTACTCAGAGCATGTGCCATTGAGTGGCAAGGATCTTGGAAGGATCACCTTCCTTTAGTGGAGTTCACCTATAACAACAGCTACCATGCTATTATTAGCATGGCACCTTTCGAGGCATTGTATGGGCAAAGATGCACTACTCCCTTGTGTTGGCAGGAAGTGGGTGACAAGGGTATTTATTCCACTCAGATAATCGAGGACACAACAAGAGCAGTGGAAATGGCTAGGAAGAAACTATTGACTGCTGATCAGAGCCGTCAGAAGAGCTATGCTGATCAGAGACATCGTGATCTTGAATTTGATACCGGAGACTTTGTATTCTTAAAAGTATCTCCAATGAAAGATATTCAGAGTGGTGTCAAGGGCAAGTTGGTACCACGATTCGTTGGCCCTTTCGAGATTTTATCTCGTATTGGGAAGGTAGCATACCGAGTAGCACTCGCCCCTCACTTGGCAGGCGTGCACGATGTATTCCATGTGTCAAACCTCCGGAAGTATATTCAAGACCCTCGACATGTGATTAGCTATGAGGATCTCGCGGTTGAACCAAATTTGTCTTGTCCTGAAGCACCCGTGCAGATTTTAGATCGGGCAGTTAAGAGGTTATGATGGAAAGACATCCCTTTAGTCAAGGTATTGTGGCAAAATCAGAATGTTGAGGAGGCCACTTGAGAGCCTGAGGCAGATATGCGGCAGAAATACCCCTCTCTTTTTAAAGGTATGTTCACGAGACCCTATTTCAATCCTCTTTAAGATTTTTATGGGTTTCATTCTCTTTAAGATTTTTATGTCTGAATGTACACCACATTCAAAACTTATACGTTAAATCCTACGTCTCGAGGACGAGACTTCCTTTAAGATTTTTATGATGTAAAACCACGTATTTTCGTTTTCCAAAAATCTGGAGTATTTTTGACATCCAAAAAATTCAAATAATCATGCTTTTTCATAGATTTCGTCGAGATCTTTCCAACGAGCCCAAGAACATCAAATTCTGACATTCCTAGCCCAAGATATCAATGTTTTATGTTGGATGATCGAGATTCATATATGGATCCGAACCGGATCCGAAACTTGATCTATTTACACCTCTCTTTCTACAAATATGCTATGATAGGTTGCCCTCTCCAAAGCCCTAGCCACCACCATCCTCCCCTCTCATTGGAGCACCACCATCTTGATCAGTGTAGTCAACGGAGGGCCGCCGTTGACGTCGGAGAAGGAGCTCCGATCGAAGATCCGCGACCACCATCACGTAGGAAAGCTCAAGGTCACCGTGGTGCACGCCTCCGCACTGCGATCGAGTGACGGAAATACCATTCCGTGAGAGAGGAGATCCCGAGGGAACATCCTCGGAGGTAACGATAATACCCCCTCTTGTTGTTGGTTTCCATATACTTTGTTCCCCTATACTCGAACATGCTTAGAGCCTTGGTTATCCTTACGATGTGATTCATATTTTGAAACGATGCCATATCCCTCCCTTGATGTTGATTTCTACATGATTTCCAATCCTATTTTTTTGACATCCTTAGAGACTTAAGTGTCCTTATGATATGATTTTCATGTGATTATTGATGTCCTACAAAGAATCGAATCCTGTTAGTGATAGTATTTTAATTACTCTTTTGTATCGTACATAATTTATAATGGACGGATACAATGTCAATGATAAATGAAAAAAAAAAAGATTTCACTTCCACGGGTATTGAGTTATACAGGAAAAGGGAAAATAGTTGTCTTGTTTTAACGTCAAGTATACGAAATACCAAAACAGAAAAAAAAATCTAATGATTATGCATTGGATGGTGAATCTGGTTTTGACGTAATGAGTATGTACTTGTTACCTCGCAAATAACCCAATGCTGTTGATTAAACTAATGCCAACTGTCTTTTTTTTAAATCATATTACTTACAAATGGCAGTTATGCCTAATCACTATCACATTTCAGACGTTTCAGCTATTTGATATGGAATTAGTGGAGGAGGTGTTAAGATTTTTGATGAAAATTTACATAGCAATATAAATGCAAAGATCATGAGTGCATCCCATGAAATCTTAACTCCTATGCGGAGTTTATGATAGACACTTCATGAATATATCAATTTAAATTGGTGCAAAGAAGTCTGGTCTCGTAGATTATGTGAATGTAAATTGTTTTATTTTCGTGAAACAAGTAGATCCTTAAAGAGAGATGTTTTATTTTTTTTAACTAGATAAAACTTAATCTCCTAATGGATTTCATTCTCCTAAGAAAATATGTTCCAGTCAAGTGAAACACAAGCATCTGCCTATGATTCAGATTAAGCTTGAGAATCGTCCTTTTAAAGTATCCAACACTCAACCTGTCACACGTGTATAAGACTAAATACAGCTTAATCATCATAAATCAGATGATTTCACTTTGGTAGGTAAACATGGGTTTAGTGTAAAGTATGAATTATGATTATCGAAACCTCACTAAAAAATTGTAGTTGCATAGGTAGTATACATAACATCAATTCATAAATAATAAAATATTTACCTTATGTATTTCATATTGTGGATCCATTTTTTTGTTAGTTTTCTTTTGATGGATTTCTAGCAAATTGAGTGAATAATGAAGTGGATTTAATACATAACTTGTATGCGTACTATGTGGTAATATCTTATTTGAGTCAAGTGAAATATTCAACGATCATCACCAAAGGAATTCAAATTTTGCCAATAGGTCATTGACATCATTTTTGCTTGTATAGACTAACATACCATGGATAAAAATTCACTATGATCGGGTAAACGGGGATAGGAGCTATAAGGGATTAGGCATGCACCCTTGAGCCCTGTTAGATGCCATGAAGGCCGCGACCCCAACGGACGAGTTGGGTGATGCGTTGCACCTTGCAGCCCGGTAGCATCCGGAGTCGCTCGACGGAGTTGGCAGGTGACGCGGTTGGTGTTCTTGATTTCGCACTTATACACAATACTAGGACTCGGAGTAGAATTAGGTGTGGTCGCACCAAATTCTATTAGGAGTAATATTATTGCGAGAGGTGTTCCGAGATATTGTTTGAAGTTGGAGAAGTTGAGGTTGAAATACTTGGAGGTTTATCCAAGATGACAAACAAGATCCCGCGTAGCAGAGGTCTGCGAGTCGCGTACTTGCGTGTGCTAAAATAATACGAGAAAGGATAAATAATTTATGATTAGATGCCAGTTATTGTATATCATTGCGGACTCTAACCAACTTGTCAAAATATCAATGATCATTGTGGTAGAACTTAAACGATTTTTTATATAAAATCAATGTGATCGAATATGATTTTAAATGACTTGGCGTTCTTTCTGAATTGTTTCAATACATGCATATTCCATTAAATAAAATTGGGTATACATTCTTTTCTTACCCCTACTTTTGTCGTTATAATATTTGTCTCGTTACTGGGCAATTCCTCATAACGGTACCCTTGTGTGAACCCAACAGGTGTACCTGAGCAACAACCGCCACAGTAGCGCTCTTTTGAGGACATCAGACTTCTCTTCGTCATATTCGCATCAGGCAGGGTGCGTCCTGCTTAGAGTAAGTTATTTACTTCCGCTTTATTTTATGTTATTCTGAGAGACTTTGTAGTGAGATATGTGGAGAGTTTTTCTACAAAGTTTGAGATTTTCTGATGTATCTCATATCATGGACATGGACTTGATGAGTATTGATCAGAATGGATGTTGCATTTTTATTTCCATTTCATATTATTTTCATGTTGTTATTTATATTTCAAATGTTAATCTAATGTGCATAAGATGGTTTGCTGAGTATCATAGATCATGGGCGTATTTGGACCGTAGGTCCGACGCTCCCGTCTCGTCGGTTTCGGTAGCCGGAGGGGCGGGGCATCACAGCAACAACGGCTCAAATACCTCGTCAAGATGAAAGCCTTCACACCACCCTCCATCGACCGCTTGCCTGAACATGACCGCCAATGCATTTGAAACTAGAACAAAAATCATGGGCGCTAAAGGATAACCCTGTCGAACACCTCTTTATGGCTGGAAATAGCCACATTCAGGCTGCCCATTTACAAAAATCGAGAAGGAAGTTGTGGTGATACATCTTTTCATCCATGCCACCCAGATTTCCAGGAACCCTTTTCTCATCATCGATGACCACAGAAAGTTCCAGTCCATACAATCATAAGCTTTTGCAAAATCAATCTTCCACAACATCGCCTTAGCACCCTTGCGTCTTTATTCTAAACAGATTTTTGATGCCATAACAAGCCCATCAGCCATTTGACGTCCTGAAATGAATGCGGATTGATCCTCCAAAACAATCGAGTCCGACCCGCTTCAGCCAGTTTGCTAGCACTTTTGCCAAAATGAGGTAAACTCCATTGGAAAGAGGGATTGGTATGAAGTCCTCTACTCTTGCTGAGGTAATCTTTCTTTGGGAGCAAAAACAATAATGCCATGTTAACCTTCTCGAAACCAAAGTTTCATTCTCTGAATTCTTCTAGCACCTCTACGATATCTCCCTTATGGTCCCAAAATTCTCTATAAAGAAGAACAAAAACCCATCTGGCGCCGGTGCCCCATCTGCACTAAGTCCCCAGGCTGCATTTTTCACTTCTCTCTCTGAAAAGGGGTTCACCGGCATCTCCACTTGCCCCGGTGTCAAAGTCTTCTCCCCCTTCCCCAGCCACCCCCACCCATCCCCTTTCTTCTCCGTGATGACTACACAAAAAACTCTCTCAGTGCACTGCCAATTTGTGGTTCCCCTGAATACCTCTCCTCCCACCTCAATTTCATGTATGTGGTTTCTCATCCTTATGCCAGAAGCCACGAAGTGAAAGAATCTTCTATTTGCATCGTCGTCTCTGAGCCATTTCTGCCTGGACTTCTATCTCCATTCTACCTATTCTTTCCGATCCTCCATCAGAATCACCTCCAAGAGTCTGGACCTCTCTGCCATATCATTCTGATCCAAAACTCTCAAATGATCAAGATCATCCAGTCGGACCACTTTCTCATGACCTTTCCTCTCTTCTCCTTCCTCTTAATTCTCTACATTCTTCAATATTCCTTTAGGAATGACTTTAACAACACCAATTTAGCTGTCAGTTGACATACCGCCCAACACTCTGGATTCCAGCTCCTCCACCATTCTGCAACCAACTCGTTATGACCCTCTTCCAGCAATCAGGACCGCTCAAAGAGAAGAAGATCCTGCCTCTTTCCTCCTCACCAGAAGACCAGATAATAGGTGTGTGATCTGAGTGATCGCGGAAGAGCCCACGCCCATGAGAGTGGGAACCTTTCCACCCCCGCAATGGAGAGTAGAAATCTGTCTAATCTTGATCTTGACTTAATGTTGTGCCAAGTATAAGCACAACATCTCGCATCAATAATTGATAAGCCCAAAGAATGTACCATCTCCAGAAACTCTACTGAACCTATATCCCTCCCGCCCCACAGGGAGGTCATCTGGCAATAGCATAAAGTTGAGATCCCCCCACCAGCCAAATCGTATCATCAAGCTCGAAGTAGATCTGCATCAAGTTTGCTGCTAGAGAGCACCTTACACTGTCACTGGGCCCATATACATTCATCACCATAAAATCGAAGCCATCTTCCCGCCTTTTGAGATGGACCGAGAGAGAAAAGGTGGACCTCCACTCCGATACTACCTCAAAATAACTCTCCTCCCGTCTCGTCATCATTCCTCATGTTGCTCATTGTGTCTCCATGATAGAGGCCTAAAAGCCATGCCCAATGCCCAGCTCATAGCCAACCTCTACCAGATTGCAAGCAATTTCGTCTCTTGCAACAAGAAAATGTCTACATTTGCCTCACGGATAAAGTCCCAACCCCCATGCGCTTTTCAGGTCGGCCAAGTCCCCTAACATTTCAGGATAACAACTTCATTAAGCAACCAATGAGTTCCTCTTAATGAGTTGTGGCTGAACCACCCCCAAACATTCGACATATCCGCGATCTAATTTCTAAAATGGATCTCTCGTCTCCATGGAGAAAAACCAACTGTCTGCTGCTAAGATACGAGTTCCTGCCTCTCCAAACCCTCCACGATCTTTGTCCTTCGCCTCCTTCTAGCTGACTTCAACCCACCTGCTTTCTCACAAAACATGTCGTCGCTTGTTCCACTAACTGACTGTGAGGCCCCCCTTCAGACCCCATTCTCGAATCTCGAATGCTACACGCCACCTTGTCCAACTCTAGGCTTCACTGCAAGGAGGAATCAAGTCTCCCCTCCTTTCCAAAGCCCTTCCGTTCCTCCACCTCCTACGCCAGACCCCCGAATTACCAAGCATTCGAGCCATGCTACACCAACTACTTCTCCCTCCGATCCTCCGAACTCTCCTGCCCTCCGAGCTCTCCCACCTCCAAAGCTAGACTCCTTGTTTCACGATCCTCCGAGCCCAACTCCAACACCCCTACCTATAATCTCTCCACCTTCCCTTTAGGGTCCAACCTCACCAACCCCTTCGAACCAGCCCCTCCTAGCCACCCGACCCCTCCATGCCTCCAACCCTTCTGAGCCAATCCCAGCTTCCTTGTCATGACCCGAGCAGCTATGTGGAGCTCGGTCCTCCCCACCCCCCCGACCTACCCGGACCGAACCTCCTCCCTCCAAATGACTTCCCTCCATCCCCCAACGACGTCCCGAACCACCCTCCCTTCCTGCGAGTCCATCTCTGGGCCCTGATCATTGGCAGCTATGGAAGTTTTTGGCACTGAATATTTTGCTAGATAAGGGCCACCTTCCAGTGGAACACCACCGCCACGTTCACCTTCAAGTGGAGCAAACCCACCCCTGCCAAACAAACATCAGGCTCGGACAGGGGAAGCATCACTCCAACCGAAGCAGCAGCTGGATCCGATAAATGACCTGCCTTCGCCTAGAATTGCACCATCAGTTTTTGACATCGTGTACTGCCGACGCACGTTCCCTTCATCTCCGCCCATAATTGCGGGGCCTTCGCAATCGCCTTTCCCTTGAAAGCATCGTCCAGAATCGGAAATGTCCCCATTGAATGTGGCCTTCGGTTTCAGGAGAAAATGCCATTTCTTCACACGAGAATTGAGGCAGCATTTAAGAAATAGCCTGAAACCCCGTGGTACTCCACTTGGACCCACGTCGGGTGGCCGCCCAGTTGACTAACGCTTCACAACCTCCACCCAAGACTTGCGGTGGTCGTCCCCATCAGAGAGAGTCCTCCTCCTCTCGACAACACCAAGGACCGATTGTTGTTAATTCGATGTCCAACACCTCTCTGAGGTATCACACCCTCCTCCAACCCAATGCAGAAGGGCTGAATCACTACACCCTAATTTCTAGGTCTGGATCTATCCCCACTTCACATCCATCAGCCACGATCTTGACGACCAGCATTTCTGACCTGAGGATATCCCGGACATGTTCAAGCTTCCTCCAGATGAGGGGTATACCCCACGCGTGCACAAAGTTGATCCACCGAAAGTTGAGACGACCATCAAAGATACCTGGGACGTGCCACCTCAACACCGCTTTGTTGCTCGCGCTTAGCCCTAGCAACACCACTTTTTCATGCTGAGAGAGACCACGCATCAAAATATGCCACGAACTCAGTAGAGGGATGTCCCTCCTGGAAGTCCCCTCCATTGCTGCACCCACATCCGATGTGGCGAGAAACAACTATCACGAACCACCTCCCTCACCGATTAGTAACTCTCCCTCCGAACCCACCCTATTAGAACTTTCCCTTGGGCACTCCCTCGCGCGGTGAGCGAAGACATGGCATATGAAGCAACGCATGGGTTCACAACACGATGATGCCCAACGACGTTGAGACCTGCATCGAAACGCCAACAACTGAAGGGCTTTCGCTTCTGCCCCTGTAGTTGGATACCAAGAGGAACCCCCCACCCCATTCGACCCCATGAGACTCCAAGGCTTCCTATCTCGTCGTCTAGAATGAACAAGCACCCACGATACTTCTTCATACCCGACCTCTCCTTCACTCCCTCGTCCCCGACCTCTCATGAGTGTCAAACCTTCACTTCGCTCGAAAGGTTTTAAAGTTAACTATATACTATTAAAAGAGTGTAGATTGTATGAGACATGTGCATGAGTGATGAATCTCTATTTCATCCTCTTTGTTCTTTCATTTTAACCTTAAATATCTACTTAAATGCATGAATACAATATTATTTTGTGCAAAATAACATTCAGTTATTGATTCATATATACCATATAAAACACTGTATTTAAATACTGAAATAAAAGAATAAAGAAAAGAAAAAAAGAAAAGAAATACCAAAAGTATTGAATGACCCTAAATCCTGAGACTAAGTCAAGAATTGACTTGGTCAACAAGAAATAAAGTAGGGAGAGATAAGGGCCAATAATTTCACCAAAAACCCTAATTTTATTCCTCAATAAATAAATTTTGGGTCTATTTTATTTTCTTATTTTTATCTCAAATCGATAAATTTTGAACATGAAACTTTTACATAAAAATACAAAAAATAAAATTTATGTCATTCAAAAATAATGCATGGTGTGCGTGGGACACACAAAATAAAAAGTTGCAAAGAAACTTTACAAAGCGGTATATACTCCATATGTATCAAAAATTCAACAAAATTTCCTTTTTTTTTATAAAATTGAATTATCTATTTAATAAAGACGGTTTCATTCAATTTGAAATTACTGTAAAGGTTGGCTTTTGGGTCCTCATTTTGCAATATACTTGAATATAATAATCAATATTCATTCTTATATTTGCACTTTCTTATATTTTTATAAATTTATATATATTATTTAAAATACATGGACACAATAAATTAGAATAAAACTAGTGAAAATATATTAAAATAAATAATGATATTTTATACATAGGTAAAGAATACACATATATTACATATACCTAATTATTTAACTATATAAACGACTTCAGGAAAATATGAATATATTTATTTAAATAAGTTATAAATATAAAAATTATGTATATAAAATAGTATACTATAAAATACAAAAATAAAAATAAAATATATTAAATACAGGTATAAATGCCTACAATTATAGATGTAAAAACTCACACATGATAAATTGACTTGAAAAAGAAATAAAAATCACCATAAAATACTAGATAAATAAGAATATTTTTATTTTAACATAAAATTAATAAAATCATTTGATAGTTTCTATCGATTTAATTAGGGAATTCTTATCCCTAATTTTTTGTTTGGTCCACGTGGTCCAACCAGCTTCTTTCTTCTATTGACCAGGGATCAACTACCACCTTTGCCTCTTCTGACTTGTTAAGCATCTTGAGACCCCAACTTCTCTCTATTTCCTCATAGATCCTAATGATCAAAACACCTCGCATCTTGAACAACTTTTGGAGATCTGATCTTTGTGACTCTTGTCCCATCTTCTACTCCGTTCAATCATTATCGAGCTGGTCAATAATCTCCTCAAAAATCTGCCTCTTTGTTTGTGTATTAATAAAGCTCTAGGCCCTTCGATTTCGTCTTGATCCCTTTTTTATCTTTGTAACCCTAATCCTTCATATAATGGAGCTTGCTAGTAACAGATGCAAGTTCGTCGGACCTTTGGCATGGAGAAGAAGAGCTCGGAGGCAGAGATCTAGCTCGCTGGAGATTAGCTCCAACGAACTTCCCAGCTCCCTGTTACCTGCAAGTTATAGCATCCTTTCTTTCATTTTTTCCGACGCATTTCATTTCCTTAGTTTAGTCTAGGATTTAGTTTATCTAATCATGCATCGATTTAGTGTAATTTAGAAAATCAAAATTGCTAGAGTTGCAAGATACAACCCCGAATTTATCGTCCCTTTTCATTGTTTCTCCTCCTATCCATTCCATCTTCAATCCCCATATGTTTTTTTGTGATTCCCCTATTCCTCCCTCTGATTTCACCTAAATTAGAGCAACCGAGCTCGTCCCTCCACCCTCTGTCGGAACTCGCCCGTCTCGCCCATTTCCTATGCCATACCCTTAACCCCCTAGTCGAGGACATTCCCCTCGAATTGGGGGATATTTTTGTGCAGGGGCTACATCTTGATACTCTACTTGGGGTAGAGTTCGAAATCTAATCAAGAACCTGACGAGTCGCTAAATACGATGTTTAATTAGGTCACGTTGTAGCACGTGTACTTAGCGATTCAATCAGAACCGAGAGAAAATCTCCATGAAGAGTGTCTCGGCTTAGTTTATATCCCGGACAAGTCTGGGGTTGAACACAGGGAGGCAAAGGAACAACTTGGGTTAATTCAAAAATTTAGATCTTGATTTCCAAATGCGGATTTTTTTTATATTTTTTATGCAACAAGATGCACAATGCAAGTGAATTAAGATACTAAGAAAGCATACAATTTAACCAAATTAAATTTAACGAGAAATTAATTCAATTTAGCCAAATTATATTTTTCCTAGAATCCTAATCCAATGATGAATGGAAGACATTTTTTGTATTTTTATGGGTTAAAATGCAATAATGAAAAATACAAACTTTTTATAGGTTTTTTATAATTTATCACACAAGCAGTAAGCAAAAATTATGAAAAAAAATACTGGAATGAAAACATGATGCAAGGAAGCTACAGTAATATTTTTAGAATTTTTTGACAAAATATAACTTTTTTTATGTATTTTTTAGTGAAAACAGAGTGACTGTGAGTAATTAATTCTTAATAAATCCATAATATCAAATTAATCAGAGTGCGAATTATCTAAAATAGATATTTTTGTATAGAATCCAAAAGACTTGAAATTTCACAAAAACGATGTACGTGGATTTAATTAAAAATCAAATATTAATTTCACTCTATGATTTATTTCTGGCACAAGACAATTTCACTTTAGACGAAATTCAGGCAGTATCTCAATACCATTTCAAGGCATCGTTCCAGATTTTTTAAGAATTTGTGGAGCAACTATGAGTTAGATATGAATTTAACTGCTCAAAATGGGTAAAATATCTAATATTTCAGTTAGATAATTTTAATTAATTATCCACAATTCAAAAAAATATAAATAAATATTCAGAATTTACACAATTAGTTGCTCAACATAATGGAATTTTTCATTGAATAAAATGAAGTTCAATAGATGTCCAAATTAATAAGTAAACACGGGGGTCTTTGTGCAAATTAGAAAACAATATATACAATGCAAATTATGTACAGGGACTTGTTTGTAATATTAGAAACTATACAAGAAATCTTTGCAATTTTTACAATAAAAAAGTGAAGGGAAAAGGACCTTTCTTCTTCCTGGGGCACGAAAGAGGAAGAACCCAAAAGGGTTGGTGGTCGGCGGCACCGATCGCGTCGGAGGCGGAGGCACGGGGCGCGAAGGCACGACCGCGGTGGGCGGTGGCGGGCTCCAACGGCGAGGGGGGTTGGTGAGCGCGGGGCTGGCGTTGGGGGCTCGACGGCGAGGGGCTGAGGAGGCTCGGTGGAGGACGGAGGGAGAAACGGAGGCCGCATGGCGGTTGAGGCCGGCTCAGCGGCCACGCGGAGGGGCAGAACGGGAGCAGCAGCGCGGGCGGAGGTGGCGGGCGGCGCTGGCCGGCTTGGGTGTTGTGGCGGGCGGCGACAGTGGGAACTCCCCACCGCTGCTGTCTTTCTTTTATTTATTTATTTATTTTATTTTTTTAGATGCTGCTTTGAATTTTTTATTTAGATTTTTATTATTTTTTTATATTTTCAAACAAGAAACAAATATCTATATAAAAAGGGGAAGAAAAGGAAAAAAATGGAAGAGGGAAACGATGAAAAAGATGGAGATGATTGTGATGTTGATGGTATGTGTGAATATGATATGGTGGAAATAAACAAGGAAATAAAATGTGAGATAAACAAAATAACGAGGGATATGAGAGAAAATTTACTTGATCTTCGCCGGATTGGCGGAGCAGCTACGATGGACTCCTGTCGTCGCCTCGATCCGATTGGCGAAATAAAATCGAAGAGTCTATGTGAGCTCGATGGAGAACTCGTGACGCGGCTATGGTGGTTGCCGCGGATCTCGCCTGAAGGAGGTCTTCGCTTGAGGAAGACGCTTCGCCGCTGTCACCAACAAAACATTCCACGCTCTCTCCTTATTCTATTAGAATGGCGGATGCGAAAAAATGTGGATGTGGAGATGATTATAAAGAGATGAGTAATGGGAGTTAGAGAGATGGTGGAAAGGTAGAGTTTGAATGGGAGGTTAAAAGAATGGTGGAGTGGAATGGAGTGGAATGGAGGTTGAAAGAAGACTTGGAGGTTAATGGAGAAAGGGAAGTTATAGTAGAGAATGGAAATTAAATAATAAATAAATAAGTATGCTACTTTAAATACAATAAAATAAAAAGAGAAGAGAAATAGTGGAGAATTTACAAAAGAATACATACAACATATACATTTTTTTGTTTGCTTTTCTATTATGTATTGTTTTATCTTTTTTTTTCATAAGAGATATTTACAACGGAAAAAATACAATAAAATAATATAATCAAGATACAACATAACGGTGATTTTTTTGGATTTTTAAGAAATTGAGAAAGATAAAATAAAAAATGAAGAAATAATGAACATATATACAAAATATACAATGTACATCTAGGTCCCAAAACCCAACTTTTGCAAATGAGCTCCGATTTTAATTTTCTAACTTGAACTTTAAAAGTGAGTTTGATGAATTTGGAGTTCATACGGAGCGGGAATTTAGCTTGGAAGTTAGTCTTTACGGCTTTTTCCCATTGGGATCTAGGAGCCTTTATTTGAGATATAATTTATTTTGTATTTTTGTATTTTTATATACATGGTTATGAACAAGTTGGAGACAGAATTAGCCATGCGCGGCTCCTGCCAGGCGTGTATATATTACATATATACTTTACCCATAGCTCGTACTTTCACGTATTTTTGTATATATTATACAATAATTATGGGTGGGTAAAAATAATTTTTCAAAAAAACTCTTAAAAAAACTTTTCAAAAATTTTTTTTGTTGTTTTTTGTTTTTGTTCTCTTTCCTTATTCGCTCTAAAAAAATTCAAAAAAAATGTGTCCTTTCTTATTTATCTATATTTCAAAAAAAAGAGAAAGAAAAAAAAACCATTTCAAAAAAAATTCACAAAAAAAACCTTTCTTATCTACCTATCTTTTCAAAAAAAAATCTTGAAAAAAAAGAGCAAAACTTTTCTAACTAGAAAAAACTAACTAATAAGTTGGTTTAATCCCTGACACAATTCACTTTCACACAAGACTAGTGATGTTCAAGAACACTTGGTTTATGAGCTCTTGAGATTTTGAGTTAATCAGCCTTAGTCATTAGGGTCTTGGACTTAATTATTCACATTTCCCTAGTTTGAAAGATTTGTGTACTATATTGCATGCTTAGTCTCTACCTTAAGAATATGATCAACACCTCACATACACGACTGCAGTTATGATGAGATGAGTTGAAATTTCACTTGAGGAACTGGGATGGGGGATTTGAGTTTGGACTTGATTTAATGATGCTCGAGGATGGGATAAAATCAATGAAGGCTTTATGAAACCTGAGTGTCCGCATTCTTAGCCAGTATGAGAACACGGTTCTTGTACTATCTCTTGACATTTACCTATGTGCCAGGGAGTGATAAAATAAAAATTGTTGATCAGTGTGCGCCAACTCTTGGTAAAAGCAGTGGAGCTAGCCAAAATACTACAAAGCAATGAAATGTCAAAGAAAAGCTCTCATTCCACAAAGTCAATTATCAAAAGAGCTTCCACCAAAGGCGAGCGCTCCCAACCATTTCAAAAGTGTCCACTTGGACCACTGCTATTAGGACCAGGAGTCGGGCTTGCACCAAAAAAGGGCTCTGCATCGTAAATGCCACAAGTCTGGTGTAGAAGGTATAATAGATACTCAAAAAAGACACACCCCGGTGTACTCCCAGGAAAACAAGTGCAGACGACTCCAACTTCTCTTGACGGACGCACTGATCAACACCAAAAATATGCATTAAGTAATAAGGCACTCGAGAGGATCCTTGTTCCAATGAGAGGGAGAGAAGAAATGACACAATCCTATGCCCTCCATCAACTGACCTTCCATCTACACTTTCAAGTCTGACAACTAAAGAGACGGTGGATTGGATGCAAGAAATGGTTTATTCCCTAGTGTTGAGGATCGGGTCCTTAGGAGAGTTTCCTGGACTGGAACCTTGGGTGACGTTGTGACTCTACTCTTGTAACTGCAGTCCACACTTAAAGTCATATCCCTTATATATATATATGTATACAAAGAGAGTCTGATGATTAGGGAAATTGGATACCTTTTGACTAGAGCTTGGTTCAGCTTAGAATTTTAGGATTTCTAAAACCGAGGGTTCTTGAACAGATCAAGTCTTGTATTCACATGCACAGTCAGGGGTTAATCCAACTTATTCATTCTTTATTTGCTCGAGGACTAGCAAAGTTTAAGTATAGGGGGGTGATGAATCCACGATTCATCATCTTAATATCTTGATCTTAGCAAAATCCCCGAGTAAAATCCCAAATAAATGTCCATAAAATCAATAAATTAACAAAAAACTCTTGTAAAAAACCACACTAATTATTGTATATTAGATTGTACAAAATGAACTACACATAAAAAGACGCAAAAATCAAAGGAGTTTTATACATGTAAATAGCCCAAAACTTCATGTATTTTTAATAACTTTATTTCAACTCCTTTTTGGCTAATTCTGTCTCCAACTTGTTCATAACCATTTATATAAAAATACAAAAATACAAAACAAATTATATCTCAAATAAATGCTCCTAGATCCCAATGGGAAAAAGCCGTAAAGACCAACTTCCAAGCTAAATTCCCACTCCGTATGAACTCCAAATTTATCAAACTCACTTTTAAAGTTCATATGACGAGTCACTAAATACGATAAATAATTTGTGTTCGTTGTAATACGTGTACTTAGCGATTCAGTCAGAACCGAGAGAAGATCTCCGTGAAGAGTGTCTCGGCTTTAATTTATATCCCAGGCAAGTCCGGGGTCGAACACAGGGAGGCAAAGGAGCAACTTGGGGTTAATTCGAAAATTTAGTTTTAGATTTCCAAGCGGTATTTTTTTTATATATATTTTTTAATGCAAAACGAATGCCAAATGCAAATGCGGTTGAATTAAGACACTAAGAAAGCATACAACTTAACCAAATTAATTTGAATAGAAAATAAGTACAATTTAACCAAGTTATATTTTTTCAGTAAACAGAATCCAATGATGAATGCAAAACATATTTTTTTTAGAATTTTCAGGGTTAAAATGCAATAATGAAAAATGCACACTTTTTATTTATATTTTCGCAATTTTTCATACAAACAGTAAGCAAAAATTATGAAAAAATTACTGGAATGAAAACATGATGCAAGGAAGCTACAGTAATATTTTTAGAATTTTTTGACAAAATAAGAATTTTTTATGTATTTTTTAGTGAAAACAGAGTGACTGTGAGTAATTAATTCTTAATAAATCCACAATATCAAATTAATCAGAGTGTGAATTATCTAAAATACATATTTTTATATAGAATCCAGAAGACTTAAAATTTCCCAAAAACGATGTACGTGGATTTAATTAAAAATCAAATATGAATTTCACTCTATGATTTATTTCAGGCACAAGACAACTCCACTTTAGACGAAATTTGGTTAGTATCTCAATACCATTTCAAGGCATCGTTCCGGATTTTTTAAGAATTTTTGGAGCAACTATGAGTTAGATATCAATTTAAGTGCTCAAAATAGGTAAAATATATAATATTTCATTTAGACAATTTTAATTAATTACCCACAATTCAAAAAAACATAAATAAATATTCAGAATTTACACAATTAGTTTCTCAACATAATGGAATTTTTCATTGAATAAAATGAAGTTCAACAGATGTCCAAATTAATAAGTAAACACGGGGGTCTTTGTGCAAATTAGAAAACAATATATACAATGCAACTTATGTACAGGGACTTGTTTGTAATAATAGAAACTATACAAGAAATCTTTCCAATTTTTACAATAAAAAGTGAAGGGAAAAGGACCTTTCTTCTTCTTGGGGCACGAAAGAGGAAGAACCCAAAAGGGTTGGCGGCTAGCGGCGCACATCGCGTCGGAGGCGGAGGCATGGGGCGCGGAGGCACGACCGTGGTGGGCGGTGGCGGGCTCCAACGGTGAGGGGGGTCGGTGAGCGCGGGGCTGGCGTTGGGGGCTTGCCGGTGAGGGGCTGAGGAGGCTCGGTGAAGGACGGGGGAAGAAACGGAGGCCGCACGATGGTTGAGGCCGGCTCAGCGGCCGCGTGGAGGGGCGGAGCGGGAGCGGCGATGCGGGCGGAGGTGGCGGGCGGCGCCGGCCGGCTTGGGTGTTGTGGCGAGCAGCGGCGGTGGGAACTCCCCACCGCTGCTGTCGTTCTTTTTTTTTAGATGCTGCTTTGATTTTTTTATTTAGATTTTTATTATTTTTTATATTTTCAAACAAGAAACAAATATCTATACAAAAAGGGGAAGAAAAGGAAAAAAAATGGAAGAGGGAAACGATGAAAAAGATGGAGATGATTGTGATGTTGATAGTATGTGTGAATACGATATGGTGGAAATAAACAAGGAAATAAAATGTGAGATAAACAAAATAACGAGGGATATGAGAGAAAATTTACCTGATCTTCGTCGGATTGGCGGAGCAGCTACGCTGGACTCCTGTCGTCGCCTCAATCCGATTGACGAAATAAAATCGAAGAGGCTATGAGAGCTCGATGGAGAACTCGTGACGCGGCTATGGTGGTCGTCGCGGATCTCGCCTGAAGGAGGTCTTCGCTTGAGGAAGACGCTTTGCCGCTGTCACCAACAAAACATTCCAAGCTCTCTCCTTATTCTATTAGAATGGCGGATGCGAAAAAATGTGGATGTGGAGATGATTATAAAGAGATGAATAATGGGAGTTAGAGAGATGGTGGAAAGGTGGAGTTTGAATGCGAGGTTAATAGAATGGTGGAGTGGAATGGAGTGGAATGGAGGTTGAAAGAAGACTTGGAGGTTAATGGAGAAAGGGAATTTATTGTAGAGAATGGAAATTAAATAATAAATAAATAAATAAATAAAGTATGCTACTTTAAATACAATAAAATAAAAGAGAAGACAAATAGTGGAGAATTTACAAAAGAATACATACAACACCTACATTTTTTTGTTTGCTTTTCTATTATGTATTTTTTTATCTTTTTTTCATAAGAGATATTTACAATGGAAAATACAATAAAATAATATAATCAAGATACAAAATAACGGTGATTTTTTTGGATTTTTAAGTAATTGAGAAAGATAAAATAAAAAATGAAGAAATAATGAACATATATACAAAATATACAATGTACATCTAGGTCCCAAAACCCAACTTTTGCAAATGAGCTCCGATTTTAATGAAACCACTTCCGTTGGATAGATAATTTTCTAACTTGAACTTTAAAAGTGAGTTTGATGAATTTGGAGTTCATACGGAGCGGGAATTTAGATTGGAAGTTGGTCTTTACGGCTTTTTCCCATTGGGATCTGAGAGCATTTATTTGAGATATAATTTGTTTTGTATTTTTGTATTTTTATATACATGGTTATGAACAAGTTGGAGACAGAATTAGCCAAAAAGAAGTTGAAATAAAATTATTAAAAATACTTGAAGTTTTAGCTATTTACATGTATAAAACTCCTTTGATTTTTGCAGCTTTTTATGTGTAATTCATTTTGTAGAATCTAATATACAATAATTAGTTTGTTTTATTTACAAGAGTTATTTTGTTAATTTATTGATTTTATGGACATTTATTTGGGATTTTACTCGGGGATTTTGCTAAGATCAAGATATTAAGATGATGAATCGTGGATTCATCACCCCCCTATACTTAAACTTTGCTAGTCCTCGAGCAAATAAAGAATGAATAAGTTGGATTAACCCCTGACTGTGCATGTGAATACAAGACTTGATCTGTTCAAGAAATCTCGGTTTTAGAAATCCTAAAATTCTAAGATGAACCAAGCTCTAGTCAAAAGGTATCCAATTTCCCTAATCATCAGACTCTCTTTGTATACATATATATAAGGGATATGACTTTAAGTGTGGACTGCAGTTACAAGAGTAGAGTTACAACGTCACCCAAGGTTCCAGTCCAAGAGACTCTCCTAAGGGCCCGATCCTCAACACTAGGGAATAAACCATTTCTTGCATCCAATCCACCGTCTCTTTAGTTGTCAGACTTGAAAGTGTAGATGGAAGACCAGTTGATGGAGGGCATAGGATTGTGTCATTTCTTCTCTCCCTCTCATTGGAACAAGGATCCTCTCGAGTGCCTTATTACTCAACGCATATTTTTGGTGTTGATCAGTGCGTCCGTCAAGAGAAGTTGGAGCCGTCTGCACTTGTTTTCCTGAGAGTACATCGGGGTGTGTCTTTTTTGAGTATCTATTATACCTTCTACACCCAGACTTGTAGCATTTACGATGCAGAGCCCTTTTTTGATGCAAGCCCGACTCCTGGTCCTAATAGCAGTGGTCCAAGTGGACACTTTTGAAATGGTTGGGAGCGCTCGCCTTTGGTGGAAGCTCTTTTGATAATTGACTTTGTGGAATGAGAGCTTTTCTTTGAAAAAATATAGATAAATAAGAAAGGACATAATTCTTTTGAATTTTTTTAGAGCAAATAAGGAAAGAGAACAAAAACAAAAAACAACAAAAAAAATTTTGAAAAGTTTTTTTAAGAGATTTTTTTTGAAAATTTTTTTACCCACCCCATAATTATTGTATAATATATTGTGAAAGTACGAGCTATGGGTAAAGTATATATGTAATATATACACGCCCCCTATACTTAGCATGTGCTATGCCCTCATGGCACAAGAAGCGAGAAAAAGACATAGCTCGTGCTAAGAGTAGGATGGCTAAAATAAATAGTATAGAAGTCGATCCGCCCCCCCTATACTTAGGCTCTGGACAGTCTAAGTGTAGAAGAAGAGAAAAAATGGGGCGGACGAGGTCAAGAGGAGAAATGGATGAGTATGTACACATGGCGGGCATCGGCTCCCCCTATACTTAGGCTCTTGGTAAGCCTAAGTATAGGACAAGAGTAAATGTGAGAACCGATGTGATCTGGAGAATATACAAAGAAGGGAGAATGTACAAGAGGAGTGAATCTATACAGGGATCAAGAAGGTTTGTGACGGACCTTCTTGCGGGAGCGTGGGGTGGGTAGTATACATATGTGTCGCTGTCAGAATCGTTCGTAGAGTAGTGAGGTGTGGGGAACGTCCAACGAGGGTCGACACACGGCTGCTTGCTCAAATAAGGCTTCAGAACAACTGAACTGAGCTCACTCATATAGATCACCTCATCTGGACCTGATCAGGACTCCTCAGAAAGTTCCTTCTCTGGTAAGTCGAAGGCAACTTTCTTAGCCGGTTTTCTAGAACCTGAAGCATCAAGAGGAAGAGGAGAGTGACAAGCCTTGAGGGGTTCGGGGAAACACCTTGAGGAATCGATACTCTTCTTCTTACCTGATGACCGACTAGAGGATGGAGCAACCGATTTATCAAGATTGGTCAATTTGGTCCTAGTTGTCTCTTTCGGTGTAGGTCGTGGATGTATGAGGTGCTGACTAGAGGTTCATCATCATATGAGTCACCATATGCATTGTAATACTCCTGTAGGGTCGGCACACGTCTCTGGTAAGGCATAGTGTTCTCAGTTGTCTTGGCATTGATTGGCTCATGAGTCGGATTATCTAAATAATCAAGGAAATCAGTAATGATCATGTCCGACTCAGGGACAACTTCTGGTTGTAAGTCATTTCTAGAAGCTGTCACGGTTGTGGGGATGCGAGCAGTGGGTGATGTGGAGGTGTAGGGAGTCTCTGAACCAATGGTCGTCTGAACAGTCGGTATCTCGGGAGTAGTAGAGAGACGGGACTCGACTGTCTCTCGAAGGTCACGACAGTCTACGACTTTACGGGTTACCTTGGAATATCGTGTGTCCTCGAAGATCGGGTGAGGTCAGAGTGCTCCTGATGCAGAGAAATCGATCTCCCGAGTCTCGCAATCTATAGTTGCCTTAGCCAAGGCTAAGAATGACTTCCCAAGAATGATCGGAGACTGGGTGAACTCTTCTCGGTGCTCAATGTCAATGATCGTGAAGTCTATCTCCAATAGAGCACCTTGGAAAGTGACGATGACTGAAATGGTTCCTCTCGACCGTTTAATGGTCCGATCTGCCAACTGAATGATCTCTCTTGACTTCTTGGCAGATCCGAGTTTGAGCTTGGCAAACACGGAGGTCGGGAGGATATTAGTCGGTAAGTCATCATCGATTCTTGCATGGGTGAATGTGGTATCTTTGATTTCACAATCAAATCTAGGTAACTGCTTTACTCTGCGGCTCTTGGTTTTTCTCCCTATCATCAAAGATGTGGCCATAGACACTATATGTATCCCAGTCCTTGTTCTCTTATTGCCTGACCTTTTAGGCATCAATTTATTTCTCACAAATCTTCTAAGGTCGGGAAAGTGTTCAATGGCCATTATTAAGGGAAGCTCAAAAATCAACTTTCTATCCATTGCTTCCATAACTACAGGATCCAATTTTTGTAAGTCTTTTCCATTTTCAATTTTTATGGTATTTTCTGATTTTTCCATTTTTGGGTCTTTTTGATAGATGAAGGAGGAATAGGAGAATGTACAGACTCTGGTTTGGAGGGAAAGTGGTTAGTAGTAGATGGAGGTGAAGGGACTCCAGCTGTACATGATGTGTGGTCAATCCGGTATCTTCCAGGTTTTCAAAATTCAATCCGCAAAATCCATGATCCATATTTCTACCTGGACTCTTGATCGGTCTACAAATGTCATCCTACAATAAGTTCTCATGACACTTCATGAGAGAAGTCGACGCAATTGGAGGATACGGCTGAGAACTCGGGTTCTTATACTCAACACACCTTGACTCGGGTGTGCAATACAGGGTTGAATATGGCCCATATGTGTGGCAGTTGTTGGTCAGAGCCTCATCAGGCAGAGTTAGTAGATAGGGGGTCTGTAAATCGGTCGCATGAATCCAATCCCCTATATATGTCGGCTCTCCGAATGGGTGATATAAAGGTTGGTCAATGTGGTCTCTATCACTCAGGTCAATCAAGTCAGGAAGATCGTACGGTGCAGGCCTCTCCATTCGGTTTGTCTGGTCGACCATGTTGTACCCTAAGGTTAAGTCGGGATGTGTATATGGCAATCGTTGTTCTGTTCCAACTCGACGTGAAAGTGAGGTATGTGGGGTCAACTGATTATGCCAATCATTCATCTCAGCAGTCGCTTGCTCTTCGATTTGTTCCTTGATTCCAGTAAGCGGACGAGAATATGTTGAGTCAATACAGGGTGATTGTGGGTCATGGGTGTAAGAATGTGGGGTAGGTGAGAAGGACGAAGAAGTGCGGAAGTCAGTCGGAGTTATGACTTCGCTGTTGGGGTGTGGGTATGAAGAGGAATGAGAGGGTGGAGATGATCGAAATATGGTCGAAGAAGAATGACGTGGATATGATGACCAATATTCTGACATCTTGGAGGGAAAATGGGAGAATGAAGCGGATCGAGGAAGAAAGCGTGCAAGTGCACCGAATAACACACAAAACAAACAAACACAAGAGCAAACCCTGAGTTCACCTACTCAACACAGTGATGGTCGCAAAAGTCCGACCGTTTATCTTTTCAGTTTTAATTAGGTGATAAATCAAGATATAAGTCCAATTACGTAAGGCTTAAAAGTAGGTTTTGGGCACTATCCTAGGGATGAGTCCTCACCTCTCAACAATCACAATTAGCCAAGCATACATTGTGGGTTTTTCTATCCCAAAACAAGTGTTAGTTTTAGTCAATTTTTTTTATCAACTCTGATTAGCAGTCCTGATTTTAAGTTTGGTTATCACTTGATTAGTCCACCAAATAAAGCTCGCCTAACGATCAGTCCCGATTTCCTTTTAACCTAAGTTTCAAAAACCAAGGGGAGGGAGTCGAGAAAAGCCGATGCAAATAATGAAATCAATGATGCATGCCCAATTCAGAAGACTTACAGTGATCCTCGCGCTCTACATACGGGATGCAAGGCAGAATTGAAATTTTATACTAAATGAACGCAAACGAGAAAACCATTCTTAGATAGACAGTTCTATTAGCGAGTGATGAACAAATTAAATTTGACTAATAGCTCTGCGGTCTAAGTGCGTCTCGTTAAATGTGATGTGTGGTCCTAAAAATTTACGAGCACAAGCAATAAAGATATTAAAATAAGCTCTAAGAGCCGCGAGTGCATGTCCTATTCTACGTCAAGCAACCACACGACCACAAGAGGGTCCAATGTCCAGTCCGGATACACGTGCGAGCTCCCAAACAAGAGCCGCTGGAAAGTGTGAATTACCTAAATTAGTACAATAATTACAAAAACTCTCTCTAAAATAAATAAAATTTCCTAGCTCTTCAGCAGTCGGCACGCATCGCGTCCGTCGAACTCCGATGCACTCCAAGTCCACCGGGCCCTCGCAAGGAAAATAAGATTTATATTAGAGAGATAGAAACAAAATATATACAGAAATATGAAGAAAAAAATTGAGAGGAAAAATAGATTAATTACAAGTGGCTCGGGGATCAGACTACCCGAGTAAATGAAAATCTAATTCCAAATTTGTAAATTAATCCCTAAGCCGTTTGCCTCCCCGGCAACGGCGCCATCTGGCGAGTCGCTAAATACGATAAATAATTTGTATTTGTTGTAATACGTGTACTTAGCGATTCAGTCAGAACCGAGAGAAGATCTCCATGAAGAGTGTCTCGGCTTTAATTTATATCCCGGGCAAGTCCAGGGTCGAACACAGGGAGGCAAAGGAACAACTTGGGTTAATTCGAAAATTTAGTTTTAGATTTCCAAGCGGTATTTTTTTATATATTTTTTTAATGCAAAACGAATGCCAAATGCGAATGCATACAACTTAACCAAATTAATTTGAATAGAAAATAAGTACAACTTAGCCAAGTTATATTTTTCCAATAAACTTAATCCAATGATGAATGCAAAACATATTTTTTTAGAATTTTCAGGGTTAAAATTCAATAATGAAAAATGCACACTTTTTATGGAAATTTTCGCAATTTTTCACACAAACAGTAAGAAAAAATTATGAAAAAATTACTGGAATGAAAACATGATGCAAGGAAGCTAAGTAATATTATTAGAATTTTTTGACAAAATATGAATTTTTTATGTATTTTTAGTGAAAACAGAGTGACTGTGAGTAATTAATTCTTAATAAATCCACAATATCAAATTAATCAGATTGCAAATTATCTAAAATAGATATTTTTATATAGAATCCAGAAGACTTGAAATTTCCAAAAATGATGTACGTGGATTTAATTAAAAAACAAATATGAATTTCACTCTATGATTTATTTCAGGCACAAGGCAACTCCACTTTAGACGAAATTTGGACAGTATCTCAATACCATTTCAAGGCATCGTTCCGGATTTTTTATGAATTTTTGGAGCAACTATGAGTTAGATATGAATTTAAGTGCTCAAAATGGGTAAAATATCTAATATTTCAGTTAGACAATTTTAATTAATTACCCATAATTCAAAAAAAATATAAATAAATATTCCGAATTTACATAATTAGTTGCTCAACATAATGGAATTTTTCACTGAATAAAATGAAGTTCAACAGATGTCCACATTAATAAGTAAACACGGGGGTCTTTGTGCAAATTAGAAAACAATATATACAATGCAACTTATGTACAGGGACATGTTTGTAATATTAGAAACTATACAAGAAATCTTTGCAACTTTTACAATAAAAAGATGAAGGGAAAAGGACCTTTCTTCTTCCTCGGGCACGAAAGAAGAAGAACCCGAAAGGGTTGGCGGCCGGCGGCACTGATCGCGTAGGAGGCGGAGGCACGGGGCGCGGAGGCACGGCCGCGGTGGGCAGTGGCGGGCTCCAACGGCGAGGGGGGTCGGTGAGCGCGGGGCTGGCGTTGGGGGCTCGGCGGCGAGGGGCTGAGGAGGCTCGGTGGAGGACGGAGGGAGAAACGGAGGCCGCACGGCGGTTGAGGCCGGCTCAGTAGCCGTGCGGAGGGGCGGAGCGGGAGCGGCGGCGCGGGCGGAGGTGGCGGGCGGCGCCGGCCGGCTTGGGTGTTGTGGCGGGCGGTGGTGGGAACTCCCCACCGCAGCTATCGTTCTTTTTTTATTTTTTTATTTTTTTAGATGCTGCTTTGATTTTTTATTTAGATTTTTATTTTTTTATATTTTCAAACAAGAAACAAATATCTATACAAAAAGGGGAAGAAAAGGAAAAAAATGAAAGAGGGAAACGATGAAAAAGATGGAGATGATTGTGATGTTGATGGTATGTGTGAATATGATATGGTGGAAATAAACAAGGAAATAAAATGTGAGATAAACAAAATAACGAGGGATATGAGAGAAAATTTACCTGATCTTCGCCGGATTGGCGGAGCAGCTACGCTGGACTCCTGTCGTCGCCTCGATCCGATTAGTGAAATAAAATTGAAGAGGCTATGCGAGCTCGATGGAGAACTCATGACGTGGCTATGGTGGTCGTCGCGGATCTTGCCTGAAGGAGGTCTTCGCTTGAGGAAGACACTTCGCCGCTGTCACCAACAAAACATTCCAAGCTCTCTCCTTATTCTTTTAGAATGACGGATGCGAAAAATGTGGATGTGGAGATGATTATAAAGAGATGGATAATGGGAGTTAGAGAGATGGTGGAAAGGTGGAGTTTGAATGGGAGGTTAAAAGAATGGTGGAGTGGAATGGAGTGGAATGGAGGTTGAAAGAAGACTTAGTGGTTAATGGAGAAAGGGAAGCTATTGTAGAGAATGAAAATTAAATAATAAATAAACAAAGTATGCTACTTTAAATACAATAAAATAAAAAGAGAAGAGAAATAGTGGATAATTTACAAAAGAATACATACAACATGTACATTTTTTTGTTTGCTTTTCTATTATGTATTTTTTTATATTTTTTTCATAAGAGATATTTACAACAAAAAAATACAATAAAATACTATAATCAAGATACAACACAACGATGATTTTTTTGGATTTTTAAGTAATTGAGAAAGATAAAATAAAAAATGAAGAAATAATGAACATATATACAAAATATACAATGTACATCTAGGTCCCAAAACCCAACTTTTGCAAATGAGCTCCGATTTTAATGAAACCACTTCCTTGGATAGATAATTTTCTAACTTGAACTTTAGAAGTGAGTTTGTTGAATTTGGAGTTCATACGGAGCGGGAATTTAGCTTGGAAGTTGGTCTTTATGGCTTTTTCTCATTGGGATCTAGGAGCATTTATTTGAGATATAATTTGTTTTGTATTTTTGTATTTTTATATACATGGTTATGAACAAGTTGGAGACAGAATTAACCAAAAAGGAGTTTAAATAAAATTATTAAAAATACATGAAGTTTTGGGCTATTTACATGTATAAAACTCCTTTGATTTTTGCGGCTTTTTATGTGTAATTCATTTTGTACAATCTAATATACAATAATTAGTGTGTTTTATTTACAAGAGTTATTTTGTTAATTTATTGATTTTATGGACATTTATTTGGGATTTTACTCGGGGATTTTGCTAAGATCAAGATATTAAGATGATGAATCGTGGATTCATCAGAACCCCAGGTCACTTGAGCTCCGGGCCTCATCTAACGAAGCCCAGATCCTTCTTGCACCTCCACTCGATGCAAAGGAGCTCAACAATCTTTTGAGCCCCTCAGCTACACCTTTGGTGGCCGGAGTAAGGATATAGGGACAATTAAAGGAGCTCCGCCGTTTAGTTGATCACCATTCTTCATGGGTCCTTCTTCACCGTTCGATCAAGTGTGTCCCCCAGATAAAGCAGTAACCATTGGATGGAAGCGACTTCAACTGTAAAATCCACATCGAGGATCTAATCTCAAGCATTCGCTTACAAAGGGGTATTGGTCGTTTAAGACACGACACATGGATAAGTCAAGCCCATCCACCCGTATGTGAGCACCTCTTTAGAGGTAAATTGCATAATCAATTCCTCGCCTTTTTTTATTTAAGGATTAATATTTAATCTTTCATTTGCATAAAGGTTTTGTAATAATTGCATTTAGACCCTTGGACTTGTCGCTTAATGCATTTTGGTCCATGCCACATCACCTCACATGGCGACCCATGTGTTTGGGCATTTTGCAGGAAAACCATTGTAGCTTGTTTTATTTTGTTTTAGTACTGAAACTTCGCATAATAGTGTAATATTTTCAGTATATTTGAACAGATGACCTTAAACTTTATTTTTATTACAAATATTCCTCTTCTAGGTTGTTTTATTTTATTTATGTATTTTCATTTTTGTTAAATATCTCGAGTGCATCAAAATATGTGGAAAAATTCATGTGAATGCTTGATATTGTTCTGATGATGGTAATATTTTTTATTTAGTATTTTATTTGCATTTTTATATTTACTAAAAATTATTCTAAAGTTATTTAATACTTATGTAGCTATAAAAATATAAAAAAATACAAATAACTTTTAAAAATTCCAAAAAATTAGAGTATCTTTATTACTGTATTTTATCACTCCATCGAAAATTAAAAAAATATAAAAGAAAACTCCCAGAAATTGAAAAACCCTTCTAATACTACAAAAATTAGCAAAAAAACTATAAAATCCAAAACATAGTTTTCTATTATATATTTTTATTTACACTATATAGCATATGTTAAAATAACTCTTGGATAACTTTGGACTCATTTTCTATTTTAAAACCTAAAAACCTTCCGCTTGTTTATTGTAGTCTTGTTTTACTCTATTTCAGACTTTAAAAATACTTGAAAATTAGCAAAAAAAAATACGTAAAGAATCACAAAATTAGAGATGAATATTTAAATAACAAAAAATTGTTTTTGAAGCCCATTAGATAACGATACAAGAATGTAGTAATGAGTGAGTGAATGATCCCCATCCCTATGGTGAACTGAGAAGTGGTGGTGAAGTTCAAGACCATGACATGTGCAAGGATATGAAGATTATCTGGACAAGCAAGATACCGAACAAGATAAAAGTTTTTCTTTAGTACCTAAGGAGGGACATTCTTTTCGACAAGGACAAGAGGGCTATGATTTTGGGTGTAAATGTGACAGATGCAGGGAACAGTCAGAGACCTCAGAACATCTTCTCTTTGGTTGCGAGTCCTCGCGGAAGGCCTGGAGTCAACTGGCGATCCCTTGGGTGGATGCGAGTGGTTTACTCAACTTTTGGGAGGGGGTGAGGAAAGTAGGAGTCATCTCAATTGATGATGTTACAAGACCTTTTAGAGCTTTGTCGGTAATCTGGCTGGCGAGTTTTATGCAGAAAATGTTGTGTCTCATTGTAAGGCTCTCTTTAACTTTTGAAAGTCAAGGAGATGTATCATGTATCCCTTCCTTTTTTTAATATAATGATTTTACGGTAACTCCCACTTTGAGAGCCCACCCCCTTTCTCATAAAAAAAACTTTAAACCCTTTCTTTCTGTACACACAACCTCGTGATGAGCATTCACTTTCATCGTTTATTCACCACTACAGACACCTATAAATGCAACAGTTCTTTATCTATTCTGCCATCTTAGAAAAAATATTAAATCGGCGAGCCCGATCCAAATCTGAGCTCATGTTATTTGGGTTGGATCGGCGTCCAGAGGAGCACGTCACCTAATGATCATCGGATCAAGAGCTCAAACGCAGCACATAGATGGAAAGATGGCGGAGGCATGGAAGAGATGGCTGACAATAGCATGTGCTTCAAGGGCAAAAACGCGGGATCCCATCACCACACCACTTTAATTCTCGCACCTATTTCTGACCAAGTACTTGAACCACCTTATCATAAATATATCATATATCATACATTACATATCATGTATAATATAATATATTGGAAGCAATGACCAAATCAAACATCACGGGCCTACAGCTTTCCCAAGATCTTACTCATTCAACGCAAGAGGATACTTGTGGTACCACAGCGACTAGCTCAATTTTGATCCAGCGGTTCGCACGAATTCGTATGGTACAAGTCCATAAACCGTGTGAGTTCGTACAAGCCACTCAATAAAGATCGAACAGCTCACACGGTCACGACAGAGTTTGCAGTGGGATCCGGATCCCTCATTCAACAGCTCCCGACCTATATGTTTTATAAAAAACAGCACGACCTCCCCCAATAAAAGACCTCTGCACCCCTTAATCTCCGACCACCACTATCATGTCCTCCCCCACCATCACCTCCCTCTCGCTCCTCCTCCTCCTCCTCCTCGTCCACACCCCCACTGCCACCTCATCCACGACCTTCTTCACTTGCTCTCCAAGATCAACTTACCCTCCTAATGGCAACTACAGCCGCACCCTCCTCAACCTCCTCACCTCCCTCGTCCACACCGCCTCCCCAACTGGCTTCGCGAACCTCACTGCCGGCACCGCACCACCGGATATCATCTACGGCCTCGCCCTCTGCCGCGGTGACCTCAATTCATCCTTCTGCTACGACTGCCTCAGGGATGCTGCCATCGACGTAATCAGCCAGTGTCCCGGCAGCCTCTCGGGCGCCGTATGGTATGATAGATGCCGTCTCCGCTACTCCGACGCTCAATTCTTCTCCACCCTCACACCTAATCCCGACCGGCCATACTTCTACGATCGTCGGCTATTTGACGACCCCCGCCCCTTCCGGTCCCGCTTCGAGGAGCTGGCGAGGGACCTGCAGAGGCGTGCGGCCTTCGGAAACAGCACGGGGCTCTACGCAACCGGTTCGACGGAGCTCGGAGCGAGCAACAGGCTATATGGCATGGTGCAGTGCACAAGGGACTTGAATGGGGAGCAGTGTGCTCAGTGCTTGGAGGTGCCCATACGGCTGATTTCTTGCTGCGAGAGTAACGTGGAGATAACCTATCAGGGAGGAAGTTGCTACCTTAGGTATGCTCTGTACCTGTTCTACAACGAGAGCGTCGTAGCGCCGCCCGTCACGGAGGCGCCGCCGCCGTCAATTGCCGGGAATGTGTCAACGGAGCAGCCGGGGCCCATCACGTTGAATACTGGAGGTATGACTTCTGAGTTGCGTGCATGTTCTTCGCTGTCAATTTACCCTCTTATTTATAGGTGCTTTTGCATAAAATATCCTTTAGCTTTTGTTATTTACAAATATAACCTGTTTAACTTCTTTAGACGAGGATAACAGACTCTAACAACTTATTTACTTGGATCTAATTGGACTTTTAGACAATCACCTATAAAATGCTTAAGCTCAAATGATTAAGTATAAATTTTTGACTCTTATGAAATAAATTATTATGTTTCGGGTGTTAAATGCTCCTGACGGAACCACATTAGTACCCTATATATAGGTATTGACAGAAAGGATGGCCATCTAAATGCATATTCTCTGAGGGGTTACGAGAAAATGTTGGAGGTCTCTGTCATATGGCCGACGATATTTAATGCGTATTTGTCTTTCAAATTTCAACCGCATCTTTTTATAACAAATGCATACATATGGATTTTAGCATCATCTGCCGTAGGAGGATTGCTTCTCTAATTATTTTTGTGATTTAGATTTTAAAATATAATTTTATAGATTGAATATTAAATGAATATTTTAAATATCCTTCAAATTTAGTTTAAAATCTGAAATTATTTGCTATTTTATCTTAATAGTTGAAGATTTGTATGGAGTTTAAGTTGCTTAATTTTTGACCAAATGTTTGACTATTAAGATAGAATAGCAAATAATCTCGGATTTAAGCAAAATTTGGAGGCTGCAATCCTCCCTTCACAAGAGGATCCTCTTCCTTTAGTAGATGCACCTATTTATTATGTAATCGTCACTATGATTTCATTGTTCTTTGGTCGTCTTCGAAAACACCCTTTTTTACGACCGTAATAAGATAAGGATGAGAAAGCTTTTTGTATTATTGAAACAAATAAAGATTAGATTGATGATTTAGATAGTTTTAATTGTATATGGAGATCTTTGAAACCAGGACGAAAATTAGGGAGCCCCTGTGTGGTTGTATTGTCGGTAGACGTCGTCGAAAAGTGGATCGAGCCAGTTTATGGGTCGGACCGAATGTATCAAGATTCAAAAAGCTCTATCCAAAGCTTGTTATGGACCTGTCCATGGCCCATGTCATCCTTTTCATTGAATTTTTTAATTATATTTAATATATATAAATGATTTTATTAATACCATTTATATTTTATATAACCAATATAAGTAGTTTACATATTATTTGGCGTGTAAACTATTAAACTTTATTCAAAGCTAGTGTCACATGTGAAAAACTTGAAGTGTATCATATTAATACATGTATTATTCAATGTATATTTATATTTTTTATTTTTTACAGAACAGACCGGATGGTCTATGCTCAAATCTTCTAGCTCAAACCCGACCTGTGAGCGGGCTGAGCAGGCTGGACGAGTGGGCCCCCAGCCCGTTGGCCAGGTTTACCTGTCGGTCACGATATTTCCCATTTAAATATTAAATTTTGGATTTACATGTGGTTTGGCAGAAGCCACAATTTGTTGAAAGGGGACACCGGATTTTGGCTTTGTTGTTGATCGTTTATAGGCGTCGCCTTTAAAATTAAGGCTAAATACGGTGATTTTTCACACAAATCAAATCGATAATACTGCATGAAAATGTCAACAGATCTGGAAAAGGTACTTTGAAAGTATCTTCGAAAGACATGCAGTTCGACCGTATAAGTTTTGTAGATTTTTAGGTATTAAATTTCGTACATATATTATTTGGAATTACTGGATTTGGCGAGTTGAATTGTGAGAAGTTTATCTACTTTGGTCATTAGCTAAACTTAATGATTTGACCATTTCAAAGTTAGAAAACTGTCACTGTCTTTGTACTTTTTGAAAGGGAAAGGTGATAGATTGGGTTCTTGAATTGGTTATATTATGATCGTAGAAAAATGATCAAAATATTATTTTATTATATATCTTTTCTTGGGATTTGACTTATATAATAAATACGTAGAGATCGCTAATTATTAATGCTACAAACATGATGTACACGTCAAGGTCTTAAATATCGAATTGAACAGTTCGACCGGTAGGAAGAAAAACGGTACAATCATCATTTTTATTCAAAAAAATAAAAAATAATAAAATCTGGTCAAAATTTGATTGGACCGTTTAAATTCTGTTGAACCAATTAAATCAAATTACTAGATCAATCATTTATTTTTTGATAAAAAATAATTTTTAATAATTTAATAAAATGCAAAATTTTAAAAACTATTCATAATCTAGTCTCTTATAATCCATAGTAGAGTACCCATTTATCTCTTCTCGTTCACATGTGCCAATAATCCATTATGACCTCTCCCTTCCTGCCATACGATCATTGTTTCCATCTTCTCGCATTGTGCATGAGGTTGTCTATCTTCAATAACAATTAAGGAAGAAGACATTGTCACAGTCGAGAAACTGTAATTAACAAAATTTGGCATTAATTAAAGTCTAAATAGTTTTAAAATTGTCAATTTTATAAACCACGTAAATGTATTTATATGAATTTTTCAAAATATATTTATTATACCCTTTCAAGTTTTTCTAATAACATTTATATTCGTAGCTTTTTGAGAATTTCTCTAATGCTCCCATATTGTTAAAAAGTTTACAATATTATCCACATGTTGGCATAATATAGGAGTACATGTGTACTAATAAAAGACTATTGTTATGCATTTTTAAAAAATATAGGGATACATGTAATTGCAAAAAATAAGAGTACAAGTGTTATTGGAAAAACTTGCAAGGACACAATCATACAAATCATCTAAAGATATAATGTAGCAATTTTCATATTTATTTGTAGGGATTTTTACACCCATAATCCTGAGTAGTTTCGTAATAACATTCATAACCCTGCATAATCGTGAATTACATAAGAAACCTGGACTAATGCTTAACTTTTACATGCCATAACACTATGTTCTGATCCATTTGAGATACCTGTTATATTTGACGGTTTCCATTGAAAAAGACAAAATTTCCCTTATTGTTCATTCTAATTGCAAAACATGCCAATGTTCTCTTGTATCCCCTCCACCTTGCGTCGACGCTCGCCTCTCTCTCTCTCTCTCTCTCTCTCTCTCTCTCTCTCCTCCCCTACCGAGAATCACCTTCTCCTCCCCTACTTAGAAGCATGCATCGAACCTCCACTCCGTCGAGCTCGTCCTCTGCAAGCCCCTGGTCGAAGCTCGTCCCATCCGTCCACTTGAATCATGGACCGCCGCCGCCTATACGAATCACGGCGACCTCCCTCTACAAGCAAAGCGCAGCCCCCCTGGCGATGTCACGCCGCCCCAGTAAAGCCCCCTCACCCGCCCCTGCCTCCCCTCCAAGTCCCCCACACAGAACCTCTCCGGACCCAACCAATGTCCTGCTCGAAGCTCTTCTCCTCCCTCCAAGCCCCCCATCCCCCGTCAACCTCCAGCAAAGCCCGCCTATGCGAATCATGGTGACTTCCCTCTACAAGCAAACGCCGTAGAGGTTCTGTGTCGAGTTAATGAAGTAAAGTAACATAAGGTTATGGGTGTAAGACGGCACACTTATTTAGGGTCTTAAACGTAATTCACGATTATACAGGGTTATGAATATTATTACGAAATTACTAAAGGTTATGGACGTAAAAATCCCTTATTTATATGATACTATCGATATAACTTGGTTCGATCTGATGGAACCATATGAACCAAACCAGCAATACAACGGTTTAGTCTTTTCCGATATGAACCGATGATATCATTACCGGTTCGATCGATAAATCTCATTTGTCTGACCATAAAAATAAAAAAACCGACGCATGTTCAATTTAATCTTCGATTTGATTTCTAAAATCTTGGTAGATATCTTAGGTATACTGGATATACACTTTTTATTTTCGAAAATTGTATTTACTGTCAGACTATGATTTGTTTGGCATTTTAAAGGCTTCGGGAAAAAATATACAAGCATGCGAGTTTAATAGTTTCGTAAATTTTATGAAAATTATTTCATGTGATTTCAAAATTAAAGTGACCTTACGGTTTTATCATAAGAAGAATGTTCGTACACAAAAATAAATTCGATTTCGATTGGGATTGTTGGACTTTAAAATTTAGATGCCTTTGATAGTAATCGGGAACATGCCTTTATCTCTCATTATATTATTATATAACTATCAACGATCATCATCAAAGGAAAACGCGTCCATGTTCCGGTTATTTTTTAATATTTACGACGCGTTGGGTCTTCAACGTCACTGATGTTTCCATTATAATATAAAAGAATAAAAAAATAATGACCACGCTATGAATAAAAGAATAAAATTAGTATAGTTGACTACGCTACAAATTGCACAAAAAAATAAAATAATAAAAAATTTAATATCAAGATCGATGACGATGACTACGCTATAAAAATAGCTATTTATATATAATTTACCCTCTATATTTTAATGGTTCAGCCATTAAGGGTGTGTTTAGTACGTAGGTTTAGTTGGGTTTAAACTGGTAGCAGATAATCTATTCTTCGGTTTTGATGTTTTGAGAGAGGGTTAAACTGATGGTGTGTTAGAAGTGAGTTTATTGTGATATGATTGTATTGAGGTTTGAAAAAGTGAGTAGTTATTGTAATGTGATTGTATTGAAGTTTGAAAAATTGAGTAGAAGTGGAGTAGTTTTTAATTTTTATATGATATGATGGTATAATATATTATTTTTTGATGGAGTGGATAAAAAAATAATTTAATATATCAAAAAAGAAAAAAATGTGGGACCCACCTGGAAAGAGAAAGGGCGAGTTACCCGAACGACACCTAAGACTGCAAATCGAAAGTCACATTTGAATATAAAATTTTGAATTTTATCACTTATATCCCTCTTAACTTCTGCAATATAAATTATACTCTTATTTTTTGGAATATCAGATATGCTCTTATATTCTTACAAAATTCGCAGTTCTGTCATTTTATAATATCAGTTATGTCTCTTCTTTTTCATAACAGAAAGATACATGAATTTTGTGAATAAGTTAGGGTCACAATTGATATTTTTTAGAAGTTAAGTTTATTAGAGATATCAATTTCATTCTCCTCTTACAACCAGTGTAAGGTTTTGCAACCAACTCTCAAACTCTGTATCTCTGTTTCGATGTGAGATAGTGTCTCTTCAAAGGGGCCCGATCCTCTGTTGTAGGGTCTGCTGCAGCAGACTCTGCAGTAGAAGCGTGGATCGTTCGATCTTGATCGAACGATTTCCATGATTTCGTACGGTAAGAGCTCACAAAAAGTGCGAATTCGTGGGAATCGCTCGATTAAGATCGAGCGACCCATACCTCTACTACAGAGTCTGCTGCAGCAGACCGTACAACAGAAGATCCTCTCTACTCTTCAAATCGAGATAAGGATATTTCATCTCAAGACGCACGTTAACAGCTCGATTCCGAGCTTACTGATAAGAATACATACCTGGTTTTGCAGGAAAGAAGCACCACTACTTAGCAATTGTGGTGATAGTCATCGGAATCGCGATACTGGCTTTACTCCTGCTCATTGCCTTCAAAGCTTCAAAGAAGAAGAAACCAAAGCACATCCTCCTCGGTATCCCCTCGCGATCTTTGTAGAATTTCGCATAATCGACATCACAGTGATCATTCTGTCATTTCCTGTAAAAATCTCAGGTAGGCCAAGAGGTCTCCAGCTTGTAGAAGAGCCTGGGCTGAAATTCAACCGTCGTCTTAGCTCGAAGAAGTTGTCATTCCTCAAAACTCCCCTCAGTCCGGGAACCAGGGGCCTCGACATCCAGAAGCTCGACATCCAGACGCTCAAGATCGCGACTGAGAATTTCTCCGAGAACAAGCGGATCGGCAGGGGTGAATTCGGTGTCGTCTACAAGGTCGAGAAAAGATCTAGTTGACAACAGTAAAACATAAGGAGTTCATCATATATATACCAATGTATGAATTGAAATGTGATGGAAAACATTACATGGAAGAATTTCTGCAGGGAGATCTGCCTGGCCAGGAATTCGTGGTGAAGCGATTCACCGCGAAATCGAAGGCGGAGCTCGCGGTTTTGCAGAGGGAATTCAGGACATTCTCCAAGCTGAACCATCCAAATATTTTGAAGCTTTTGGCATTCTACATTGAGAAGGAAGGAGGGGAAAAGCTGGTTGTGTATGAGCATCTGCCAAACACAAGCCTTGACAGGATTCTATTTGGTAAGTTGCATTTTTTTCTTCTGCCATATTTTTATCATGCACATTCAAATATAATGTAGTCACCTAATTATCAAACCATAACAATTGGACAAGACCATTCCCAGAATTTTCCTTTTCTCTTTTTATTTTTTTGTTATACTTATAACTGGGGAACCTGCGGCCGCGCAGACGCAGCAGCAGGGAAATTCCCTTCAAACAGCACCTTCGACAACTCGCCTTCCAGTCTAAAGCACACACACAACAGGTCTAGACCTCCGCGGTATCCCGACGCGGGTATGTCGAGCCCCTCGCGTCTAGTTAACAAGTTTTAAAACATGAAGAAGCAAACCAGGCTTACAAGGCACTGTATGGAGTGGTTACACATTGCCAATTCCACCAAGGGGAACCTTTTATGCCATGTTTTGATCATGTGACTATAGTGTAAATGGCATGTTGCTTATTGTGCATACACATTCTTTACTGCCTAACAGATAACAGGAGACGATTGCTGCTCGATTGGGGAAGGCGGTTCAAGATCATCCAGGGAGTTGCTCAGGGTCTCCTCCACCTGCACGGTGAAGGCGGATTGAACATCTTACATGGGAATCTCAAAGCCAGTAACATCTTGCTTGATAAGCAGATGGAGCCTAAGATTTCAGACTTCTGCCTTCCGAGATTGTTCGAGTGCAGTAATCCAGAACAGAAGAAGAAGAGTTCAACAACAAGGTTTGTTTAAAATTCTTTCAAGATTGAGACTATGAACCATGGTTCTTTTCTATCATGATCGAAACTCCTTGCATGAGTCGCAGTGGATACGTAGCACCGGAATGCGTCGATGGTATCCCATCAGCAAAAACTGATGTGTTCAGCTACGGTGTCCTTGTACTGGAGATCGTCACGGGGCAGAAGAACAGGGATCTGCTTGGCTCCGAGAGCTCCACAAATCTTCTTAGCTATGTAGGTTTTATCTTTTTTTTTAAGAAAAATCACCAAAACCAATATATGTGGCCTACTCATATATAACACAAACAAACAACAGTCTCATCTCTCATCCAAATTGCATGTTCATGTGAATTTCCAGTCTCATTAAATTCTAATGAAAATCAACAGGTATGGCAGTACTACAATGAGGAGAAGGCACTGCAAGTCCTGGACTGGAGCCTTGGAGAGCTCTACAAGGGACATGAGGTACTGAGAAGCATCCACGTCGGCCTCCTCTGCGTGCAAGAAGATCCCGAGAAGCGACCCAACATGGCGTCCGTCGTCCACATGCTCAACAGCTTCTCGTTCACGCTCCCCACCCCCACGCCACCGGCGGCCCCCAATGGTAAGAAGAACGGATCAGGACCTCTGAATGGCAGTGGCACTCCGGCGAACTGGGATTGGAAACTCTACAACCAGAATTCAGGTGTGATGAGCCCGACATCCAATCCAAGTGAGTGGGCTGATGCCAAGTTGGAATCAAGATAGCCGAGTACATGCAGATCCTCGTGAACAAGGTATTCTGTTGTGCAAGCGGCATCTGTAATTGTTCCGTGGACCTGTGCAGCGGATTGTACATTAGATGTGGGTTTCTGTATACTAATTTGAGCTCATGATGGGAGACCAATGGGGATCCAGAGAAAAGTATAGGAGTATACATATGTATATGAATGTTAGTAATAAATTACAAGGGAAATATGCGAACTCTTAAAGGAAACTTCTGACCTAATATTTACTCGATATTTTATTCTTCACAAAAGGAAATCGTTGATATATAGACAGTTTGGCTGCAAACGAACGTATTTTTTCAGAATCATGCTGTAGGTTAGATGGGAGGTTGAACAACGAACAGAAATGGGCTAATATGACAGTTTTTAGACGACAGATTTGATTGCGATGGATTTTTGCCACTTAATTCCGTCGTGTAAATTTCAAGTAGATTTAAACACGCTCTCCCCTCTCTCCACACCATGATCTAAAACCCTAACCTTCTTTCCAAGCCACCTCCCCTCTCCAATCTCCCGCAACAACCTCGACGGCGGAGGCTTCTTTCTCTTCCAGTGATCCATCTCTACCAGCGATCCCTCTTCACCAGCGATCCTCCACGACAGTTTGCATCCGTCTCTTCATATCCATCGTCACCATCGGGGAGGTTTATATATACAACCCCTCTGTCTCACATAGTTGTTTTTTCAAACTTTCCCCATCACTTCTCAAGCGATTGTTCTCCTCCTCTTCTACTTCGCTCTCCCAGTGGCGATTTAGGGTTTTGAAGGTGATTGGGCGGAGAACGGACCATCTCCGCTTCCGCATCATTTTCGGACTCCGGTCATTTTCCAATTTCTATTATCCGCAAGTTCTAGTTTCGTACGATATTTTGTATGGTAATCTGACGTATCTTCTCGTCCATCGTGTTCTTCGTATGAATGGTTTGGATTCCTTATCATGATGAACAATGAACAGTGGCAGTGGAAGAATCGTATCCATTTTTTGGTCAAATTGGCCATGTTTATACATTTTGTGATTCTCTGTCTTCTGAGCAAATTAAGGAATTATTATCTCTAGGGCCGAGTTACACGTACTCTTTTGTGGGAAATGAATTCCACGGAGCTTCTGATAATTTAAATCCCAATGTCCTGCTTGACGCCAAAGCTGGTTTTCGTTGGAAATTATTTTTTGGCTCATCGCTCAGGTTCTATAACTTCATTTAACTTTTTGATCCTTATATTGTACCCATAGATATATGTACATCAATTCACTATTCCTCATCTTGCAGGCTCCTGATGATAGAAAGTTATTTAATGTTTCACCAATTGCTGGGAGCATTTATGATAGTACTTCATTCGAAGCTACTGTTATGAGTAAACACGGTTATGTTCTCGCTGCATACTGTAGGAAATCATCTATTGTGATGGGGGTGTTTCAGTTTTCTTCTCTCTTTTGACACGGTTTGACAATTTTGAGATATTTAATAAAGAATATGCCTACATGTTGATGAGACCAAATAGCGATAAAATTGCAGGACAGATTGTTGAACTGGTAGCATCTGTTTCAGATCAGAATCCTGCTAACCAGCATCAAATGCACTTTCTTTCTGGATTTTCTATTATGGGGTTTTATTTCGATCCCTTTCTCAGGATTAGTTAAATATGGAAACTATTGTTTCTTTGAAGCATCTGCTTGATACTGTGGGGAGTTGTGGTAGCTTTCTATCCTTCCCTCTCTAAGGACATATGTATATGCTTGAGTAAAATATATATGTTCCTTCATTTAATAAAATATGATTTGTTATTTAAATGCTGAAAATTTTGTTTTCTATCAGATCTTTTAGTGAAAGAGGAAGCTGCGCAGGTCTATTTAAATCCTCATATATGGAGTGCAACAAGAACTTTACATGCTTCTTATTCAGCATTTTGACGACAACTTGAGGCAGTTGACAACACTATGTAGTTTGCCACAAATAATGGATATTATATGACAATTTTATTGGGACAGAGCTGAACCATTGATAGCTTTTGGTGTTAAATCTTAGTCAGCATTTTTTTTCATTTGCTTTGTAGTTTACTAGCCTTGTTTTGTACTTTCCACTTATAATAGATTTTGTTATATATATGCATTATTATTATATGATGCAGGCAAAATAATGAAGCATTCAGATGTAAAAGCCTTGCCTGTGTTCTTTGAGAAAAGCCAGAATATGGCTTCCATTGAAGATGTCCTTTAAATGGTGATGTGTGTTGTATCTCAGAAACCTACTATGACTTTATCTCGAACAAGTTAATTTGCTAGGTGGCTGCCACATTTTTCTTAATCTTCTACAAAAATATGCAGAATATGAAGGCGAGCTGTCCTCAGATTGTGCCTTAATTTCTGGACCATTAACCATATGTGCAACAATCAGCATTAATTGGTGATATTCTATCAACATTGGAGGGATTATATCCACATACCCTTTCAATGCCTAAGTGGAGCTATTTTCCTAAACAGCAATGCTAACCATGGAACAATCAAAATAAGAGCACAAGGAAAAGAGTCCTATCCTAACCGTCCATTCAAAAGAAGTTAACTTTGTTTACACGAGCTTCTCTCATGGCTCACAACAGGGACTACTGACCTTTTTTACAATTATTCATACTTAGTAGGACACCGATATACTTACTACGACAGTAGCTGTTCAAAGGTAAAGCTATGGAGCTTAATTTCTGGGGCTACAAGGGGTAATGAGGAACACTCCTGTAGTTGGAAAAAGGGGCGGAAGGTGCGCTGTGCAGCAACGCCCACTGACGGGAGCTTTTTTCTACAAAGGGTAATGATGTTTTCTCTCTTTTCAGTTTTTTTTCAACTCGATTTATTTCAGATTCATGCGATTTCCTTTTCTCTGCTTGAATATGATCCCTTTTTTTATTCTTTTAACAAACTTGGACCAAATTGTTGGTGCCATTATGAGTTGAATCTTTCCTAAATGAGATTGCAGTTAAGGAAGAACTCCATGCAGTAGAAAGAAGTATCTGTAGTAGATACATTCAATAATTATACAAGAACATAATATGGAAATCAAGCATTTGGATATGGAGTGGATATATTGCAAGAATACGTCAAGATCAAGGCTGTTCTCGAGTTTTTAGTACGGAGATGCAATGAAGATGGGATTTTGGAAATGTTTGCAAGTCATCAGAGACTATTGATAGTAAGTCTAATCTCGAGTTTTTAGTACGGAGATGCAATGAAGATGGGATTACCATACACTATTGATGTTTGCAAGTCATCAGAGATGGGCTATATAGTGAATATATGTGCTTGAAATCAAGCGTATTCATGGTGTTGCAGTTGAATATTGTATGTGAACATCATTTCGATTTGTGATAGCTATAAGTTTCCTTATGGGTCAGGTGGTCTTGGTGGTAGCCTCCATAGCCGTTGAGCTGCGAGGTGTTCTCCATTGCCATTGTCCAGGTATTTGCATGGCTATATATGCCTTAGTTATTTATCATTCAATAGACAAAATAGTATACATGCAACTGGAGCTGAGCCATCAAAGTTGCAGGCATCTCTTCCTCAGAGGATTGTCCTCTTTTGTCTTTACTAAGGAATACATCATGCATATTTGAGTCAGCACATGTTTTGATTCTTTTAACTTTTACACATCTAATGGGTGTCTATTGCTTTTGAAATTGCAGGGTTATGTAATTTACCATGTACCATTGTATCTCACCTTTCGGGGATGAAGTGAGTGAGTCACAGTTCACCATCCTCATGGAAGCCAAGTGGACACATTTCCTAGAATTCTTCAGGTAATTTTTGATAATGGTCCTTTAAAAATATTATATTTCAGATCGAATATGGCAAAACTTGTTCTAGTAGAGAAGTAGGGTTGCCAAGGGCTACTTAATATTTTATCTTTCCATTGGCTCATATATAAATGCATGCCCATATTGTGTGTAGATATGGTAGAGCATATACCTTAAAGAAATCATTAGATCCTGTAGTCCACATATAGATAGCTCCTCCTTGGTAGAGCATATACCTCAATGATCAATATCATCTGTCAGTGCCGGTTGATCCTATAGTTGTACAATCTACTATTGTAAGAAATAATATTTCATCCGATTACATTTTTTCAATGCTTAAGTTTCGACATCATTCCTGACAAATCTTGAAGTTTCGAGGAAGAAAAGGTTGAACTGAATAATTTAAAGTTTACGATTATTTTGGAAGTTTTGGGGGTCTTTAGATGAATGAACACTATTGATTTCTTAAAAAAATCTTAAAGTTCTAGGAGTCACGTCATATGTCTCATTGGTAGATGGATAAGCCATGTTTGGCAGCTCATCTAAAAAAATACTATGATTTTGTGCTCAACCACATACTTAAGTGAATGCCACAAGTTACGCAAAGCCAATGAAGGCCACAAGGCCTATACTTGTGTGATATCACATGCAAATGATGCCTTCCTGCCAACATCATGAGGTTGCATTGCCCACCAATGTTTCATCATCCACTTATGCATCAAATCTCCTTAATCAAATCACAAAAGCTTCTGAGAAAATTTTCTCTGTCACTGCTTCTTCCTCTTTTATTTTTTTGATAATGATTCTTTGCAATATCGAGATGTGACATACACTAAGATATAGATAGTGGGTATGTTTTGTTAATCTGCAATAGCCCCTCCTTGTTCTCCCTTCGCACGATAAGCTCAGGCTCACAGGTCCATAAACAATCATTTTCATTATTTTTCTGTTGGAAGATCTGTTGTTGTTAGAAGACCTAACAACAAATACTGTTATCATGAATCTTTATGGTTAGGGACAACCACAAGGTCGAGAATAAAAGGACCAAGCCACAAATCAAGTTGTTGAGTCACATTCATTGTCATGTGGCCCAAAACAAAAGGAAAATGGGGGAAAAGACTATCCATATATGTGCATCCATCAGCGAAGCACGATGAAGGGGTGTAGGATGATGGGACGCATTAGAGAGAAAACAGTGGTGTGCTTAATAATGGATATATGGTCTTAATCAGGGATGCATGTTACAGATATGCGAGATATATCCACGATGGAAGGAATCTGTGAGGGATGGGTTAGAGACTGAGTTCCTAGCGTAGATGGGATATAGTTATACACATTAGATATATGTTGGTGACATAAAGCTTTATGCCAACATATATTTGTGTACTTCTGATATGAATTCCCCACACAAGATAGATAGATATATGGTCCCATGAACCGCGCTGTCAGAAGAAAGCTAAACTCCGATGTTACCCATCAGTTGTCCCCTATAAGATATGTCCCATATCTTCCATATTCCTCATATTCTGCTCCAGATTCCTAGTATTAATTTCATGTACGGTCCTTTGGGTGATTAGGCTTATAATCTTTACTTGCAAATGCTATTTTTTTAGGGATTTCTTTGCATCATTAACTCTATTGCTATCTTGTCTCATTGCACCACAATTCCTATGTCGATGTTGTCCAAAGGTTGTGATGTAAAAGTTAGATATCAAGGTCTAATTACATGGGACTATGTGTAATTACAAAGCAAATTGCATTGACAAGATATCAAGGGCCTTAGTGTATGCATCAAATATGGTTCATTATATGGTTCTGGTTCAACCAAGACAGGTAATGTTTAATTCTGTTGAACTTTGCTAGAGTGATTGTTAATTTCATTTGAAATGATCCAATTCTTAAGATCAAATTATATTGTATTGATGAAGGTGTTTTATTTTATTTATATTTAGGGTGATAATTGTATCAATGATCCATTTGGGAACATGCGTTCACCAAATCGAAAGTAGCCTTCATCACATTCAAAGGTACAACACATGCGTGTTTTTATGATTGTTATTATATCTCATTTTTATAAATGTAATCTTTTCTATTTAGCTTACAATGTATATATTTCATATTTTACCATCAGAATCTAAGCTTCAGCCTTTTATTTTATTTTTAAGGAAATCCGTCTTTCTTGAGTTGTTCCTGTAGTAGATGTACAACCTAAACTCACCTGAAATTGTGTTGCAATGTTCGGGTGGATGCTCCTTTTTCATGCAATCCACAAATGAAGAATTTCTTGAAGAAATATGAGAATGTTCTGTTTTTTTTTTCTTGAATTTGGATGTAAATCTTTGTATTTGGTATTCATGATTGTTTCTTGTTCCGGTGACCTTGAATAATAGGATACGATTTAAATGAAGAAGTACTTGAAGTCTGAGAAATATGAGAAGAATACATGGCAATCCTAAAGCATGGAGAAACCTTCAGAAAGCAGGTAAACATTCTATTATTTATTACATGATATAATAACTAAATCTACTAAGTTCTTAAGATTTAGTTTATATTTCATTCAGGTCAACAAACTTCACCGGCTGTATCAATTCAATCCTAAATCACGGAGAAACCTTCAGAAAGTAGGTAAACATTCCATTATTTATTACATGATGCAATAACTAAATCTATTAAGTTCTTGAGATTTAGTTTGAGATTTCATTCAGGTCAACAAACTTCACCAACTGTGTCAATTCATATGCTTCTCTCGGCAACTCCAAACTAAGACAAGTCAACTCATTTCCAGAGCATAAAGAAAGACAGTTTTGTAACAGTGAAGAAGATTGCTTAATCAAGAACATCCAGAAAGAATATATGGAACAAACTGATCAAGATATGATGATAGACAATGAAATCGAGGTCGATCTTACACTTGCTATTGGGAAATGCATAGAAATTGAAGTAAAAATATTTTAAATGCAATATTAGGTATCTCTTGTAACAATATGTATACATGTAAAGGAGAATGTCATTTAACGATTATTTGTTTATTGTTGGCTTGATTCACTTTCTATGATTTATTGCATGAAGCATTCTCCAGGAATATCAGAATCACCGGTGTTGGGTGTAGTATAATATGTATGAATACAAAAGGTAAATTTGGTAAATTGGGTTGTGATGACAGAATAATTAGTCACCACAAAGACGTTTTTTTATGAACTCTGGCGATGGATGGCCTGTCACAAAATATTTCACGACAGAATAATCGTCGCCACAATCTGTGGCGACGCGATTTTTGGAGATGGATTAGGAGCGATGAAGTGGCTGTCGCCATAGAGTTTTCCGTCGCTACAAAATGTTTTTCCGTCGCCACAAGTCCGTCGCCCTAATTAGTTTTTCTTGCAGTTAACTACTGGATTTTATATTGAGCTCCAAAATAATCGATTGGAGATTGTTAGGGTCCCTTCTCCCTGTCACGACCAACATTACATCTTGGTATTATTAACGTTATGCATATGGTGGACTCACTTTTTATTTCTTAACAGTCATGAAAACTATAATTTTGTGGCAGTTCTTGGCACGAATGCCTCTTGTATTATGCATGTTAAAATGGCGCTTAGCTCCACATTAGTGTTATAGCCCACAAACTGGATTCTTTTCTCAGTAACAAGCATACAACTGCAGACCGTGACTGAGGCTCGAAAACTTTACAGTGGTTGTGACTGCCAGATATGAGCCTGGATTAGGAAGAGTTGGACAAAGATCTCAGACATTGATATATATTAACAAAATATAATGGATGCTACTTTTGGTCTTCAAACCAACTTGATCCTAAGATGAAGCACCAAATTTTCAATCTAAGCCCGTTCGATACGAGTTTGTAGCCTCAACTATGGTTGTTTTTTTCGCGTGATTTTCACCAAATACTAAATCTTGCGCCATTTTATCTATTGCTAAGCTGACTTGAGTCATTTTGGATTTGTTCTTCGAATAAAGTTCATTGTAGAATACTTGGTACAAATAGAGATTATGTATTGTATATTACTGCAACCACTCAACTTTCCAACTAGTACTAGCACTCACTTGACAGCTACAACAAGTTAGTATGCCTTCTCTCTTGCTCACTTGTTATATGGTTCTCTTCACTTTATTTCACTTTGATTTACTTTGCTTTTTTGCCTCCACACAATGGCTCCCAATACATGTTTATGCTTGTATTACAAAGGTCTTGAAGAGTATGAAATACTGGAGTTGAATGCATCCAATAATATTGTAGAGAATCAGAGTCGACTCATCTTACGAAAAATCTCCATTATCTCATCTTTACTTACCCATACATATGCTAGAGAAGTTGGTGGTGCCTTTATATTTCAACATTCTTTTCGAAATCAAATGAAGTAAACTTGAATCTGACTTGTGAATTAGGGATCGAATCTGATAACCTCAATTCATTTGAAAATAATTTGATTTGGTTCTATGCATGCATGTGCGCATTTGATATGTACATATGTTTGTCTCTGCGTATGTGTGTATTTATATATAATCATATATTAATTAGAGATTAATGATACGATGTAAATATATTATAGTAGAAATATGAGTTGCAAGATCTTTGTAGGAAAGAATAGAGTACCAAAGATTTTTGTCCCAGTTCCCCAACTCAACTTTATTTCCCTATTCCTACATTTCGTATCCTGTTGTTTCCTCTTCTCATTCTTCACAAAAGACGCAACAACCTTAGGTGAATAATGGCAATCTCTCTTTGTACATGAAGGCGATCACAACATTATGGTAGTTCCTATTTGAAAGTTACCATTGTATGTGGCATATCTGAATATCATCCTTTTATCTCCTCATTGTGTTGGTTATCCTCACAAAATAGCTCTAGGTATTGTCTTATCAAGGTGGTGATGATCATCATCACATGAGAAATCGACAAACCCTTCTCAATGTAATGAAGGTTATTCCTTTTCATATTGAAACGTTCAGTTTCTAGATGATCACATCAGAAATGGTGTCTTGTACCCAAGGTCATAGAGGTAGAAGGCTAGAGGAAGAAGGTTAATGGAAGAACCATTATCTAGGAGAGGGCCTGCAAACACAATGTCATAGATATGACTCACGACATAATGTGCACCCATATCTCTTCTCTTTCTAAGAAACGGTTGGTTCTTGATACAATATGTAGTGGCGACTGTCAAAACATGTGTATTAACTTGGTTGTTCGGTTGCTTTTTGCTTACCCTAGTAGGTGTACATCTCACCTTAAGGTATTTCTCAAAGGTAGGATTATTTTTCATATATGTATCAAATGGCACCTTAACCATGATGGTCTGATTACAAAATCGTGTATTCCTGCATCATCTATTTGAATATTTTTGATGACTCACTTTCTTGTCGTAAGAGCATAGGGAAAGGGATTGCAGATTAAGGAAAAGAAAACAATGAATAATTGGAATCATAAACATGAACTTTCTTTCCTTTATTCTTAGAAATTGAGTTCTTCATACATAAATCTTCTACAAAACTGTCTACTACAAGTTTGGGGATATCTGCTGTTGGTACATCCTCCTCAACTGAAATTGCAAGGTCTTCCGTAGACTCTGAATTGACATCTCCTAGATTTTGTGCTTTGCTGCTCTTGATCCTCTATTCCATCTTGTGATCTCCTCCTCTGTTAATGAAGGATCTACTATTGTGTTTGGCAATGCTCATCTTCTCCAATCTCCAAGGTCTCCTCAGGTGGAACCTTAGAGACATCCTCCTCCATATATCATGCCTGATCAGGTACGATCAAGGTCCTTCAACTCCTAAGTGATATTTGATTAATATTATCAAAAGAAAATATCTCGAGCTTAGATTGATGTAAATCTAAGTAGTAATATCTGATCAAAATATTGTTATGTCTTGTTCATGCTATTAGGATTGTCCTGAACTTGGGTTGGAATGGATGCGGAACATATAGATCTCTCATCCTAAATCTCGTTCATGTAAGAACAAATCTCTTTAAGTATATGTTATTGCATGTCCAATAGAGCTAATGAAGAAGAATACTTCTGAACTTGGTTCTGCCTAGGTTGTCCATGCCGAAAGGAAGAAGAATGTGAGAACTAGCCATGTTGGCCCTGATACTATTGCTGTGGGGAAATCCGAAAAGGTGGGCTCCGCTGGCATGACTACTAATGATGTTGATGCACATGTTGTTGTTGTCATGGCTAGGAGTAGTAAGGACTAGGTATTCGTTGTGTCGGATGTGCTGGGAGAGGTCTAGGGGTGAAGCTGGTGTTGCGAAAAGTAGGGGGATGTCAATACTACTGATTGTACCCTACTCCTATCTATATGGTGGCAGGGTTATGTGTGTATCACACACCATTCACATCCCACACCTTAGGAGGCTCCTTTGTAACTGTCTCCACTGATGGCTCCTATTGAAAACGATGGACAAAGGAGTGGTCTTCTACCTGTGTAGACTATGGCCGTGATAATTGCTGCTCCTATACATGTTATACATGTTAGATAGGAGCAGAAGGTACATATATGTCAGGTATCTTCATCCTAGATACCCTCTTAGACAATTCATCCATCTATTTCTGAAGACAAGACAAGATCTCCAGTTCATTCATCTGCTTGTTGATCCATTCAACGAGTGTTAGCTCATCTACTATGATTCCCACGCTAGGAATCATGCCCTCTGCTAGATCAAATACATCATGATTACCCCTCCCCTAGAAAGGAGTGAGAGAGGGGGTGTCTATATACACTCTGCTAGTGGTCTGTGAGCGCCTAATGTCAGCCATCTATGTGAATACCTTCCAGATGGTATCTGATCCCTTCGATGTATTTCTACCTCCATAGGAATCACTCACTAAACTTTATATCCAAGGGATAAGACCACTGAATAAGGTATGAACCAAGATGGTGTTCTCCATACCATGACGAGGACATTTCTAAATTAACTTCTTGAACCTCTCCCAAGTATCACTAAACGGTTCATTCAGCAATTAGGTGAAGCTCGTGATGCGAGTCCACATCTGATTAGTTCTAATCAAAGGTAGAACTTCTTCAATAATAGATCCTTGAACTGATTTTAGGTAGTAACAACTAACTCTAAGTTCTTTACCCAGTAATATGCCTTATCTCCCATGGTAAAAGGAAGCTTTGAGTATGATGTAGTTGTGGCTAACACAATGATGCCTAAGGTTATCATAGACCAACTCGAACTCCCTCAAGAATGAAAAAGGTTCTTCATCATTCCTGTTATACTTTGGTAGCAAAGTAAAGAAATGAGGTTTTGGCTCACATTCCACATCTAATTTAAATTCTAATAGTTTCCAAGGTTGTAGGTTGTATCCATCATTACATCTACCCCCACGTTCAACTGACCCATTGATGAATCCACGATTCATCATCTCAATATCTTGATCTTAACAAAATCCTTGAGTAAAATCCCAAATAGATATCACTAAATGATATGCACAGATGAAAAACGCCCTAAGCAGATAGTTCTATTAGTGAGAAGAATTGATTTCAAAATTTGGCTAATGTTGAACGATCTATAGTACGTAGAGTTAGTTGAAGTGTGGCCTAAAAATTACAAGCACAATCAATGATAAATAAGAAAGCGTATATGTACCTAAATCCTACCCTACTCAAGTCGAGTCCCATCCACACAGAAGGGGTTGAAACAGACTCGACACACCATAGAGAAGTTCAGTCTGAATTATTACAAGGGTTCAGAGAGAGGGACCCTGAGAATAATGCAGAAATTAAACTATCTAAGCTCTCTCTCACAAACAAAAAATTCGCAGATCCTTGGATAATATCCAAAAATCGCTCCGAGATATCTGCAAAGAGAGAGAGAGAGAGGATGTGGTAAGTATCGGAAATGCAAAATGAAATGCAGTAAAGAGAAGAAGAAAAAAAGGACATAAAAATAATTTTCACAAGATTTAATCATACAAAATAATTCAAAGCCCTAAAAATTCACCGTTCTCCGGCAACTGTGCCATTTGATGAACACCAAATTTACCTCTTAATTAATTGATTATTGTCATAGTATAGGAGACAAATATGGTTCAGCAAAAACCACAGTCTTTGAATGATGTGGAGTATTTTGAACATGGCAAGTCTACCAAGGTCGAACACAGGGAACGGTGATCTTTAGTTGTGTATTTTAGATTAAATTAAATAATTAATTATTTATTCAATTAATTTCTGTTTTGGAAGAGTATAATATAGTGCAATACAGGTGCGAAGAAATACGATGATAATGAAATAAACATAGAAACTAATTATGCTCAGGATTTTGTGATTTTAAACGTATTAAATCCTTAAAGATATGATCAATAAATCCTCAAAATTAATCACATATCAAAAGAGGTTTAATCCAAGAATATATATTGATTAGAGCTCAAGCTTGCATTTAACCACAATAAATTAATTTAGATCTCAAGCTTTTAATCCCAACAATATTATTCTATGATAATGATTTTTAAATCATAAGGAAGTCAGGGAATGCATTAATCAAGCCTCCTCTATATAGTTCCTGCAAGGATATCAAATTCTTCAAATTATAAAATGTTATTCGATAAATTCAAGAATCTCCAAAATATTTGACAATCTATACTTGATAAGGATGTGTCATTTCAATTCAAGAACCAAGGTTCACAAGATCATTGGTTCTCATCTTTCTCCATGTATTAAAATGATTCAATCCGATCATGCTTTGATTATTTTCACACAAATTCCCGCAGATAAGCTTAGAAATTTCTCATTAGGAAATAGAACAAATCAGTCAAGAAATAACCTACATAGATCAATTTTATCCTCAAATAATTATCATCCAAAAATAACCTCAGATCTGTCCATAAACTCTGCTAAATGATATAAAATAAAAAGAGCTTCAAAATGACATATTATATGCCAAAATCAGAGTTCGGATGTAAAAGATATGCTAAATTGATTTTGCAGGGACAGAAATGTAAATAAAATAATTAGTTTTCTTTCAAACTGGTCCCTACAGGACTTATCTATTATAAGTAAAAACTAAAGGTATCTTTCTACAATTTGCCCAATCCTCCATGTGCGGGGCACGTGACTTGGGCGGCGGGGACCTTTTTGCAAAATCAGGAACTTAGGAGGGCTTCTGTGAAATTTACCCCCTATGCACGTGTGTTACACGTGCGCCTGGAGGTTCGTACGACGGACCTCAGGCTCGATAGATGGGACAGGAGGCTCGGATTACCCAAGCCCAGGCTCGGTCAATCCGAGCCTAGGTGGTAGTGGGTAGAGGTTCCGGAGGCTCGAGCCTCGAGGCTGGGGCCGAGGCTCGGGGTGGCTGACATAACAATATGTAAGCCATAGGATCAAGGTCAGAGATCCCAATCCGATGGTGGCTGGAAACTGGTGGCGTGGGCGGCTTCGGGCGGAACTGACGATGGCGGAGCTGTCTCATAGGAGGCGGAACATGTCAGGCGGTTGTGGAGCTCGGAGGGTGGAGGCGCTGAAAGGGCGAGCGACGAGGGCTCAATTGACACATGATCGAGCAACTGGAGTGGTGCAGAGGGGTGAAACAGTGGAGCGGATCTCAGCCTCCACAGTGGTCGAGCAATCGGCGACGACTGGTGCTCGGGGATGGAGGTATGTAGAATGGCAGCGCTCAACGGTAGAAGGCAGTAACGATGTACCTATAGGGAGTTACCAAAAACTGAGGCATAGGATGGTGGGGCTCGAGCACGGAGGTGTTGACGAAGGTGGGAGTCAGCGGAGGACAGTGGGGCTCGACTCTTTGCAAGAGTCGAGATGGATTTTCAGCGATCGGGTTTGGGCGTGATGATCGGAGAGAAAGTGAAAGAATGAGAAGGGTGGAGCAGGAGATGGAAGGAAGTACCTGGGAAGGAGGCTCTACGACACGGAGAAGCCGGAGCAGAGCGAGCTTCGTTGGGAAGGAAGCTTGCAACTGTCAGGGGGTGACCGGATCTCACCTATTGCGTCAATGCTCTCTCACAGATCTCAGTTGTCACTTGCGATGGGGAGAAGCACACGTCGACTTCGTGAATGGAGGATGAGTGCTATGGCCGACCAAGGCTGGGATTTAGAGGAGTGTGTGGCGACGGTTATGCGAGGGAGTGGCCGGCCTCGTAACGGCCGGAGAAGGGGAGCAGTGCGACGACAGTTACAGGGTGATGAGGAACCGAGAAACGACTAAGCAGGGGGGGCGTGAACAGCTGGAGGAAGAAGAGGCCCGGATCACATGCCCAACACATGACCCATAGGGAGGTAGGTGGGGTAGGTGGGGGTGCCACGTGGCACGCCCAAGGGCTACTAAGTATCACCCCAAAAAAATTCAAAAATTAAAAGGAGATGAAATTTGGAAAAGAAATAGCAGAGGATCTCGGATCGAAAAATTTCCTTCACGAACGTTGTTCGTCTCTACAAGATCTACAATTTTTATGAAGGGCATAGGAGAAAAAGGGTCATCTGTATGAAGTGGTAATTTTGATGGTTCTCCATGTGTATAGAAAATCGAATTTTTCAATTTTGTATTATTTTAATGGTTTTTAATGAGGATAAAAATCTAGAAAAAATGCGATAAAATACAAAAAAAAATTTAGTTACAAACTAATCTATTTTTTTGGATTTTTAACAAATAATAAAATAGGAGAATAAAATAGAACTATGAATCATACAACTTTTGTACAGACCGACAGCGGACACCCGAACACAGTCAGTTTCTTCGATTTCAGTTTCGATCTAGATTTGGATTTTTGTGCCGCTTAATAAAACTTCCATCAAAGAATAAAAATGAAGAAGAATAAATTAAAAGTTTTAAGTATGTTCATAAAAAATCAGGTCAAAAATAACAAAAAGTCAAAATGCGCAAAAGAGACCCAAAACCTAACTTTCACATATGAGCTCCGAATTTTATGAAATTGGTCTTATTTTGAAGGTATTTGAAAATGGAGTACTTTAAAAGTGAGTATACCATAATCGGACACTGTGTGAGGGGGATACACGTGTTTTAGTCTGTCAGATGTGAAATTAGACTTTGGGATTATTTGACACTTATTTGAGTTAGTATTTTTCTTGTATTTTTATTTAATAATGTTTATAATATCTAGACAATGTAGGTGGTTTGGAGTCAATCGGAGTTAGGATGTATTAACTAAAAATATGGGAAGTTAGCTACTTTTTTAGGCCAATTTACACTTGGGATTTTTACTGCAATTATGCAAAATGAAATGCAAATATTATTTACACATGTATGAATGCTAATGATGCTATATTAATTATTTAATGTAAATGATTTGTGGGGAGCATGCCCTAATAAATCAATTTTATCATGATGAATACAAGATTCATCTGACCTGCAAGGGATGCACAAAAACACAAAAAGGTGTCTCCAGGGGGTCGCGATGGGTGGAATGGAGACAGAATAAGGCGGGGTGGAGACCTTTAGTGAAGGACAGCGAAAGGAGACCCGTTCTCCTGATTCAGGGAGGAACAAGGGGAACGAGAGGGTGTTTAGCATAGAGAAGTGATGACCGCGAAAATCCCACAGTCCGGGTTAAGGTGTAAATCAGGATCGTTACGATCCGAACCGCGGGGCTAAGTCAATCAAGAAAATCAAGACCACCAAATATAAATCAAGGAAATGAAACGAATAGCAGTCTCACTATTTTATTTTACCTGGTATAGCTACCAGGGTCGAACACAAGGAGAATGGAATGTGATGGCTACGAAGTAGTCAGAAATCATAAATGGATATTTTTGGTGGATTTTTAAGTTTTTAATTTTTTTTGGATTTTTAATTGTTTAGAAAATGAATAAAGGAGATCAAAAAGACATAAACCACTATTTATTTAGCATACCAAAATAAGTCAGAAAATTAAAATAAAAATATTTTTGGGTTTTACAAATATTCACATGTTTTTGATATTTTTCTCAGATTTTTATGATTTTTAGTTGATTTTATAGAAATGAAATAAGGTGAGAAGTACAAGTTATTGTGCAGCCAGAATCTAAAGGCTATTAAAAAATATCTAAATAGCCTATAAAATTCAAGCAACAATTTTATGAGAAACTGGAAATAAAATGCTAGCTACAGAAACTAAAATTGTATTTTTTTTAATTTTTTTAGAATTTTTAGTGATTTTTCTAAGTTTTTTAGTGTTTTTCAATTTTTAAGGTTTTTATAAATCTGAATGCAATGAAATTTGGATAGAAGCAAAAACACATAAAAACAAGCACAAAATAATTTTTTAGAATTTTTGGGGGCTTTTTAATATTTTTTTTCTTTTTCAAATTAGAAAATACCAAAATGCAAGGTTTTTCAATTTTTAAGAATAGAAAATGAAAATAAAAATGTCCCAAAAATTGACGGAAATTTTTACACAGTGGCAAGAGCCACGTGTCCAATTTCATGAGATTTGCGTGAAAATTGTTAATTTTATTCAACCAATCAAACATGCACAGCACACAGGGACCTAAGTGTAAAGAAAATAAGTTACAGGGGCCAAAGATTAATAAGCATAAAAAGTCTAGGGCCAAGTATGCAAAAATCCCATAATAGCACGTGTTCGACATGTGAGTCAGACACACAGGGGCATAATCGTAATTCTTATGTATAAGACTTCAAAAGTAAACATTAATATAGTTCAGGACAAAATATACAAAAATACCAGAAAGCACGTGATAGACCATGTGAACTACACTCAAAAGTCTAAATTGCAAATTAAATGAACACAAGGTCCTAAGTGCAAATTATCCAAACTGAAAATAACTTCTAAAATTATTTACAGGACTACTAAATAAATGCAAAAATAAGAATTGCCTAAGTGAAAATTACCCTCATTATTATTGGGCGATCCAACGGTCTAGCATCATCCACTTAAGATCGAACGACTGGGAACGGTGGGCAACGGTTCGGCGATGGACGGTTGGGGCTCTATCCTCAGATGGATTAAACGGACGAGATCCTCGGATGATGGACAATTGGGATTAGAACTGGCGAGGATGCTCCATCGGACGGCTGGGAGGGGCCTGGATGAACGACGAAGAACAGTTCGCCGACGAACTTTGACCGGCCAATGCGCACGTCTGGGTACTCCTCCGGTGCTGCTCTGATAGGGGAAATGAAGCTCGAGGCCATCTGCAGCTACTGATGGTCTCCGATGAGGCCGGGAGGTCCTGGAGGACCCCGTCGACGCTAAGGCACCTGGAGCTCCTGTGCTCGGGTGTTGGACCTCCAGATGAGGTCCTTCTTCTGTCAAACCTGCACAGATCAAAAGCTGGGTCGAAGGCAAAGTGCCTCGACTCGTTAGCGGGCGAAGGGGGTGATGGGGCGAGGCGGAGCGATGCTCTCCGGTGAGGCGACGGCGGAGGAGAGTCGGGGACCTGTTCCGGGATGAACCAGGGGGAACGAAGGGGTGAAGAATGTGGATAGGAGTCTCGTGAAGATGATGGAATGGTCAGATTAAATATGGATGGTCGGAGTACGCGAGGTGGTCCGATGAAGGTGAAACGACCGGAATCGAAAAAGAAGAAATCAAGGGAAAACTAAAGGTGATCTAGGTTACCTGGTGGCTGAATTCGTCTGAGATGGAAGTCGTGGACCTCTGGGGGTCTTTGCCTCAATGGTATGATGCGTACAGAGGCTCGGGCTCGCCGGTGGCGAAGCACGGCGAGAGGGCTCACCGAATCTGAGGCTAGAGGCCTCGGTCCCTCGCTGCAATGCTCCCCCGCTCTAGCTGTCACTCAAGGAAGGGGAATGGAGGTCCCAGGAGCCAAAGGCGATGGCCAAAGATGCATGAAAATGGCGGCTCCCTGGTGACTTTATACGTTGCTGAGGTCCGAGAAGATAGGAGTGAAATGCGCGGATCGAGGAGTGCATACCTAAGAGAATAGGTGGGCGTGGATAACGGATTTGTCCTCGACATTCGGAGCCTCAAATCGATGCAAATGGAGAACGGATCAGTGTGGGGAAATTTGGCGAATATTGAGTTGGCACCAGGATCCGCGGGAAGAGTGGTCCGGGGGACAGTTGATCGGGGGTCAACGTTCCCCCGTGGACCAATCAGAATTCAAATAGTCAAAAATATTTATAAATTAAATTAAAAATATAAAACAATTTTATTTGAAAATATTTACAAAATAAAAAAAATTGTTTATTTATTTTCAAACTATTTTTTAGTGATTTTTATTTATTTTTTTGAAAAATAAATTATGTTATATACATTATATTATATTATATACAGATATAAAATACATATGTTTTTTATACTTTTATTTTTAATTTATTATTTGTATACAAATACTCCAATTTTATATTTTATTTATTTACAACATAAAATTGAGAGTATAAAATAATTTTTATTTTATTTTTATTGTTTATTTACAAAGGTGAACTAAATAGGTATCTTATTCATATATACATGGTATATGTACAATGTGAAGAGAGAAATTATTTGGTTTTTATTTTGATTTTATTTTTCTCATTTTTTATTTTATTTTTAAAAATATATACAAATTAATAAAAACACATTTTTATTTTTGTTTTTTAGGAAAATAAAAATATATACATAAGAATGAGTCTATATGATGTTGAATGGCCCTATCTCTCTCTACTTGTTTTATTTTGCGGTCAGGCCACTGCTTGGCCCTCCCTTGGGTTCGGGTCACTCGATATTTATTCTAAATATTTCTTTATTTCTTTATTCTTTTATTTTTGCACAGAAACATGCTAATTATTAAATATTACCAAAAGCATGCATATTTGGTAATTTATTGTATTTACAACTATCTACATGTTGTTTTGCCAAGATAAATAGCTAAAATAAAATAATAAAGAGTGATGAATGGGGATTCATCAAGAAGCGACATGGAAAGAAGATGATGGTGAAAATTGGGTCGAAGGACGGCCTGAGTACGATGAGGAAGGTCACCGGGGTTCAACTCTGACAAACTTCAAATATTGGATTTTACATAATATAAATCGAAATCAAATCAAAATAAAACCTAATCTATTGTGTTACTAGGCCTAGGAATAGGAAAATGCAAGAAAAGAAAAGCTCACTCATCTGGAGTAGCTGGGAGCAGATCTCACAACGGCGGAGTCCAGTGGAGCTTGGATCTACCTCAGTTCCACACCTTCCTCCCTCGATGAACTCTCGGAGAGGTTCCTGCTATCACCAAGAGCATTAATTGCATTAGGGTTAGGGTTTAAACGAGTGAAGAGGGTTAGGGATTGAAGGAAGGGAGGATGATATGTTGTGTACATGCGAGGTTGACTCGAGGATCGTGCTTAACTCAGAGGACCATTGATCAAGGAAACATGGGCACGTAAAAGTGTAAGGATCGAGGGTTAAAAGTCAAGAAGGATCTGAGGAAAAATAACGAAAGAATCGAGCCATAAAAATCGAAGAAGACTAGGTGTAGGTCTGCCAGACGCAATCCTTGGGAGGAGTGGAGAGGTCATCGAGGTCAACCTATACGACAAAATAGGTTGAAAAAACCTTATTAATTAAATTTAAATTAGAAAATGATTTCATTATTTTTTATCAAAATATAAAAAATATTTATTATTATATGTAGTATTTTATTATGATTTTAATTATATTTATGAGTTAATTTATTCTAGGTTAATTTTTACGAGTATAAATATAGGTATATTTACCTATGTCATATGTATTTTATTTTTATTTTGTATTTTATACTTTATTATTTCATATACATAATTTACATAATTAAAATACATGAATATATTTTTATTTTATTTTTATGAAGTTATCTGTACTTTTAAATAAATATGTATAGTTATTATATAATCGTATATCCGTATAATTCATAAATATATATATTTATTTATTTAATGTATTTTAATGGTTTTATCTTATTCTAATTATGTATATATGTTATAAATAATATTTTCAAAACTATAAAAATATAAAATATTAAAGAATATAAAGAGTAAATATATGGATATTTTATTCAGGTATAATGTACAAATTAAATAATTACTCCAATATAAATAAAATCACTAAATAGCTTATTAGGTATATACAATTAAAGGTGATTTTGGTGAATTTTGAGTTCATGTGGAGGATATACATGTTCGGAAAGTTTGGATTTTTATTTCAAGTGGCTATTTTGCCCTGCCGCAAGGAGGCCTCTATCTTCTTTGTCTCACAACTATCGAGATATATAAGGCGAAGAAAACAGCTTCCATTATATATATTGCTCTAGAGAGTACAATATGCGTTATTTTTATGTGAAATAAAATTTGTGTTTTTCTATATATTTTTATATAAAATTTTATGAAAAAAATTTCTTGGTTTGTTGTATTAATAATAAAGAATAAAATATTTCCTAGAATTGACTTATTGTAGATTTATAAATTAGGCTTTTATTGTATTTCTGACCCTTATCTTCCCCTACTTTATTCCTTGTTGACCAGTCATCATGATGCCTATTTCTCATGGTTTAGGGTCATGTAATATCTATGGTATTTCATTTTATTTTCTTTTATATTCTTTTATTTTGGATTTAAATTCAACATTTTAAACAATATTTACATAATAAGTATCTTATGTTATTTTATGCAAAATAGTGTTATCTACATGCATTTAGTTAGTGTTTAAAGGCAAAAATGAAAGAATAGAAGTGATGAAATGGAGATTCATCACTCCTCCATACTTACCTTTGCTAGTCTGAAACAAACACTTATACCTATATGTGTAGAAAAGAAAATAAAGAAAATAAAAAGACAGAACTTGGATTGATTTTAACTTTCAAATTTTCTTCATATAATCAAAGTTTGGAGCTCAGTCAGACCTTTGGAATTTAAGTTTAGTGAAACCTAATTGGAAAACTGATTTGAAACATAACAACCTCTAAGACCCAGAGGACTCTGCCCAAGTCTCCTGAAAAATTAGGTCAGAACAAGTCGATGTCAAACGTAGTCCCATATGACTATGAGTCTACCTTGTATAGTTCAAGCGATATGTAGCTCCTCTCGGTTGAAGCGGTAAAAGTAATTCTTCTAACAACATGGTGACCTTAATTACCTAGTCCAACAAATCTTTCCTCAATAAGCGAGGTATTCCCCTTTAAGTTCAAGTGCAACCAGCTCAAGAAGAGGAGGTGGAGAAGAGAATGGATGGTAGTCAGTGTAGATGCCTATCCTAGGATGCTTGACTAGTGTAGCCAAGTCATCCAGCTGCAGGCTCACATGGATTTGAATTCGAAGCTCATGCTTTCTTATTGACTATATATACACATACTCTGATGGGAATTGATTTTTCTTGAAATTTTTCCCATCTATTATTTTTTGGAGTTTGTTATTTCATATTTTTATAATACTATATACAAAAACATTCATATACATATTTTTTCCTCTTGAGACAGTATATTGTCACTCTTTTGAAGTAATATTGCAACCCACAACTTCTATCAGTAGACCTCACTGCAATTGAATTGGGTTGGGTTACAATGGCCACAAATATGTGACTTTCGATGTTTCCATTGGCTTGTGTCTCATGCTGGCAAATCCAACCTTGTACCACTTCGAATGAGTGGAGCAAAGTGTAAGATGCCAGTGTGCAAGTTAGGTCATTGTCTACAAGTGTCATGCATGTGTTTTGAAATATTCTACTTAGGTAGTCAAGACGGCATTGAACTAAGTCTCGTGGTCTCAAAGAATTAAGTCAAGTAGACCTAAAGCATCTCAATTCCAGTTTCTTAAAAGTTCTTATAATTAAGTGTATTAAGATCTAACCAAGCTCCAATTTTTGAACTTTACTTAGACTAGTTCAATTATAAACATCAATCCCAAAATTGCAAATGCTATGTGTAATGCAAGGAAAATATTTTTGTGAAGTAATTTTCTTGTTTTAAACTTTTTATAGATTTTTGAAAAAGTTTTGCAAATTTTTATGCAGGTTTTTGAAATATTTTATAAATGTTGTTAGGATTTTTAATTTTGCAAAATGTTTAGTGATTTATAAAAAATAAAATATTTTTGGCAAATAATTATGTGTAGATATTTACTCGAGAGTGCATCTAATTATTTGCAAGAGTTTTGGTAAAGAACTTACACAAGTTAATTATTTACAAGTTTATATACAAAGTTTGTAGAGAATTTTATTTGTTTGTATTATGTACATGATTCTCAAAATAATTTGAAAAGATTTTTGCAAACATTTTGAAAATTTATTTTGAAAAATAATTTTGATAAACATATTTAGAAACATTTACAAAGTTTGAAAATTATTTTGCAAAATTTTCCAAACAATATATATAGTTTTTTTAAATAATGTTGCAACCATTTTTCACATCATTTGCAAGCAAAATTTCAAAATATTTTATCGAAACAAATAAAAGATTTTTAAGCAAAACATTTTTCAAAGGTTTGAAAATATTTTACACAATATTTTCCAATAATTTTCAATGGATTTTCAAATAGATTTTCTAATCATTTTTCAAATATTTTGCAGAATATTTTTAACTTATTTATAACAAGTATTTTCAAAGAACTGTTTTGTGTTTTTTAATTAGCCTTATTATGGAAAATACGAAAGTACGACTTATGGCTAAAGTATATACAACGTATATACAACCCCCATACTTATCTTGAGGTATGTCCTCATAGATCATAAAGAAAAAGGAAGACAGAGCTCATACTAAGAACACAAAAGTATATACTATAACGACTAAAGAAAGAATGAATAAGAAATTGACTGTCACCTATACTTAGGATGAAATAATCCTAAGTATAACAATTTGTACACAAGGCAAGGAGGGTCATGTGTGGGAATATACGAAATCTTCGGTTTGACCTGTCCCCCCTATACTTAGGGTGAAATATCCCTAAGTATAGAAAAAATATCAAGAGTTGAAGGGATAGTTGAGGGATCATGAAATAAACGACTTGGAGTGATCACCCCCTATACTTAGGAGAATACGTCCTAAGTATAGCAGTAATGAAAGGGGTGAACACCTTTTCAGAAGATTTGGAAAAATGAAAATAAGAAGATGAAAATAAGAAAAGAAGAAAGAAGAAAACAAAATCTTTTTGTGACTTTTTGCTCAACTGTATGATCCATTCATCTCTGTGAGCTCATCTTGAAATACGACCTCTATATAATCAATAATGGACAAGAACGCGTCATGCTCTAAATATGGCTTCAGTAACTGTCCATTGACTACAAAGGGTTGTACGTTAGGTGGCAATTCTGATATCAATAAACTTCCATTGTCACACACACTTTTCACTACAAATGGTCATGTCCATTTGCTCTTTAGCTTGCCTAGAAAAATATCTAACTTGGAATCAAATAACCAAACCTTTTGTCCAGGTTCGAAAGTCTTCTTTTGGATGAGTCGGTCATGCCATTTCTTGACTTTCTCTTTGTACATGAGGTTGTTATCGTATGTGTAGTCTCTGAACTCAAGCAATCTATTTAGATCAACTTTCTTGTTCTTTCCTCCTCTCTCTGAATCAAGGTTGTACATGTTCAATACCCACAAGGATTTGTGAATTAATTCCATGGGCAGGTGGCAAGGCCTGCCATAGACAATACGATAGGGAGACAGGATGAGTAGAGACTTGTGTGTCGTACGGTATGCCCAAAGAACTAAATCAAGTAATTAGGACAAATTCTTGTGATTCGTATGTACAAGCTTCTGCATTACTGTCTCCGTCTCCCTTTTGAACATTCAACTAAGCCACTGGACTGTAGGTGGTATAGTGCATCAACAAGATGTTCGATTCCATATTCTTTGGTCAACTCTTGTTAATGAAATGGCTCCCCTATCAGAAATGAGAATTTTGGGGATTCTGAATCATGAAATGTTGTTATCTTTCAATAAGTAATAGACTATGCGTATGTCTACGGTTCGGGCGGGATTGCCTCCACCCATCTACTGACGTAGTTGACAACAAGCATAATGTACTCAAATCCCCACTTGTTAGGGAATTGCTCCATGAAGGCAATTCCCCAGGCATCGAAGATGTAGGATATCTGAATGTACTTCAGTGGCATTGTATCACAAATGTTGATGTTCTCAACCATTCTCTGACAATCAGTGCAATTCTTTACATAATCATCTGCATACTTGAAAAATGTTGGCCACCAAAGCCACATTAAAGTACTTTTGCTGGCATTCTCTTTCCAAAATGCTGTCCACCAACTTCAAGCTTGTAACAATGGTCTAGGACACCCATAATCTCCTCCTGAGGTATACTCCTCTTCCATATGCAGTCCGGGCCCTCTCGGAATAGATGTAGTTCTTCCTACTGGTTGAAATGAATGCCAGCCAAGAATTTGTCTTATTTTATCTTCAGCCAGTCTAGAGGAGTCTTCTTGGAGATGTGATAATTCACAATATCTTCATACCATGGGAGAGAGGATATAGACAACACTGCCTCATCTGGGAAGGTCTCTGTGATTGAAATAGAATTTTGCTCAAGAGTCTCTACATTAACAATTCTGGAAAGATGACATACCACCACATTTGTGACGCATGATTTGTCACAAATTTCAAAGTTGTTCTTGAGTAGAAAGATCTTACTGAAGGTTATGGGAAATCCTTAAGCGCACCACATAAGCGTGAAGATCTCATCATATACGATTGGTAGAGACTAGTCATACTAGTTGCTCGGGGTAACAGGGTTTAAAAAATTTTAAAGCGATGAAACCACATGATCCAAGAACACTTTTCGGATCATTTAATATAAATCGCAAAGAAGATATAGTAATACCTCTTCAAGCATGGTTGTGATCATGTCTCTAAACTAAGAGACCTCCTGTCTCAAGTCCGATCCAATAGAGGAGAGCTTGCGAGCACGTTGATGAAACATGTCCTCTCGTAATCCTAGTTGGTGATCCAAGCAGTGAATCTCCTGACATCATCTCATGAGATACGACGTCTTCTTCACGAGTGAGGTGTACCGAAGGAAATAGAGATCCACAAGCGATCGAAGTGGTGGCACAACGACGTGGCGACGACGCCAATCCTCTTTAGGGTTTAGAGTGGACGACCACTCTAAGGAGGAGGAGAGGCATGGTATGAGAGAGAGAGAGATTGCAGTTCTATTATCTTAAAATGAAGAGATATGGTTGCCTATTCTTTTATAATATTTTGGGAGTACATGGATCTCAATTCATGGACAACACTAATTCATTAGATGAGATTGATTTGTGTTCCTTCCAATGGTCATGATTTTATTGTAAAAATAAAACAACAATTAACTAAATTAAATTAAATATATATTGAATAAATCACCAATATAAATTAATGCAATCAAAGCAATAAACCATGAATGATTAGGAAGGAGGCAAGCCTCCTTCCAGTAAAGGGAGGATGATCACCTTGACTCCTAAATAAAGAGCGGTCATCCACCCTCCTTATATGAAAGGAAGGTTCCTCATTCCAATTATATGAGATCTTATATCTCATATAATCCTTCATTTTATACAACATCTTTTATTGTATATTATTTCATAAAAATAATTCCAAATTATTTTATGAAATATCAAATATGCCATTGTAAATTTTTACATCACATTCACAACCCAAAATAAAATGTAAATTATATTTTCAATTAATTGTCCAATGTGAATCCAATTCACATCAACATTTAAATTGTAAATGTTATTTACAAAATTGATCTCTCTTATATATTATTAATTACATTTATAATATTTATGATTAATATGGATAATTCTATCCAAATTATCCATATTCTTGATAATTAAATCATATTTAATTATCTTGGATCTCTATTCTCATGTGTCTAAATAACATGAATCACATTCATATTATTTATGATAATTAAATCATATTTAATTATCAATTTGCCAATGCTTAGATATATTATCAATAATGGAATCATTCTTGAACTCTTTCAAGGATAACATGCTTTCTCTGTAGATACTTGGAGATAAGGACATGGTGATTGTACGTTCTGTGTATACTGAGTTGGATTGAGATCATATTTTGAAAACTAGATATCAGGGACCTCCCAAAGATGTTTGATTAAATCAAAACTGCAAATATAATATTTTCATTGCATCCGAATCACATTCAGATCAATGTCTAATATTTGAACTAAGATTAGATTACTTCTCTATTAAGAGGAGTCACTAAAATCCAAACTTATTTCATCACTCCCTCGGAATAGAAGTGTCATGGTTATACAGTCATTTATGATCACATCACCCTTGAGTATTCTTAATACCCCTACATCCTACATATTGGAAGAGTTAGAATAATATCGAGGAATTATATCAATTTAACACTATCTTCTTTAGTGTTTTATCATTAAGTTTTTCATTTGATCATTGGGGTTTCGTATCGATCATATACTTTCTAAAAGCATATATCATACACAGGTATTGATCATATTCTTTCCAAAAGTGTATATCAAACCTAAAAATCCTGTCAAGCTTCTAAAGCAAGATGATCGTAAATGGAATATGCCCCCATTATCTCATGAGTGAGATCATGTCTTCTTGTTCAGTAATTGAACTTGTATGATCCCTTTGAGAGATCATATTACTCATATTCCTTTGTATGCGCACTAGCTCACTGGTGTATAGATCTTGATTAAAACATCAACCTATCGATCTGCCAAACGTACATACTCAAAATATAGTAACACATTTGTCTTCGGTTAGAGGATGTGTGTCTATATTGTGATAGTATACGGCATAGTACTTGGTTATCTCGATCTCATTAAATCAACTATTTGACCTAACTTATCTAATATCTCTGAATCTCTATTCCTATGCATAGGACCTGCACCAAGAGGTCGGTTAGACATCAACATTTAAAGAAGAATTCCCATCTTCTTCTTAGTATGGAGATCCTCTCTTAACAATCACTTTACAGTGATTGATGAGTCCTCTAACTCTTTAGATGTCTTCCAAGCAGAAGCCTCTATGATTCAACATTTGAATCAACAATTGTATGATCGTTAAGATGACCGTGGTACATTACCCTAATTGTACCAAGGAACCTATTATGAAAATTAGTTATTCTTCAATTCAGATCAAGGAATGATATTTGCACTAACATTTATTGCGAAATGGCTTGTTGTGGGCTCGTATGTGCAACATCAACGAATTAGACGAGGTTTGGCATCTTTCTTTAATTTGAAGATACTTGATGGCAAAGTGGTCAGTGTCACCCTTGATCCGAGGTGATGTGATCTGAACCTTTCCAGGGCAAACACTTCAGGTAGCAGCTATTTCTTTGTAACTGTATAGTTTTTCCGAGCTTCGTCTAGTGTTCTGCTATCATAATGAATAGCAAATGGAATCTTGTCTCGTCTTTTCCCTAGAACAACACCAATTGGGAAATCAGACGCATCCATCATGATCTCAAAGGGTAGAGACCAATTGGGAGGCCGCAGGACAGGAGCACGTGTGATCAGGTCTTTCAAATGATTAAAGTCTTGGATGGCATGGTTATCCACAATGAAATCAGTCTCCTTGACTAGAAATTCTGTTAACGGTTGAGTGATGTTGCTGAAGTCTTTGATAAATCATTAGTACAAACTAACGTGCTCCAAAAATGACTGGACCTAGTTTTGATTGGTAGGTGGCTCAAGTTTTGAAATCACATCCACCTTGTATGGTTCCACTTCCTTGATATGTTTTTATACCACATGACCTAGCATGATCCCTTTAGTCACCATGAAGTTGCTCTTCTCCCACGAGAGCACAAGGTTCACTTCACATCACCACCTCAGAACCCAGTCTAGATAGTTCAACATTGATCAAGTGAGTCCCCATAGATCGAGAATCATCCATGAAAACTGGCCACCATGTCTACAAATATGACCATCATACATCTCTGAAATGTAGCAACGCATTACACAACCCAAATGACATTCGTCGGAAGGCGTACATCCCAAAAGGACATGTGAGCATGGTCCTCTCTTGATCTTTAGGCACAATTGCCACTTGGTTCTATATAAAGTACTTGTCCAAGAAGCATAAGTATTCCTTCGCTGCTAGTATCTCAAGAATCTGGTCAATGGAGGGCAATGGGAAATAATCCTTCTTGATGGTGAGGTTGAGATGTATGTAATCTACGCAAACTTGCAAAGATATTGGTACTCTAGTTGGAATCTCCTCTCCTTTATCATTGGTCACAATGGTGATCCCAAACATATTGAACAATATATGCAGGGGACTCACCCACTTGGAGTTGAACATGGGATATGTGAATCTTACATCACACCATTTTTGAGTTTCTTTCATAACAAACTCCCAAAGGTTTAGATTCGATCTATGCTAGAATTCACAGGAAGGCTTGTTGTCTTCTTCAAGGTAGATATGATGCGAGCACAATGATGTATTGATTCCGTAGAGATATGATATCTTCTAGCATATCGTATTGTAGTTTCATTCAAGAACCTCCATCAGATGAGATTCTTGGTCTTCAAGGAATTGATAATGATCATATACATGTTTGGTTATCCTATAAGGAAGGCATACTTCATGTTGGAGAGAAAGGGTTCGAGCTCAGGTGGTGTGGAGCTACTTCAGTGGAAACTTCTGTGATGACTATAGGTGTTAGTTCTTTCGAGTGTCATCTGTCCACCTTTGGAAATTCAGCTTCGTTATTCAGGATATCACAAAGATATGCAATCAAATCTTTCTGCTCAGACGAGAGGGGTAGTTCAAATTCATCTACTGGCACATCAGCGAAAATCTCATCCTCAAAGACTTCAGTTAATTGGAGTGTGCTTTCTCGTACTTCCTCTAGGGCGAGGAATTCCAGGGTTTCACTATCATCTAGAAATAAGTAGGTATCTTTGATCTATGATAAAAAAAATCACAGTCCTCGGAACATTGAGATTCGAGCACTCTCAGTTTAGACATAGCTTCCATTGGCTTTTGTTCAGGCACAATCTCTATCTGGATCTTATCAGTTCCTAATCGGAATGTGATATCTCCCATGCCATAGTCAACTACTGCCTCAGCTGTTCGAAGGAACAATAGGCCAATGATAATCAGAATGTGGAGTAGAGGTGTGGAGATGTCCATGTCCAGGACAATGAAATCAACAGGGAATTGCATCCCTTGAATAGTGACGATCACATCCTCCAACATGCCACTAGACCGCTTGACGGATCGGTCTACCAACTACAGAATCATCTTGGTTGGTTTGAGCAGTCCTAGCCCAAATTCTACGAGTAGTGATGCTGGCAGAAGGTTTATGGAAGACATGTTGTCAAGAAAGGTCTCGAACTCTTGATTGAAAATGGTGCACCTGATGAGTGATGTTCCCTTGTCTTTCGTCTTGTGCGGGAGATTGTTGATGGCATTGATTGTATCCGATGGAATGTCGTATCGATATCGATGTCGTTTCGAGATCATATCGATACGATATTTTTACGAGATATCGTCGATATATTACTGAATATCGCCCATATCGATGCACTTTTGTAAAGGAAATGGCTGAAAAGTAGGATACATCACCATATAGAAACTGATATCGGTCTCATCTCAATATTGATATATCAACGATATATCGTTGATATATTATGATATTTCCTTCCATGCTATAGCCATGGTGAAGATATGTTTCTCAGATTTCTTGCGTTTGTTTTTACGGGTCTGACGCTTTGTTGTACATACTCCTTTAAGTCATCATTTTACTACAAGCATGTACTCCATGACTTTTAACAACATCACTTCAAGAATCAAATTTTGTAAAAATTGGACTATTTCGGGATCAAACAAAGTGTTGTTTCAAATTTTTACTATTTTTGATTTAATTACTAAAGGAAAAGGCAAATCTACACCATCAAAAATATTTTATTTCAAATTTATGTCAATATCTTCTGTACAAGTAGAAGGCAAAAAGGAATACAATCATCTACACGTTGTGAAAAAATAATGACAGGTTCGACTCCATCAGTTGACTCTAGTTCTGTTGCAGATGCTGGCATCTCCCAGGGTGGCACGGCTTCACCAGGGTTGCTTCTCTCTTTTTGTATTGTTTTGCATTTTATTCATTTTTATTTTGGTGTTTGGTGTTTCTCCAAAAAATTATGATGGCCTTGATGTTGGCCTGGCCGATGACTCACCGTTGAATGCTTTGTTCTTCCCCTTCGTCGTCACGAATGGCCGGAGTGTCTTATTTCTCCTAAGATGTAAAACATTAGATAAAAAGAAATTATTTTCACTTGAATCGGGTGGGGCACTGCTAGCTACCTACTCCTTGTGATGGAAGTTATCCGGATTCGCTTCGACCTGAGCAGGAATGACAACCTTGGCGACCGTCATGTTGTCTATCTTCTGGCTTGTCTCAGCCATGTTCTTTATAAACTGAGCCAAACAATCCAAGGTTCGGTTAACCGGGACAACCTCAAAAGATTCAGCCTGGTGAGACCACTGATTTTGATGGTAGTAGGGAGGTTGTTGCTGGTAACATTGAGAATAGTAAGGAGGAGGAGAAAGAGAAGGGTAATGCTCGTACCACGACGAGGGGTACTGATGATGGTATTGAGCAACCGACTGCTGATAGTGCTATTAGCGGTTTCTGGACTGTTGTTGGTAGTTATTCTACCTCGAGTTGTAACCATGTTGTGGAGGCTTCTACTGGTCCAAGTTGGGTTGGAAATTCCGCCATCCTTGTTGCTACTAATATGGCCGGATGGCATTGTGTTGATCATGGAGTTGTCACTGAGGATGGGTCTGTTGCTTATCATTTCTCTAGATGCCATTCACCTATTGAATGAGCGAGGATGTGGAGAACAAGGTTGGAGATACTGATGCAGGAATTCTGGTGGTTGGTAGACTACCATCTAAGTCTGCGGTCATGGCGGTGGCTGCTCAGGAGCCAGCACGTAGTATACGTGTTGGACCAGAGGTTGACTAGAACTCGACTGAGACGACTATATCTATGTATGCTCCTTCTTCTCAGTTGGAGGATCAATAGCATTAGTCACTACATTGCAGGCATTGATAGTGTTCACCAACAACTCTAGTTGCTTGGTGATAATATCGATCTTGTCTAAGCTCTTCATTCTCTGCTCGATCCCAGTGAGCTTCTCTAGGTTCTGCGATCTCTTCTCAATGATATCAACCTTCGACAGGTGGTTCCTAGTAATGTTCAAGTCGGAGTTGTCACACCTACCGACTTCATGTGTATCCACCATGTTCACGTTCTTGCAGAGGACCTGTAGTGGAGCCCGAATCTGGAAGGAATGAGATGAGGATAATAAGGCTCCTTCGACCATCTCAGCCACCATAATCCGCTCTGAAGTACCTTCTGCGCTATCCTCTTCCCGGAATGATGTCCCCCTGCCTCTAAAGAATGACACAAAGTGAGGACACTATTATATTCCTCCTGACACTACAAGAAAATAGGTTTTAGGTGACAGATCTATGGTAACAGATTTATGGTTTCAGGCGACAGATTCATGCATGGCAACAGCTTTTCCGTCACCGCATAGCCGCCACCAAAACCATCGTCACCAAAGACTTTGGTGACAGATAATCCGTCACCATATTATTATGCGACAGACAATCTGTCACCAAAAAAATTGTTTCGTATTATACATTTTAACAAGCAAACTGGCATCATCTATTTTTAAAAGTTAGAAGGGGTATTTCAATACTTTGCTTCAGAACAATTAAAAGACATTCAATAAGAGGCAATGGATATGAAAAAGTAATCATGTACAATACAAAGATGTGGGTAAATGGTACATTGAACAATCACTTTCTAACTAAATGGTGAGAACATCAAAATTGAAACAAAAATGGGTATTCTATCCATCTTCAAACTTTCATGACTTTGTAAGCGTCAACTGTAAGCGTCAACTATAACCTCTGATAACCACTCATCATGAGATGATCTGCAGGGAAAAAAATCAAGGTAAAAATAAAGTACAATATACTTGAAGTTAAAAATCAAGCTTACAAATATTAGTGCATTAGTTTCTAAGTAAAACAAACATCAATAACTAGATATGTATTAATACAATCATTCGACTAAGGCGGAATTAGTGGATTAGTCCCCACGAATATTAGATCAATGGCAGAACTCCCTCTACAAATCATACATATACTCCAACAAGCAATCCAAATGTCCAAGATTATTCATCTCATAACTATATCATTGCTAAAAAAATATATTAAAATGATGATTGCACACCAATATAATTAGAATCAAAGATTCGGTAAAAATATTCCACCAACATCCATGCCTTGAGCCATCAAGGAAGAAGTTGATATTAGAATTTAAAAATTCGTGTGCAAAACTATAACCGAAGTGTGTGTATTTACATGCAGGAGTTAGATATCGATACAAGCTCTCAAACAAATGCAAGACTAACTGTAGACAATGGATTGTGCATGTTACCTCTGGTGGTATATCAAGATAAATTACAAGGTCCGGTGTTATTGACCTTGACTCCGGTGCCTGCAATGAGTGTTTGAATTAGCATTTCTGAGATGGCAATTAGTTCATGGAAATAGTTTACTTGGATAAACACTATGATCGCACCTTGCACCATTCAATATCTAGACCTTTAGCAGATGAGAAGGCAACACCAGAATATGAATACCGATCAACAACAGGGGAGGTTCCACTCCTTAGCTTGGCCTCCATCAGCATACTGCAAACATGGAGCAATATATAGTTACTGAAAAAAACATATCCAACATCTAACAGAAACTACTCAAAACTTACCAAAAAATGCTATTTTTGAGAAGGGATCATAATCAGTCACAAAATTAACTCATCGAAGACTTTTTTAGAGGGTCATCGCCTCCCTCGATCATATTCTTCATCTCAAACTACTCCATCAAAGATCTGTCGAATGTAAACAAACTAAATAAATATTGATACAGGAATAATGAGATGTACAAAGGAATCATAATCTACAAAACTAAGAATAAAAGTAGTAAAAAATACCAAATATGCTAAGTTAAATAAGCAGTTATAACAACCAAATTATTAGAGTCCATCCAAAAAAACAAGCGATTTAACAATATTGAATTATATATTATCAATGAACCATTTATATAGTAAATTAGGAACTCATTTATGATTTAATGAAGGACTTCTGGCAAAGTTGGAGAGGTTGATGACGAGTTCAACTTGATGGTTTAGAAGATATAAAGACTCAAATGCAATGGATAAGTGTTACATGTGTATGTAGAATACTACTTCTGTAATGTGTATATTCAGAGGAGGTTTGGAGAATGGAGATTGTAATTCTAATCACTTAAAAAGATATGAGATTCACCGCACCAGAGCTTTGGTTAAGCATTTAGGGATGTTACCCTCTAGTTCATCTCAAATAGATCCATCCGACAACTGCAATTAGATTGGAGTTTAGGTTTACATTGTTGCAAATTGTATATGAACCTAAGAACCAGAAATACTGATTGCACCTGAACCAAAAATACCGATTGCAACTATGAAATATCATTTACACATGCCAGAATTCAATTTGTGCATCTAATAACTTAAATGAGACAACAAACACCAACTGCCATAGATATAAGCTCCTTATATTGATCAAATCAGATCTGGGGGCCAAAGAAATCCACAGGGACTTGAAGGATAACCCAAGAAATTCACAGGAACTAAGGTGAATCTTGTTCTTTCAACTTTAATTTGTATCCCACTATACAAGTTTAAAATAAATTTAACTTACGTAATATATTAATGGACCAAAAGAAATGGATATTAACTCGTATTTGTATACAGTACCCCATTAAAAATCAACGGATGTGTATAGCATTGTGTAATAATTAATACAAATTTAGAGAAAAAGGTCAAGTCGACATACGATCAGAATTATGTAAACCATTAATAGTAAACTAGCAATAAATATTACTTTACTGTGAATTTCAACTAAATATAAGATCCTAGCATATATTATTCATTATTATATATATATAACATTAGATGACTTTGTGTAAAATGATTGTGGCAGTAATTAAATGTTAGTGAAAAATATAGTAACCAACGATTTGAACTCCAATCTATAAAATCCCAAAAGGCTTACAACAGCAATGCTCTCGAGTGTCGCGGTTGCTAAAATTACGATGCAAGATACGAACCCTTTACATGCTGCTTCCACACTGGTCTTGATGGAATCGATCACCTAGAACTGTTGCAAGCTAAGGTTGGGGATGGCATTCTTCTCCCTGTCATTGAGGAGGGTCAACGCATCACAATCCTGCAAATCACGGTTGTCTTCACAAAAACTATGTCATTGTAAATGGAGATCCGAACCTGTTCCTCAACTTGGTTCGATAGCAACATGATGCAAGACACAGCAAAGCTATGAAGAATAACATAGCACTGCAAAGCAGACCACCTGTAGCACAAGTTGCATCACAGCATGAGTTATTCATTAATTAGAAAGGGAGTTTATTAGAAAAAAATGGTCTTTAACATGAGAATTTAGCCGATTCGTTTATAAATACATGTTCATCCCTCGTCGATGATCTCCGCAATATGTTCGATAGTGACACAGGGGAAACATAAGGTGATCAGTGCTGCACAATACACAAATCAAAGGAATATGCATTGAATGAATCAATTACCCGTTCACTTGAAAATAAAAATAAAAATAAAAATGTGCTCATATGAAAAACTTCAGATGAAGTTGGATCTCTTCTCAAGTGAAAAAACATGTTTGAGTATTTCTCATTTTGTCTGTTCGAAATCTATTTTTATTTTTCTTACTCAATATATCATCCATGAAACAAATTAATGAGGCGGGCAAAATATTGTAAAGATCATTTTATAAGTCCTTGATTCATTTCTTTCATGTACTGAGATTTTTTATTTTACACAGATAACTGCATATTTTATTTGATAATGTTATGATTTTAAATAATTTTATCATGAAAGTTCTATCGGATCTCCTTTCACATGCCAAGTTTTTCGTTTCATCGATACATGAGGAGTCCATTGTATTCACAAAATTGATAAAATGTACACAAACTATGGATCTGTAGATCTGACAATGAGGAAATGGAGTCGGAGTACCTGTCGATCTGGTGGTGGATAGCCGTAGATCTCCTTAATGGAGAAGCACTGACGGCGGATCTCCTCGATGAGGTGACCAACCGACTGTGGAAATCGCTACCAATCGTCGTTGCGTCGAGCATCAGAGACAAAAGATCACCGATGGGATCGATCTCAACCTCGAGTAAGGGGTGAGAAAGGGGAGAAGATGATGGCGGCGGCAGAGAAAAAGGTTGGAAAAGAGATTAGGGTTTTGGAAAGAAGGGGAAATGGGTTTTTTTAAAAAAAAGTGTTATTTTTATAGTCGTGTCCAGGCGGGCTTTACGCGACGGATTTAAGTGGCGAATATCCGTCACAGCAAAATCCGTCATTTAAATGTCGTCATCAAAACATAATTCTGTTGTAGTGTGAGGAATACAATGCCTGTAAACACAATCCGGTCCTTCACGAAAAAGAATCGGATGGGTGAAAAAGACTTTACAAAAACAAGTCAGTCAACCCTTCCCCTATACTTACGATCAGGCAATCGTAAGTATAACGGGAGAGCAAAAACGGGATGACTGAGTGAAAAGAATATATAACGAAAGCTCAAAAGGAATAAAGAACACGAGATCATCGAAATCACTCGGTCCCTCCTATACTTAGGATAAGGCATCCTAAGTATAGAAAAGAGTGTAGCCAAAAATTGGAGACCAGTGATTCGTGAAGAATAAAGGATATGCAAAAGAGTCAGAACAAAATATAAAACGTGAATCTACTGGCAATCAGTCCCCCCTATAACTCACGTGTTCGCACATGTGAGCCATGCTAGCAATGACCTAATTGTAATTCTCAGAAAATATAGGGGCTCTATTGCAAATTTTCCACAAATATATAACTGCATAAAAATATTTCGGGAATTAATAAAAACACAAAGAACCCTAGGGGTCTAGGTGTAAAATGTCCCCTCACAAGAAGTGTCACGTGAGGTGACGTGGCCTGGACTGAAAAATAATTCTGGAAAGTTCGGGGGCCTTTTTACAAATATTACAAAACTATTTGAACGACAAATGAAAGATTGAGTTCTATATAGAAAATAGAAAAATCATTGGATTAAAAGCACAAAATACCCAGACGACGCGTGATCCAACGGTGCGGGCGAAGCCACCTATCAACGTATCGAGTCTTGGACGCGCAATGATGCTTCGCGGATGCTCAGCCAGGATTAGATCCCCTGAACGGATCAGACGGTTGCGGAGCGATGAGATCCGACGAAAGCTGTGACATCTGGAAGATCCAGCCAGATCCAACAACAGCAAAGGGCATAGGAAGAACTGGGAAACAGACCTAGAAAGGCGAGCTTCTTCGAGCTGGATCTCTATCCTCCGCCGATCAGAAGGGCTCCAAAATAGCCATGAGGCTTCCCGGGTGGTTTCTTTGTTAGTTGGACAGATCAAGGGGCCTCTCTACTCACTGGAGCTCCTCTACGAGGTTGAGGGAGGTGAGGAGCTCAGGTACTCCAGCGAGGGCCAAAAAATCCATCAAACTCGCTCTTTGAGGGTCGAACCTGCACAATGTTAGTCCAACCAAAAATGGCAAAGCTCGGGCGACCTCTGGTTCCATAATATGTCCTCATCCTTATTGAAGTGGGAAACACCAGGCATCAACCAAATGTTGACTAGCTTCTGTCAAACCCCCAAAGAAGTGTTGGACCAAGTTGGTCCTCGGGATGTCATGGTGGGGGCATTTCTCGATCAAATCATTGAACCTCTCCCAGGTCTAATAAAATGACTCTTGGGTTCCCTAAGGGATGCTAGTGATTTTTGATCACTTGAGATTAAGACGATTGAGAGGATAGTACTTGTGTAGGAATGCAAACTTCATATCCTCCCAAGTCGTCATCACCTTCCCCAGATGGTTTATCTAATATAGCATTTTGCCCTGAAGGCTGAACATGAATGCGGTCATCATGAATATACCCAATAGGATGTTGAAGTAGTGCGTCATGCTGCAGATACGGTCGAATTGCTGTAGATGGATATACGACTCCTCATTTGAATTCCCATGGAAGCTAGGGAGGAGCGAAAGGAGCTGCGATTTCAGCTCGAAGTCTGGTGGAATCTGGATCCACTCATTGATGTGGTCGGCCCCAAGGTTGTATGACTGATTGAGGGTTGGCTTGGGTCGGCCTCTCCTTGCTTCACCCTCACCTTTGTGAGGTCCACTCTATAGTGATTGTCATCAACATCATCACCCCCTCCTTGAGGTGTTTCTCTATCTTCCGATCTCCTCCTTAGGTCGTTCAACATATCTTGAAAGGTGACCTGAGCTAGAGCTTGGTTTATAAGCTGCTTCTGAATAGCCTGGATGGAGGACAAGAGCTGATTGTTCACTTCATTCTGACTTGGGCTAGTGGCCTGCTATGTGTCTTGGTCTATGCTCAGCTGTTGAGGTCCCTTTCCTCTTCATGTATGATACTGATTGTGAATAAACATGCTCAAGATCGAGGTCAAGATCTGCAACAGGAAATGGACCTCAATCATTTTGCATGCAAGCACCATATGGAGAAAAATAATTCAAAATTAGGGTCAATTCTGAATTTTATTTGGGATGGAGAGGAGTATGGAGTGAAATCTATCTCCATCACAAAAGTATAGAAATCGAGATGAGAGTTTTCCCGGTCTATGGGAGGAAGAATAACTGGGGAGTCCTGTCTGCATAGGAATAGAGATTCGGAGGTATCAGATTAGTTAGGTCAAAGAGTTGACTTAACGAGATCGAGATAACCTAAGTCCTATGTTGAATGCTGTCACAGCATAGGCACGCATCCTCTGACTGGAGACAGATGTATTGCTATATGTCTGAGTATGTACATCTGACAGACCAATAGGTTGATGACCTAACCAAGGTCTATACACTGGCACGTTGGTGTGCATATAAGGGCATATGAGTAATATGATCTCTCAAAGGGATCATACAGGTTCACTACTGAACCGGAAGACATGAGCTCACTCATGAGATATTGGGAAGAATCAAATTCCGTGCACGGTCGTCTTGCTTTGGAAGCTTGACTGAATTTGTAGGTTTGATATATATACTTTTGGAAAGTATATGATCAAGACCTAGGTATGATATATGCTTTTGGAAAGTATATGATCGATACCAAATCCCAATGATTAAATGAGAAACTTAGTGATCAAACCCTGAAGAAGACAGTGGAAAAATTGATCTTAATCTTCGGGTTGACCACGGGTCTTCCAGTATGCAGGATGTACAGGTATTGGGAATACCTGAGGGTGATGTGATCATAAATGATTGTATATCCATGACGCTTCCATTCCGAGGGAGTGATGAAACAGGTCTGGATTTTAGTGACTCCTTCCAGTAGAGAAGCAATCTGATCTTAGTCCAAGTGTTGGACATTGATCTGAATGAGATTCAGATTTAATGACAAGATTGGATTTGCGGTCTTGATTTAATCAAGCATCTGTGGGAGGTTCGTACGATCTGGATTTGAGACGAGATCTCAACATCCAAGTCACTATACGTGGAATAATACAATCGCCCTGTCCTTATCTCCAAGTATCTGCGGAGAATGTACATTATTCTTGAAAGGGTTCAAGAATAATTCACATGATAAAATATTCAAGCAAGGACTTGATGATTAAATGAGATTTAATTATCAAGCTTAATATGAATATAATTCATATTGTGAAAATGATTATCTAAGATAATTAATTGGGATTTAATTATCAAGGATTAAGAGAATGTGGATAACACTATCCATGATATATGTGTATTGTAAATATGATTTATAATATACATATATAAGAGAGAGAATTTATGTGAATAGCATTTGTTGATTAATAATGTGGATTAGATTCACATTTATTAATTAATTGGAAATGCAATTTACTAACTAGTTTGGGTTGTGAATATGATTCACATAACATTCAATGGCCTGATTGAAATATTCACAAATTAATTGGGAATTAATTTGGTGAATATTTTTGTGAATACAAAATTAATTAAGGAATAATAAGATAAATAAAAAGGCGCCAAAAATTGACCACCATTCATAGGTGACGTCACCCATGAATTGTTCATGGGTGACGCCCCCCAATTTTAGGGAGGTTGGTTGACTCCATTTTATATATCACATTATCTCTTAATTAGTTAATGTTAAATTAAATTATGTTGATAATGTTGCAACATTTTTTAATTTAAATTAATGTTGTTGGTTTTAACCAACAACAATCATAGCCATTGATTTAGCATGGACCAAGCATAGCCCTTGGATCCATGTGTCCCATGGATTGAGATCCATTGGATCCTAAACTAGTATAAAAGGAGGGCGAGGGTAGCCTTTCCAAGTTACAACATTCTTGAGTTGAAGAACTCTACTCTCTTTCTCTCTCTTTCTCATTCTCGTGGGGTCTCCCTAATATTCAAGTGGCCGTCCACTTTGTGTATTAGGAAGGAGATCATTTTTGCTACGCCTCGACGCTTGGATCTTCGTCAAAGGATTGCAGGAAGGACGTGACTCATCGTCGTGCCCGCAAGCGCGTTCTTCGTGGATCGGACTAGAGACAGGAGGATCTCTACTTTGGGATCTCACGATCACAACCACGCTTCAAGAGGTATTCCTTATACTTTGTGGTTTGATGAAACGATCCGAGAAGTGTTCTCGTGATGATGTGGTTTCATCTTTAAAGTTAAAAATTTTAATTTCCGCTGCATCTAGCATCTAGTACGACTAGTTGCTCCGATTGCATACGATGCGATCGACACGCTTCCGTGATGCGCTTAAGGATTTTCAATATCCTTCAAGTGGTATCAGAGGCATAGGTCGAATAAGTTCTTGGATATGATCCATAGACCTTAGACGATTTGGTTCTTGAAAGGGTTGCGAAATTTTACTGCATTTCAATTTTCGCACCTCTGTAAAATTGAATTTTTCGGCTCTGTTTAAAATGTTTAAACACGAAATTTTCAATTGGATTTTGTTCCCCATTAAACAAGGAAACTATAGGACTTGAGTTTACTAAATTTGGGCTTCATTTGCTCAAGATATGGCTTTTTGAATATGACTATATTCACTGTTGCGGGAACTGCGGATTTGAACGTGATTAATGAGATAATTACGGTTTTAATCCGCCTTGAAATGGTGAATTATCACTTGGATTCTTTAATAAATCAAATAGGCAATCTTTGGAAACTGAGTTTGCATTTTTTGGATTTAAATTGATCAAGATAAGTTAATTTTAGTGATTGGGGGTCACTGCTGGAAATTAACAATTTTGATCTTAAACCTTGTGATATGTCATTCAATTATTATGATGAAAATTAATTGTTAATTTTCTGGAATAATTAGTGATAAATATTTGTGAAATATTTAAAGAAATAATTATTTCATTGAATGACACTTGCCTAAACCACAATGATGAGATATTAGATCTTGATCATTGGTTCATCAACAAACATTGCTTTCATGAAAATCATAGTTTATCCTACAATTGTTGTAGGACAACTTTTACATGAAAAGCCCTTTTGCTTGAATAGGATTGGGGATTTGTCTAGCATATCTCCTTATAATCAAAAATGTTTTGATTTATATTATATGGTATAATTTCGGTTGAAAAACCGATGAACATCTCAAAGTACATGATGGTCTATCTGGTATTATCCTTTCCCGAGGCGGATGTGGTGCCTAGTCGGAGAGCATTGGGGTAGCGGGTTGCAACGTATGTGGTCCGTCCCACTCTCGTCGGTACTGGCCATGACAGCGGGTAGGGACTGTATAGTACCGGAGACAGACAATGTGTATTTTTCTAATTATTAAAATTCGAATAATACGTACTTTGAGTATATACCTACTATTCAAGTAAAAGACATGTTTGTTGATTGATGATTGGATTAATGATTAATTTAATATGATTAAATTAATTATATCCAATAAACACTCTATTATGAATAGATGTGTATTTCTCTTGGAAGAATTAATTATGTGAATGTGATTCACGATAATTAATTATAAAATTTGAATATGAGGTTGAGGATCACATAAGTGACATCCATGGTCTCCCGTCAAGGCAAAGGATTCCGTCGCCAGTTGTTGTGTATAGGAGACGCCTGTCCGAAGTGACAGATCCTATATATGATTTAATTGGATCGGGTTCTTTGCTTCTCGAAAGAGTAAGGCCGTATACGTAGTGACCCCAATATCGGGTCCTCATATTATTGGGGCGATATTGGATTGCGTATAGCAAGTATTAAGCCTGTTGACGGTTGGTTCAATTAATGATGAGTCAACATTGCCTTAGGGGTGGTGGGCCCGGGTGTTAAAGACCGAATTGGGAGATGCAAGTTGGACTTGCAAGGCGGAATGTGTTCAAGCTTCTTTTTATCCGAGTTGTAAGTTCTCATATTATTGGGATGCAACGAAGATAGGAAAGGAGATCCCAGATCTTGCTAGAGATATAATGGTAAGAATATCTCTTACATTGAAAGTGATTAAGGGAATGAACTTTCAATGTTGATAAGGCAAGACAACTTTGATATAAAATTCCTAAATCAAAGTAAAACATGTATATATAATATATATATATATATATATACTCTTATGCAAATTTCTTATTTCAGATAATCCATCATTAAACCCACTCAATGTTATACTCAATGATAACCAGTAAAAATATCTTGGATTGGACTCATGATCCAGATATTGTACTTGCAATTGGACACATAATGTATGTGGTTGCAGTGTGCAAGTTCCCTCAACATAATGAGGAATGGCAATTAAATAAGACAATAAGACATCGCCTTAGGGTTTGTATGTCTCTGTAGTCTTGATCCTTCATCGAGTGTACTTTGGAAGTAACATGTCGATGGTGATCGTAATTGTCGAATAATCCTTATAAAATAAAAGAAGATATTTTGGCATACATATGTGCTCTAGACATTTAATCATGAATGACATGGTTCTCTGCATTATGCAGAATGGTGGCTCGAAAGAGATGATGTATTCAAAATGTTTGAATACCTACCTGAACCAAAGTCTCCAAGAGTTAAGATGAATGTAGATATGATGAGTGTCATCATTCTACTATCTATACTCAAGTCATTCATGAAGCTTTATGATATTCATATTGTATGAATTTAATGAAGCATGTTTAAATGTTGAAATGCTCTTATATTGAAATCTTTGAATTTAACATAAGAGATCCTTAGTCTTAAGCAATGGTTGTTTATAGATTAAGAGAGTGCAGTGGAATCATGGGTCGGACCCGAGTAAGAAGAAAAGCAAAGAGTTGACCTACTTCTGTGACTTCCATATGACATCCAAAGAGTTGGATGAATGCCAATACTGCAATAAGTTGATGTGTTGATAGTATGACTATCAAGTCTGTCTAAAATCCTTAGTGAAGGACTCAGATAGCGCATCAGAATAATCTACATGTAATCATTGACTCTGACTTTCTTATTTCATAAGATAAAGTCTGACAATTGTATCCCAATCTTCTAATGGCATTTGCAATTGGTTGCACATATATATATTAGAAGATTAGAAATTTGATCTTAAGGTTTAATAGTCATCTACATGGATATTGATGTAATTGTTGCAGCAATCTCTGTTGAATAGATAGACTTCTAATTCTCAGTGGGAGAGCCCTTAGTCTTAGAGAATGTCTCTATGACCTAGATAGTAGAGTACACTCATTGTTTGTTTCTAAATGTTGGAAATAAACATGAATTCTGAGATAGAACTATCATAAAGAGTTATGATGGAAATATTTCAGATAGTAATCTAACATCTAGTGGACTCCACAAAATTAGAATATTAATGAATGGTTCATTAAGATTTCTAATACTGAAAATCAAACCTTATAAGATCAATAGGAGGATGAAGATCATTTGACAATGATCTGGCATCAAGCCTTGGACATTTGTCTATTGATTTGATCAATAGACTAGTAAGATATGAAACTTTAGAATGTCTAAAATTTCAAATCTTACATACTTGTGAATATTGTATTCAAAGTAAAATGTCCAATACACCCTTCTCTGGGAATGGTGTTGAATGTCGAGGTATTCAAGATCTCATACATGTTGATGTATGTAGATCATCTATATCATAGTGAACATTATAGATATGTGATATCTATTGATGATTATGCATGATATGAGATTTCTTCTCTTCACCTGAGAAACCTTTGAAATGTTCAAAGATTTCATAATTTTGGTTTAGAACCAAAGTTTGAAGAAAGATGAAATGAATTAGATAAAATTCAAAGAATACCTTATGGAGATATGAAAATCATTTCTATCTCACTCCTCCTGATAAACCTAAACTCAATAGAGTTGTAGGGAGATACAATTGGATCATGTGTGACATGATTTGATCAATGATGAATTTTAGCATAATTATCCTTAGTTTCCAAGTATATATATATATATGTAGTAGAGACTACAATATATATACTAAATGAGGTTCCATGCATGTAAGCTGGAATCTGGCACTTAAGAGTGCTACTTCATTAGAAAAATAAAGCATGGTATTGGATACTTACTTTATGACCTTGAGATTCTTAAAAGATCTCATCTCTGAGAATGTGATTATTGGAGGATTGAGACTCTTGAGAATCAAGATGAAAATGAAGTGAAGGAACTCATTTACTCTTGAAATGACAATGAGGCTCCTGAAATCGGAAACTAAAAGGGATAATTAAAGATGAAACATTAATACCTCTTCAAATGAGTTTGAGGATGTATTTCATGTGTCAGTGAAGTCTGACAATGATCGGACTTCATGTGATGAAGCTCCTAAAGATCATGACATGGAAAGATGGATATTAGCAATAAAGTCTAAAGCAGACTTCATATACAAGTGTTGTATATGGACCCTAGAGGATCCACCTATAAGGGTTTGACCCATTAAGGTGTAAATGGATCTTCAAGAGAAGAGGGAACCTGGTGAGAAGGTAGAGACCTTCAAAGCTCGGTTCGTAGCCATAAGCTACACATCGGAAGAGAAGACATTGCTTGCAATGAGACTTGCTCTTCGGTAACCATGCTTAAAATCATCAGAATATTGCTAACCTTAGCTACACAACTTGACTCTTGCATCTTCAAGATGTAATTCAAGATTGCATTCCTCTAAGAATACCTCTCTGAGGATATTCACATGAAGTAGCCCCAGGGCTTCATGGTTGAGGAAAGTAAGGTGTGAAAGCTAAAGAAATCCATCTGTGGACTCAAATAAACTTCTTGAAGTTGGAACATAAGATTTGATGAAATTATAAATGTTATGATTTCAGATAGAATCTTGATGTACCACGTGAAGCTTAGTGGGAGTGCCATTGTGTTCATCGTGCTAAATATAGATAATATTCTAATCATTTGGAATGATATAAGGATGATAATAAGGGTTTTATAGACTGGCTATTCCATACCTTGAGATATGATCTCAAAGATGCCTCTTGGATCTTAGTTCTGAAGTTGATCAGAAGCAAAGAAAAGAGGGTATTGGGATTGTCACATTTGTAGTACACCTTGGACATTTTCCATTCTTGGAAATTCCTAGAAAGGCTTCCTTTCCCTTGAGATTTGATACTAACCTATCTAAAGGGATAGCACCTCACAGAGTTGAGGAAGTGAATGCTAGAACTGCTTGCACCTGTGCATCAGTTACGAGAAGCTAAATGTATACTAAATACGTACAAAAGCCAGATATCTGCCATGCAGTGGGAATAGTAAACTGTTACTAATCCTATTATGGAGATAAAACACTTGATTGCAGTAATAACAATATCTTCAAAGAAAACAAGGCTTTAGAGATGGTGATCTCTAAGACTTATTTTCAAGAAATTAAGACTTTATAGATAGAGATCTAAAAGGTCTTAACTGTAGATACCTTGAGAGATAATGATCTCCAGGAATAAGGGTATTCTGATAAGGATTATGGATATACTGGTTATAACAATTACTGAGCAATAGTGTCAAGGACACTATAATTTCTTTGTCAAGATTGAGTATTGGTTGCATTAGATGCAACATTCGTATTGGATGCGAGCACTGTTACCTAGGGATATGCAAGTACCGTAAAAGGACTTGGCGTAGTCTCGCGGGAACAGAGTGACTGATCAACTTACCTAGCTATTTCTGAATAGCTTATGATTGTCACATGAGTGTGGGTTTAAATGATTAGCCCATTAATGGCTCTTTGGGCTAGTGGGATTGTTGGACATGTGAGCCCACGGCGAGCCATTATGCAATACATGTTATTGCACATATCATTCCCTGATCTGAAATGAAGAATAAATAATTTGCATAATAGGTCCCTCTGTACAATTAGGGTTATGTACCATGGCTGTCTTAATGATCATACAGCTGTTGATTCAATTATTGAATCATAGAGGCTGGTGTTTGGATGAATATCTAAAGGGTTAGATTGAGGACTCATCAAGCACCGTCAAATGATTATTAAGATGTGATCTCCAGCCTGAGTAGGAGATGGCAATCCTTTCTCACATAGGCTGATATCTGACCGACCTCTTGATGTAGGTCCTCTGCATAGGAATAGAGATTCGGAGGTGTCAGATTAGTTAGGTCAAAGAGTTGACTTAACGAGATCGAGATAACCTAAGTCCTATGTTGAATGTTGTCACAGCATAGGCACGCATCCTCTGACTGGAGACAGATGTATTGCTATATGTCTGAGTATGTACATCTGACAGACCAATAGGTTGATGACCTAACCAAGGTCTATACACTGGCGCGTTGGTGTGCATATAAGGGCATATGAGTAATATGATCTCTCAAAGGGATCATACAGGTTCACTACTGAACCGGAAGACATGAGCTCACTCATGAGATATTGGGAAGAATCAAATTCCGTGCACGGTCGTCTTGCTTTGGAAGCTTGACTGAATTTGTAGGTTTGATATAAACTTTTGGAAAGTATATGATCAAGACCTAGGTATGATATATGCTTTTGGAAAGTATATGATCGATATCAAATCCCAATGATCAAATGAGAAACTTAGTTATCAAACCCTGAAGAAGACAGTGGAAAAATTGATCTTAATCTTCGGGTTGACCACGGGTCTTCCAGTATGCAGGATGTACAGGTATTGGGAATACCTGAGGGTGATGTGATCATAAACGATTGTATATCCATGACGCTTCCATTCCGAGGGAGTGATGAAACAGGTCTGGATTTTAGTGACTCCTTCCAGTAGAGAAGCAATCTGATCTTAGTCCAAGTGTTGGACATTGATCTGAATGAGATTCAGATTTAATGACAAGATTGGATTTGCGGTCTTGATTTAATCAAGCATCTGTGGGAGGTTCGTACGATCTGGATTTGAGACGAGATCTCAACATCCAAGTCACTATACGTGGAATAATACAATCGCCCTGTCCTTATCTCCAAGTATCTGCGGAGAATGTACATTATTCTTGAAAGGGTTCAAGAATAATTCACATGATAAAATATTCAAGCAAGGACTTGATGATTAAATGAGATTTAATTATCAAGCTTAATATGAATATAATTCATATTGTGAAAATGATTATCTAAGATAATTAATTGGGATTTAATTATCAAGGATTAAGAGAATGTGGATAACACTATCCATGATATATGTGTATTGTAAATATGATTTATAATATACATATATAAGAGAGAGAATTTATGTGAATAGCATTTGTTGATTAATAATGTGGATTAGATTCACATTTATTAATTAATTGGAAATGCAATTTACTAACTAGTTTGGGTTGTGAATATGATTCACATAACATTCAATGGCCTGATTGAAATATTCACAAATTAATTGGGAATTAATTTGGTGAATATTTTTGTGAATACAAAATTAATTAAGGAATACTAAGATAAATAAAAAGGCGCCAAAAATTGACCACCATTCATAGGTGATGTCACCCATGAATTGTTCATGGGTGACGCCCCCCAATTTTAGGGAGGTTGGTTGACTCCATTTTATATATCACATTATCTCTTAATTAGTTAATGTTAAATTAAATTATGTTGATAATGTTGCAACATTTTTTAATTTAAATTAATGTTGTTGGTTTTAACCAACAACAATCATAGCCATTGATTTAGCATGGACCAAGCATAGCCCTTGGATCCATGTGTCCCATGGATTGAGATCCATTGGATCCTAAACTAGTATAAAAGGAGGTCTGGTAGCCTTTCCAAGTTACAACATTCTTGAGTTGAAGAACTCTACTCTCTTTCTCTCTCTTTCTCATTCTCGTGGGGTCTCCCTAATATTCAAGTGGCCGTCCACTTTGTGTATTAGGAAGGAGATCATTTTTGCTACGCCTCGACGCTTGGATCTTCGTCAAAGGATTGCGGGAAGGACGCGACTCATCATCGTGCCCGCAAGCGCGTTCTTCGTGGATCGGACTAGAGACAGGAGGATCTCTACTTTGGGATCTCACGATCACAACCACGCTTCAAGAGGTATTCCTTATACTTTGTGGTTTGATGAAACGATCCGAGAAGTGTTCTCGTGATCATGTGGTTTCATCTTTAAAGTTAAAAATTTTAATTTCCGCTGCATCTAGCATCTAGTACGACTAGTTGCTCCGATTGCATACGATGCGATCGACACGCTTCTGTGATGCGCTTAAAGATTCTCAATATCCTTCATGTTCATCTTCCCCAGCAGCACTCTCCCTTTCCCAATCTAACCCACCACCGCAAATCTCTCGTCCGATTTCTCTGTCGCCCGTCTCGAGCATTTCCGATCAATCTCTCCAAATCTATCGTCTCGCGACGCCGCATCATCTCGAATCTCACCGGCTCCCCCGATCTTGCCCAGATCTTCCCCATCGAATCCCTCGCGATTAATTTGATTTCACCATCGATTTTGTTTCCATCTTCGGCAGCTTGTGCCTCAGCTATTTAAAGCTACGTTGCCCGTCGATGGAATTCATCCGCCGATTGCACGAGCAGAGGACACCGGTGGTGACAGCCCGGTGCCCTCGTCTTCCCTGGCGAGGTCTGAGTCCATCAGGACTCGTTGCAGCGCCAATCCCCCCCCCCAGCGTACTGCTTAGCTATTGTGTCAGCCATTGAGCCAACCTTCAACGCCTCAATTTCAACTCCGCTTCTCCACCAACGAAACATCGACAACGACCACCTCGCTGCTCCGCTCTTCGCCGTCAAGCCTCCGCGAGATTCAACCTTCGCCCAACGATCTCCGACTGTCTACGTCATCAACTTCGCTGCCGACGACAACGATCTTCACCCCCAGCAAGTCTTCATCGACTACACTCGCCTCCACCTACAGGCTCCGCCCGCTCCTTCACCGGCTTCATCGTCGGTCGCCTAGAGCTCCTCCTCCGCAACCAAGGCTCCAAGCGCCTCCAGCAGCGACCACTCCAGCCCTCCACCAGCGGTGCCAGTCCCCTCTTCCGCCCCCTAAAGCCACCGCCTTGGCTGGGCTCCGCCTCCTCCGACGCTATCGCCACCGGGCGCCAGGCCCGAGACCCCACCACGTGCCGCGCACGTGGGAGGGGCATCAATTCTTCCAACATCCCGGGGTCACGTGTGTTGCACATGCCCTGGGTAATTTGCAAGGTCCTCCCCAGGCAATTTCCATATTGCAGTATGCGCACGTGCCCCTTGGAAAATTTACAGAAAGATCCTCCTCTATATTGGTAATTAAATCTAGGTTCCCCCTGCATTTCTATATTTATTTATTTTATTTAATTGCAGAAATACCCTTGTGTTCCTCAACAATTTTAGACCTCTATGTGACTTTATTTTATTATTCAAAAAATATCACAATGTTCGTCATTTAATTCTCTACATCTTGACATATCGTGGATTTTTTTGAGCATTGGATAATTAATAATTAATAATTAATTGTTCTGTGGAAAATTGCATATTTTACCCATTCCGTGCTCTTAAATTTGCCACTGATTAACCGTTGCTCTAAAAATTCCCAAAAAATCATCAATTATAGAATTAATTGTGCTTCACATTGTGCCCAAAAAGAATCGCATTTGCATGCATAGTTTGCTCTGTAAAAATCATTTTGCATATTTTAGTGTTTGATTTTTAATAGGTATAGAAACTAGTATTTTTGAGATTCAGGATTTTTCTGAAATCAACAACCTAATGATAGATCTTAGATAATTTTGTTCCTTGAAAATAATTAGGTTTGATATTCATTATAATTAAATATTGAAATTCATTCTATTTGCATTTAAAAATTCATAAAAAAATTCATATCCATCCAAAAATTCTAAAAAAATTACAATGCATTCATTTCATCATAATTTGCATCTTAGCTAAGTTTCATATTTTTCGGATATCATTTGAGTGTAATTTATTTTTTAGTCCCTAAGATAGGCTGAATTTGCATTTTGCAGCATTTATTGCATTAAAAATTACAAAAAAAAGACCGCTTCGAAAACCACGCATGAATTTTGATAGACATAATTCTAGGTTGTTCCTTTGCCTCCTTGTGTTCGACCTTGGGACTTGCCCAAGTAAAATAAACATAAAACCATGAGATTGAAAATTGATTAACTTATTGTGTGGTTATTTTCTTGACCGATTCCGATTTCTGCCTACAACGAAATGACAAAATAATTATTTTTAAGCGAACGAACAAAGATACACATTTACATCATATTTTTAACACAGCAAATTTCGGACCCGTCAAGAATGTGATAACTATATTGCCTAATCTCTCTCTTGATTAATCAATGGCAGAGACGGAGGCGCCCTCTCTCTCTCACGCGCGTGCGCGCGCGATCGTTCAACGGAGATGCTCTCTCTCTCTCTCTCGCGTGAGAGCAACTACCATCGGCACCAACATCCTCCCCCACGCAATCGTCTAGAAGATGTGGAGGAAGGAGATGCGGTGCGAGATCGTGCACGGTCGAAAGGGTTTTTTTCGATATGACCAATGGGGACGGTCAAAATGACCGTCTCCATTGAAGACGATCGGCGACGGTTCACTAAAGACCATCTCCTTTGAGAAGGAAAGGGGACGGTCAGTGAAAACCGTCCCCTCTGGACGACCACTTTGGTCCATCGTCAGAGGCGACGCCAACAGAGGAATAAAGGGGACGGTCAGGACCGTCCCCAACGCCCTTTTAGAAAGGCCGAAAATGTCCAGTGGCCTGCTCAAACCAGAGGCGACGGTCATCTGAGACCGTCCCCTCTGGTGGACCTCTTTGGTCCAATCGCTGAGGCGACGCCAACAGAGGAGTAATGGGGACGGTCAAGACCGTCCCCAAAGCCCTTACAGGGAGGTCGACAACGTCCAGTAGCCTGGTCAAACCTGAAGGGACGGTCACTGACGACCGTCCCCTTTGGTTGGCCTCTATGGTCCAATCGCTAGAGGCGACGCCAGCAGAGGAATAATGGGGACGGTCATGACCGTCCCCAAAGCCCTTACAGGAAGGTCGAAAACGTCCAGTAGCCTGGTCAAACCTGAAGGGACGGTCACCTACGACCGTCCCCTTTGGTAGGCCTCTATGGTCCAAGCGCTAGAGGCGACGCCAACAGAAGAATAATGGGGACGGTCATGACCGTCCCCAAAGCCCTTACAGGAAGGTCGAAAACATCCAGTGGCTTGACTCAAGGAAGAGGAGACGGTCTTTAGGGACCGTCCCCATTGAGTATGTTTATTGGGGACGGTTGGTAGATGACCGTCCCTAAAAATAGGCATTAGGGACGGTCGTTCATAAACCGTCGCTAGTTGTCGTCCCTAAATGGGGCAATTCCTGTAGTGGTGGTTGCCCCTCTTTGCTATCCCAACGCATGCAACTCTCCCTCTGATGGCGGTGCGCGATGAGGATGATGGTGGCTCCCCTCTGAATGGTGATGTGCAATGATGGAGCAGGTACGTGACGAGTGCCATGGATCTAGATATTGTTACTTCTCAAACATTTTTTAACTTGCATGATCGGAGGAGAAAGATGAGGAGGAGGAGTGGTTCAACAACACCAGCATCCTCCTCCATGCAACGCCTTTAGGCTTCGATAGAGGGGTTCATCGTATCCAACTTCATCCTCCATGCAACACTCTCAACCGCAGAGAGGGAGCATGAAGGAGGAAGTCACACATAAGGGGCATGGCGGAGGCGAGATGTGCGTGGAGGAGGGGCCCCTTTGCTTTTTTACAAATCGTAGCTTTTTTACAAAGTTGGAATAGTTTGTGCAAATATTGATTTTTTTACAATCTCATGTCAATTTTTTACATGTTTCCAACATCTAACAGTATACTTATTGTTGCGGAACTCTACATAAATATTACAAAGTGATCAGATGATTTTACAAAAGAGCGTCTAAATTTTACAAAGTGATTAGACACTCTTAGAAAGGAGGGAGATTCAGTTACATTATGGTATAATAATTTTAGATAACTGACATTCAGATTTACATATCTATTTACCTTTTTTACAAATCTCATTGTTGTTTCTCTATTTTGCATAACTCGAAAACATGTATGGCAGTTGAACTTTAACGCAATGGAAAACATGAGTGAATTTTACAAAGGAGGGAGATTCAGTTACAAAGATTCACGGATTTTTTACAAAACAAACATAAACCATTACAAAAAAGTTGAAGTTTACAAAGAGGAAAAATGCTCTTACAGAAACTCGCTGGAGTTACAAAATGAATGTACCCATTTACAAAACCGATACAACCATTTACAAAATGAAATTACAGTTATAAAATGAAATCATTAATAAAATTACAAAGAGTAAAATATATTTTACAAAAAATCGTTGTACTTTACAAATCTATGGTTGAATTCAGATCGTGTGGAATAAAATCAGAAATTAATCAATAAAGGCATTTGTGAAAATATCAAATCGAGAAAAGCTTAGCATGGAAATTTGAAACCAACAAATGAAACTCGAAATTAATGAAATCGATATGACGAAAATTTCCTTTTGGATGAGCTTTTTGATGCAATCGTCAGATTGAGATCTGACAAATCTACTTGATGGCTCACCACAATATTGGTGAGACCCCACCTCATTTGAAAGAGTCTCTCTCTCTCTCTCTCTCTCTCTCTCTCTATATATATATATATATATGGGGGAAATGGGGCTGCCCCCTAGGGGCATCCAACGTGGCTGCCCCCACCCTATTTTTCGCAAAAGTTTTTAATTTTTTTGGAAAAATATCACCATGTATATTCATCCATATATCCCTCCTATATGTCATTCGAATTCCCTCAGAAACAGAGACTCCTACGGCCTCCATCCAGATAGTCATTTTTTAATGGTCACATATTTGTTGTATTTTTCATGTTCTGGATGGAGGCCGTAGGAGTCTCTGTTTCTGACGAAATTTGAACGACATATATAATTATGAAAATCCATGGAAGCATTTTTCAAAAAAATTAAAAAAACTTTGAAAAAAAGAAAGTGGAGTGGGTAAGTTACCTACTCCATGGAGTAGGATCCCTTTCCTCTCTCTCTCTCTCTCTCTCTCTCTCTCTCTCTATATATATATATATATATATAGAGAGAGAGAGAGAGAGAGGAAAGTGAAGCTACATCAGGCATTTTCGTCTCTTTTTTATTTTTTTTGAAAATTCCACGATGGATTTTCATAACTATATCCCTCTAATATGTCATTCAAATTTTGTCAGAAACAGAGACTCCTACGGCCTCCATCCCGAACAGGTAAAATACAGCAAATCTGTGATCGTTAAAAAATGATTGTCTTGATGGAGGCCGTAGGAGTCTCTGTTTCTAAAGAAATTTGAATGACATATTTGAGAGATATAGTTATGAAAATATATCGTGTAATTTTCGAAAAAAATTAATAAGAAAGAGACGAAAATACCCCTGATGTAGCTAAGGATAGCTACATCATGATGTAGCTTCTCTTTCCTCATATATATATATATATATATATATATATATATATATATATATATATATATAGACACACACACACACACACACACACACACACATATATATATATATATATGAGGTAAATGGGGTTGTTTCCTGGGAGAAGCCAACGGGATGCTCCCACCCCCATTTTCCCTCAAAATTTTTTATTTTTTTAGAAAATAAAAAATTATATATTCATTACTATATCCCTCTAACATTCTATTAAAATTTCGTCAGAAACAGAGACTTTTACGGCCTCCATCCAAACATGGTCGATTTAAAAAATCCTGCAACTGTCAAAAAATGAAGTCTGGATGGAGGGCTTATGAGTCTCTGTTTCTGACGTAATTTTAATAGAATGTTAGAGGGATATAATGATGAATATGCAAATTTTTATTTTCCAAAAACATAAAAAAATGAGGGAAAAATAGCCCCATTGGCTACTCCCAAGGAGCATAATATATATATAAGGTTAATGGGGGTTGCCCCAAGCCCGCGTCATTTTCGATGTTTTTTTTTGTTTTTTTTCAAAAAATATCACTATATATATTCATCCCTATATCCCTCATATATGTCATTCGAATTTCGTCAGAAACAGAGACTCCTGCGGCCTCCATCCAGATAGTCATTTTTTAACGGGTGCAGGCCGGGTCAAATTTAACGGTATGAAATTTGTTGTAATCTTCCTGTTCTAGATGTAAGGCATAGGAGTCTCCGTTTGTCACAAAATTTGAATGACGTGTAGGAGGGATATATATATATAGGGAGCCCTTCTAATGAGGTGGGTCTTTCCTGAAATTCAGAAAGCCACTACCAAATTTGTAAATTACGTAACAATATTGTAAATTTGAACTACATATTGTAAAATAATGATGATAATACAGTTATGTAAAATATATCATCCATATTGTAACAAACATTTAATGTCAAATATATTAATATTTTCATAAATCTTTCATGATATACATATTATGTTAATATTTAGTATTAAATTTATGGAGTTAGAATGTGTAAAGTAAATAAAATAAATGCTTAAATTGATGTGGCTTTCCATGCATCCAGGAAAGGTGCACCTCATTTGAAATATTTCCTATATATATATATAATTTTATTTTCGAAAAAAAATAAAAAAGAGGGGGAAACTGCCTTGTGTGACAGCCAATTTGGCTATTACTCAAAACAGCCTCCCTCCCGTCATATATATATATATATATAGAGAGAGAGAGAGAGAGGATAGGGAGTATGCACCCAGGTGCATGCAATTCTACATGCACCCGGGCTTATAACTCCCGCATTTTTTTACTTTTCTGAAAAATACCGCCATGTATATTCATCTATATATCCCCCCTAGATGTCATTCCAATTTCATCAGAAACAGAGACCCCTACGTCCTCCATCCAGAACAGGTCGATTACAGCAATTCTAAGACCGTTAAAATAATGTGTTCTAGATGGAGGACGTAGGAGTCTCTGTTTCTAATGAAATTGGAATGACATATAGGAGGGATATATAGATGAATATACATGGCGGTATTTTTCAGAAAAGTGAAAAAATGTGGGAGTTATAAACCCGGGTGCATGTAGAATTACATGCACCCGGGTGCATGTAGAATTACATGCACCCGGGTGCATACTCCCTATCCTCATATATATATGAGTGATCCTATGAGAGCAAAAAAATGTGAGAGCATGAGAGCATGCATTGTGGACCACTTGATTCTATTTTCTCTCTCCTAGTCTTCTCTCTCCTGGTTGGATCATGTGGTATAGAATGCATGCTCTCACGGGTTTTGGCTCTCATAGGACCACTCCTCTCTCTCTCTCTCTATATATATATATATAGACACACACACACATATACATACATACATGTATATACATAAATATATATAGAGAGAGAGAGATGAGTGATCCTATGAAAGCAAAAAAATGTGAGAGTATGCATTCTGGACCACATGATTCTGTTTGCTGTCTCGTGTTTGGATTATGTGGTCAGAATGCATGCTATCATTCTCTCACATGTTTTGGCTCTCATAGGATCACTTCTATATATATAGGGAAAAATAGGGATGCCCGCTGGGGGAGCTAAGTTGACTTCCCCCGCCTTATTTTCCCCATATTTTTTATTTTTTTAAATTCATTCCATAAATATTCATCACTATATCTCTATATTATATCATTCACATTTCGTGTGAAACAAAGCCTTCTACGACCTCCATCCAGTCATTTTTTAACGGTCTCAGAATTGGTAAAAAAATGATTTTCTGGATGGAGACCGTAGGAGTCTTTATTTCGCACGAAATTTGAATGACATAATATAGGGATATATTTTGGAAAATCCACGAAAGTATTTTTCAAAAAAAATTGGGAAAAATAATGTGGGGGGAATATATATTGGTAAAATGTGTATGCCCCCTCAGGGGAGCTAACTTAGCTCCCCGCCCCATTTTTCACATATTTTTTTATTTTTTAAAATAAAATAGTGAAAATTAATTACTATATCTCTATATTATGACATTAAAATTTCATGCGAAACAGAGACTCCTATGACCTCCATCCAGATGAGGTCGATTTAAAAAAATCATGTGACCGTTAAAAAAATGACTGTCTGGATGGAGGTTGTAGGAGTTTCTATTTTACATGATATTTTAATGACCCAATATAGGGATATAGTGATGAATATTCAAAGAAGTAATTTTTAAAAATAAATAAGAGACATGGAGAAAATGGGACGGGGGAACTAAGTTGGCTATCCCTTGGGGCATCCCATTTTCCCCTATATATATAGGAAAATAGGGTTGCCCCCACGTCATTTTTCGCAAAAATTTTTTGTTTTTTTGGAAAAATATCATCATGTATATTCATCTCTATACTCCTCCTATATGTCATTCGAATTTCGTCAGAAATAGAGACTCCTACAGCCTTCATCTAGACGTCATTTTTTTAACGGTCGTAGGATTTTTTAAATCGACCATAGGAGTCTCTGTTTCTGACGAAATTTGAATGGCATATAGGAGGGATATAAAGATGAATAAACATGATGATATTTTAAAAAAATAAAAAAATTTGCCTAAAAATGGGGCGGGGCAACCATGTTGGCTGCCCCAAAGGGGCAGCCCCATCAACCCCATATATATATATGAGTTTAATGGGGCGGCCCCCTTGTCGTTTTCAACGTTTTTTGTTTTTTAAAAAAAAATATCGCCATGTATATTCATCCCTATATCCCTCCTATATGCCATTCGAATTTCGTCAGAAACAAAGACTCATACGGCATCCATCCAGACAGTCATTTTTTAATGGTAACAGAATTGCTAAAAACGACCCCATCTGGATTGAGGCCGTAAGAATCTCTATTTCGTACGAAATTTTAATAACATAATATAGGGATATATTGATGGAAATCCACAGAAGAAATTTTCCAAAAAAAAGTAAAAAACCCGAGCGAAATGGGGGCGGGGGAGCTAAGTTAGCTCTCCTATGGGGGCGGCCTCATTTTACCCATATATATATATATATGGGAAATTGGGGCTGCCCCCACTCTATTTTTCGCAACATTTTTTTATTTTTTTGAAAAAATATCACCATGTATATTCATGCTTATATCCCTCCTATATGTCATTCGAATTTCGCAGAAACCGAGACTCCTACGGCCTCCATCAAAACGTCATTTTTTCAACGATTGAAGGATTTTTTAAATCGACCCTGTCTGGATGGAGGTCGTATAAGTCTCTGTTTCTAACGAAATTCGAATGGCATATAGGAGAGATATAGCGATGAATATACATATCGATATTTTTCAAAGAAAATAAAAAAATACCAAAAAATAAGGTGGGGCAGCCATGAGAGAGAGAGCGATTAATGGGGTTGCCCCGCGCCATTTTCGGTACTTTTTTATTATTTTTTTGAAAAGTATCACTATGTATATTCATCCCTATAACCCTCCTATATGCCATTCGAATTTTGTCAGAAACAGAGACTCCTACGGTCTTCATCTAGATAGTGTCGATGAAAAAAATCTTGTTACCGTTAAAAAATGATTGTCTGAATGGAGGTCGTAGTAGTCTGTATTTCTGTCGAAATTCGAATGACACATAAGAGGTATATAGGGATGAATATACATGATGATATTTTTCGAAAAAATAAAAAAAGCGCCGAAAATGACATGGGGCAGCTCCATTAATCTTATATATATATTTATTTATTTAATGTGGCTGCCCCACCCCCTATTTTGGCTTTCATTATTTTTTTGAAAAATAAAATCATGTATATTCATCCCTATATCCCTATTATATGTAATTCGAATTTCGTCTGAAACAGAGACTCATACGGCCTCCATCGAGATGGTATCGATTTAACAAATCCTGTTAACGTTAAAAAATTACTGTCGGGATGGAGGCCGTAGGAGTCTCTGTTATTGACGAAATTCGAATGGCATATAAGAGGGATATAGAGATGAATATACATGCTGATATTTTTCAAAAAAAAATAAAAAAAAAACGCCGTGGGGCAGCCATGGGGCAGCCCCATTAACCTCTATATATAGAGAGAGGTTAGTGGGGTTGCCCCAAGGGGGCAGCCAACATGGTTGCCCCTACGCCATTTGTGGCATTTTTTATTTTTTTTTCCAAAAAATATCACCATGTATATTCATCCCTATAACCCTCCTATATGTCATTCGAATTTCATCAGAAACAGAGACTCCTACGGCCTTCATCGAGACGGTTATTTTTTAACGGTAATAGGATTTTTTAAATGGACATCATCTCGATGGAGGCCGTAGGATTCTCTGTTTCTGACGAAATTCGAATGGCATATAGGAGGGATATAAGGATGAATATACAAGATTTTATTTTTCAAAAAAATAATATCGAAATAGGGGACGGGGCAGCCATGTTGGCCGCCCCCATGGTGCAGCCCCATCAATCCATTATATATATATATATATATATATATATATATATATATATATATATATATAGAGAGAGAGAGAGAGAGAGAGGAAAATGGGGCTGCCCCCTAGGGGAAGCTAACTTAGCTCCCCCCGCCCTATTTTCTTCAAATTTTTTATTTTTTTTTTTTTTGAAATTTTTTTCCGTGAATATTCATCACTATATCCCTATATTATGTCATAAAAATTCCGTGTGAAACAGAGACTCCTACGGCCTCCATCCAGACAGTCATTTTTTTAACGGTAACAGGATTTTTTAAATCGACCCCGTTTGGATGGAGGTCGTAGGAGTCTCTGTTTCACATGAAATTTGAATGACATAATATAGGTATTTAATAATGAATTTACACGGTTTTAGATTTCAAAAAAATAAAAAAATTTGTAAAAAAAGGGGCGGGGGAGCTAAGTTAGTTCCCCCTAGGGGGCATACACATTTTACCCATATATATATATATATATATATGAGGGGTGATCCAATGAGATGAGATTTTTTGTGAGATGGTGAGATGGGACATTCTGGACCACAAGTTTCTGTATTCTCTCTCCTGGTTGGAATTAGTGGTCCAGAATGCCTCATCTCACCAAAATCACATCCCATAGGATCGCCCCTATATATATATATATATGTAGGGGGATGCCCCCTGGGGGCGGCCAACATGGCTGCCCCGCCCCATTTTTGTGTAATTTTTTTTTGAAAAATATCGTCTTGTATATCCATCCCTATATCCTTCATATATGTCATTCGAATTTCGTTCGAAACAGAGACTCTTACGGCCTCCGTCCAGACATGTTCGATTTAAAAAATCCTGTGATCGTTAAAAAAATAATGTCTGGATGAAGGCCGTAGGAGTCTTTGTTTCTGACGAAATTCGAATGACATATAGGAGGGATATAGAATGAATATACATGGTGATATTTTCCCAAAAGAAATATTTTTGCGAAAAATAAGTTGGGGGCAGCCATGTTGGCTGCCCCTAGGGGGCAACCACATTTTCCCCATATATATACATACATATATATATATATATGGTCATATGTGACTGCCCTCTAGGGGCAGCCAACATGGCTGCCCCAACTTATTTTGGTAAAAAATTTTATTTTTTTGAAAAATAACACCATGTATATTCATCCCTATATCCCTCCTATATAGCATTCGAATTTGGTCGAAAACAGAGACTCCTACGACCTTCATCCAGACAGTCATTTTTTTAACGGTAACAGAATTTTTTTAAATCGAAACCATCTCGATGGAGACCGTAGAAGTCTCTGTTTCTGACGAAATTCGAATGGCATATAGGAGGGATATAGGGATAAATATGCATGATTTTATTTTTCAAAAAAAAAACGCTGAAAAATGGGGCGGGGGCAGCCCCATTTTTTCCATATATGTGTGTGTGCGTGCGCGCGCGCGTGCGTGTGCATGTGTGCGTGCGCGTGCGCGTGTGCGCGCGCGTGCGCGCGCGTGCGCGTGCGCGTGCGCGTGTGTGCGTGTGTGTGCGTGCGTGTGCGTGTGTGTGCGTGCGTGTGCGTGTGTGTGCGTGCGTGTGCGTGCGTGTGCGTGCGTGTGCGTGCGTGTGCGTGTGTGTGCGTGCGTGTGCGTGCGTGTGCGTGCGTGTGCGTGCGTGTGCGTGCGTGTGCGTGCGTGTGCGTGCGTGTGTGTGCGTGTGTGTGTGTGTGTGTGTGTGTGTGTGTGTGTGTGTGTGTGTGTGTGTGTGTGTGTGTGTGTGTGTGTGTGTGTGTGTGTGTGTGTCTGTGTGTGTGTGTGTGGCAAGCTCTTCCCAATAGCCAGACATAAGTTAATCGACATTCTTGCATGGTCGCATGCTGCAAATGCCTCCTGGAACTCACGAGGGGGTGAACTACTGAGGAAAAAGATCTGACAAGAAATGCTCATATGCAACCAGACCGCCCAATTCCGATAAGCCGCTTACCGAAGAGGTACGCACTGATGCAATGACTCCCCAGAGTCCGTTGCTTTGATCAAATGAATCAAGAGAAATTGCTGGAATTGCTTGGAGTACATCTTGGTCCCTGGAACTAGTGCCTTCTAGATTCTTATCCAAGACTTGTATCATTTGATGATGCCATGTAAATCGCTAGAAGGATATGAAGTGTATGGCTAACCCAAGCCAATAGTCTAGGTAGGGCATGAGAGCAAAATCTCGTCACCCTTTCTGCTACGCCGTCCGTCTGACGGGTGAAGCTGCTCCTGTTTACTAAGAGATCTTCCGCTTCTTGATCTTTCAGTCGTCTCACTGAAAAGGTGAGGGGATGAATCGGACCAACTTTCTTTCGCCCGACCAGCTCTATGTATATAATATTTGCGGCAGGCCAAATATATAGGTGCAAGGCGGAGTAAACAATGCGAATCAAGCGATTTTCAATATATAGTAGAAGACCGAGAGCGGTTCCCGCCAGCTGAGTGAGGTAGGCATTTTGGGGAGGTTAGGCGGACCTCGCAAACTTTCAAAGGTAAGCCGTAGTTTCGCACCTGCGGAAGAAAGAGTTGATAGAAGAGAGAAAAAAAGGAAAAGAAAAGCAAATAAGGAAGAGAGAGACTGAGCGGTAGAACAGGAACAAACCAAGAAGAGAAGGCAGGAACCCACGCAGATGAAAGGCAGCTGACAAGGAATAACATGACGCAAACCTTCGGACCCCGAGATATATGCGGACAGTCCACCAGCTCTTTAGAGACTCCTGAAGCACCCTTTTTCGAGTGATTCACTTCAGGCAAAGCCCCAGGGATCAATCGATAAGAATGACCGAGGAGACGTCATGCTTGGCTATTCTATGATTCCCGATTGATAGTGGGAGGAATTATTATGACGTGACGGACTAGCCCTGGAAAGCCCGCTGATGAAATAGTTATGCCATATAGGGAGCAGGTTCAGAAGCCAGGAGGACTGTACGACTAGTGCTTTTCCTGGGAACCAAACAGCCTTCTCTCCCCTAATGCCCGCTTCAATATCCTAGATCCGGAGTTTTAGTACCACTGCTTGAGTGCTATTTCCGGAATACGTCTACCTTCCGGAAAGCTCAAGTTTCCAAAGGCCACTGATTTTTGCTTTGATCTTGTAGATTGACAAAGGCAGAGGCCCTCCTTATAATATCTACGACACAAGGAGTTGACAAAGGAGAACAACCCAAAGGGCGGTCGCCTTTCTATGAAGGCCCTCTGGGTCAGCCTTCGCCACCGCAGCTCCGAGAAGAAAAAAGACTTTCAGTGACTCAGGGCGGCTTCCCTCAGGTCAGGCTGGTGTCGCCACCTCTCCCAGGACCGGAATGATTATCCCTGCCCGATGGGTCTACATTCATCCCATCATAGGTGAGGCCATTTCTCAGAGGGGAATTAATAGGTCTCGCCAATAGTCAGATTCTTGAAATCAAGCCCCTCATTAATTATCCGGCCATCCATCAGTTGATGGTTCGGTCCTTGACGGAGTCATTAAGACGGATGATCCAGGGGTCCAGCGGATGTCCACCCCCTGGGTCATAGAACCATAAGGGAGTCGATCCCCTTCTGCTGCTACTGGTTCGCACAAGGACTAGCTAGACTGAAGACAGCACTCGACGGAGTTAGACCGAAGGCTCAATCAGGAAGGCTAAGGGCCGTTGACGCGACTGCCCGAGCGGACCCTCCTCATGCCGATTTCCTGAGACCTGCCTCGACTTGCCAGCTAAAGACCTCCGCGTCTTGACGCGTCCGTGAAAGGACTTAGCGATGAATGAGGAGAGTAAAGACAAGACTAGGCTAGGAAGGTGCTGAGGCTAGCAGAGGCAAAGCCAGGGCAGCGAGAAGCCCAGACGTGAAGAGAAGACAGCATTCGAAAGTAGCTCAAGACCACCCCCTATTAACTAGCCACCGCCTAGTGCTTCTTTCTTAGTTCCAATCAAGGCTACTAAGAAAATCAGACTGCAAGCAACGAATCGTCCAAGCCTACCTCTGACTCTTTCTTCACGACCTCGTCTGACTCTGCTGACAAAGCTAGCTCTTTGCTCCCCAGTCTCAATCCACAAGGGAGGCAGGACTTTCAGCGCGAGTCACCTTCTTCTAAGCTCCGAGTCACCTTCTTCTAAGCTCCGCTGGACGACACGGCATTCTCGTTCGAACAAACTAAGAGGGGAGTAGCCTGGTAGTCCAACTCCGGGCAATTCCGGATTCTGCAAGCGGTTCGGTACGAACGAAGAAATTTCTAACAAAAGGATCGGAACTCGCTGATAGGAAAAGAGAGAAAAACAAAGCAATGCCAAGAGCTCCGTCAATCCGTTGTTCATCGATCTTAGAAGTTCTGACGTCAGAGGGGCGAAGAAGCTCTCTTGTCCTTTGACGGGAGAGGGGCTTAGTTCAGTTCTTGCTTTCTTTCGGTGAGCGAAAACCGTGCGTGACAAGTGGTAGCAGAGCGGTGGGGGGAAGGCAAGTGGAAGGAGCATTGGGTTAGGCAAGACTCAAACATTGCTGTCAGCGAGGGAAGCACAACGGCTGCTTTCGCCTCTGTCTTCTCGCCACCTGCTCTCTTCCCTTCCCCTCCTCCCTCTCAGACTGGACTCTCTATGCGGCGCTTGCGGGGCATAAGGTAGACAGCCTTTCCTTTCTCTTAGCTGCTCGATCTCATTTTGCGATCTCTCTCTCTGGTCCTCACAGCTAGTGGGAATGGGGGCTCTCTTCATTTCCAGTAAGCTGATTATTGCACCTGCTTGAGTAGTCAAGTCTTGTGCTATGAATGCATAAGCAGGTAAAGAGTACATATGTTGAGCCCCTTCCGAGTAGACTAGTGTGTCAGAACAGGGCAAGACCTAATTGAAAATGAATCGAAGTGTCATAAAGACCTTTATGTCCACGTCCTATGTCACCATTGGAATAAGTCGTCTCAGTCTTTCTTTTTTGAATATCCGTAGCATTTCCAGAATATATAGGCCATTTTCTTGCTACTAGACTTGTCTTTTCTTTCCGTCTGAGTTCATCTCCCTCCTGGGAGAAGCCCTACGCCACGCACGCTTCTTTCGGGAGCGTCCCCATTCCCCCCGGTTTAGAGACTCTGGGATTATAAGGAAGAGGCTGCGTGGCAGGCGCTATTGATGGCGGTGTGACGAAAGCAAAGCGCACTGCCCATTTGCTAGTGGTAAGGTCGAGTAGCTCTCATTGCTTCATTCTCGATTTCCTTTCCCGAATTGCCCCTGCGTCTCATCCCCTATCCCTTAGTGGCTTCCAACTCTGGCCTTCCACTTTTCCTTCGGCAAGCAAGCGCAACCTTCCAACTAGTATATAGACCTCATCATCTGTTGCAATGGACTTGTCCCCCTCATCCCGGGTAACCAATGGCCCTATCCCATTCCGCCACTTTTTGGAGACTTTCACTTGCACAAGACCCGATGAACCGCCTACGTGCCCTCCCCCCCCCGTCTTACCGCGGCTGCTGGCACGGAGTTAACCGCTTATTATGGGTGCCTGAGGGTCCGCCTAGACGATTTATTTAGCCCCGAGAAAGGGCTACTTGAGAAATCCACCCAGTCATCTCTTCTAAGACTAGGGCCTTTGACAGAGCTAACTTATATACTAGTTGGACGGCAGTATTTGATCTTGGATTCTCTTCTTTTCGGGCCTTTCTCAAAAGACCGGGGTGAAACAAGAGGGGATGAATGGTTATCTTGTGGAACTGCCTACTAACTATATAATCGCGAATAAGCAGCTTTCAAAGCAAGGAAATGTTGGTCTTTCCAGTCCTTCTCCCTTGTCTGTCGTGAACTCTGACTCCTAGCGCTTTCCCCTACTAAGAAAACAGACCTCGGTACGGCTTTAGAATAGAATGAGTGAGTTGGTTGACCCGCGTCGATTCACTGCCGAATTCACTGATGTATACTTTCTTGCCTTGCTTGCTTGTTATGACTTTTCCTACTATATCTATACTCTTTGGACGGTCTTCCGCAGCTTGGCCTCACCTTACCAGCTTTGATCTTCGAGCCGAAGGTTCGGACATCTTCCCCGCTGGCTTGTGGTCGACTTGAGTCCCCTCGGGCAAAGAGCCAGGGAAATCCGCAAGGCTATCTGAATAGTCGAATCTCAATTCCCAAAGCATCTTGCTCTTTTCATTCCTACTCTAGTCATTCTAGAATTCCTCTATCGCGACATAGATAGTAGTCTTCTAGGATATATAGTGGCGAGCGGCGGGGCAGAACGATCTTATTCGAGTTGATGTCGGCCCGGCTACTACCCCTTTTCCTACTAGTCCTACTACGGGCCTGATTGGTAACCGTGACGGAGTAGCTACTATCTGATCATAGAAATCTCAATTGGGAAGAAGAACATTATTCACTAGCCTTCGAATCTTCTCTTCTGAAATGTGCCCCTGCTGAGAAGGGACAAAGCCGTCCTAACTATCTTCTTTTTCATTGACCATCCTCCGAACCGCGAGCTTGCTTCTTCTTTTCTATCTCTGCCCCGCTTTCTTCTGAAGGTGGATCCCGTCTCTTTCCTGAATACTTTTCAAAACCTAAAAAGCTCCGCTCCCTAGGGTGGGCTCAGTTGCAAGGTCTCATCCGCTTAGAGCTGGATGTGGTTTTCCAGTGGGGTCCTTTCTTCCCTCTTTTTATCTGGCAAAGTAAGCAGTTATCTCTCCAAGTTATGGGAAGCAGTAGATCAAATACGTGAAAGGTGAATAGACTGAAGGGTGTCTTTCTTGTAAGAGACTTAAGCCCGGATCTCTATCTCGTCAACTCGAAGCATCTTCCTACTTCTCTCCATCTATCGGCAGTCCGGATCCAAAGGCCCTAGCTGAAAAGTCCTTCCCTGCGTCAAACTGGAGCAACTAGACCTGGTCCATGAGGTCATCACTCCTATGATCCCGGATCCCACCAGGGACCCGATGCGGGAAGGAGTTCAGAGTATATATAGCACAGATCTGACAGGACCCCTAATATCTAGTTGTGGAGACCGGACTATAGTAGGCTAGAAAGTAGTCAAGTCAGAAGATTTTGACTCCTGGCACCTTGCCTTGAACAAGAAACTCACACTGAATCCGCTTCTCTGTCCTATACCTTGCCTACTTCTTTTCTTTACCGAGCTCCTGAGTCTTTCTAGAATATATTAGGGGGAATTCGACAGTCAGTTATATATTAAATGCAAGATAGAAGATATATAGTCTCAGCTCTTCCACTGCTCCTTTGAAAGATCATCAGCCCGCTTCTCCTTCCCACGGGAATCTGAGTCCTAGCGCTCTGCTTAAGCTGATAGATTGATTAGGGATGATCCTTCCGACTCTCGGATGATCCGCATGTATAAAGTGCATTCTTCTTCAAGTCTCGATTTCTTCCACTATGTATTACTTACCCTCAGTGAGCGGGACTCACGAAAGAAAGAAAAGAAAAGCAAGGAAAGAAGAAGGTGACTCGAAGTTGACGGACAGACGATGACTGGGTAGACTGTCTACCTGGGGGACTTTTCTTTATGGAAACTAGGACTCGCTCAAGAAAGACTCAAAGGACCAAGCCTCGTCGAATAGAAAAAGAAGAACAGGAATACAGGGACTCAGTAGTCACTCTATCACTCAGGGGAAGCCAGAGAATATGCATGCCCATTGGCTGAAGGCCCCGGGCTCTCCTCTCAGTCTCGCTTTAAATCATTTACTTGCTTTAACTACTCATGCTATGGATGTGGGAGCATTAACTCCCTTCCTTTGGGCTTTTGAGGAGCGGGAGAAATTGTTGGAATTCTATGAAAGAGTCTCGGGAGCCAGGATGCATGCCAGTTTCATACGACCTGGTGGAGTGGCACAAGATCTGCCTCTTGGCTTATGCTTTGAGAAGCTTTGAAATTCCCGGAGAAGTCTTTCTTTGATTTTCATATATTTCAGTCAAGTAAATGAAATGATCCACCATGGGCATAGTACGTACTTACTGATCAGATAGAGTGAGTAGACTAGCTATATATACTATCAGATCTCTCTACTTTCAAACAAAGGCACTTGCGACAGGAGACTTTCTTGTTCTATAACCCAATATCACCAAGGTTGCAGTGGCTTTCTTAGAAATTGGAATGAAAACTCGACACCCCTCTCCCGTCTGGTTCTCGTTGCATTTCATTCCACTCGTTCGGCCCCCCCTTAGCCCCTTGCCCCTACAACACTTTTTCTTAATCAAAGGCAGAAGGTTCTTTCTCACCTGGACCACCAAACGAACTAAACTGTCGGATTAGATAGGTTGTTGACTAAGGGACGAAGTGACTAGTCAAGTACGCACCCTAAGATGAACCAGGGATAGATTGTGTGAGATGTGGTCTTCCTTGACCACTTTAAGACAGATCGATCTTAAGAAGATCATTGCCTACTCTTCAGTAGCCCATATGAATCTGGTGACTATTGGTATGTTTAGTCGGGCGGCGGCCGTTAGGTCACCTATTTGGAATGTTAGACACACAAGCAAGGCCAAAACATGTGTGCCGGGCGTGCGACCCATCAACCTACTAGCAATGGGGTAGAAAACATAGCATGTCGCGATTCGAGGCCTTCCAAAAACTCACCTCTGCGCCGTGGGACGGGAGTGGGGGACGACCCGAAGCAGTGAGGCATAGGAGAGGATAAGAGGGAAAGGCGCCTGACGTTTCAAAACGAAGCAGTAGACGCTCACTTCGAGAAGAGCGGACTCCTCTTGAGGAGACCCGGAGTCTGCGGAGGAGTGGAGCCGTTGACTTCATCTTCTAACCCGGGGGGAATGAAAGAGGCGAATTCGCGACGGCGAAAACAATGACTAAACTCGGCTCTAGGGCACTCAAAGCTTCCAGGGCCCCATATCTTTGACCCGCGAAAGTCATCTTTTTGAGACGCGATTAAATGACCAGAAGAAAGCACGCCAAGTGAAAGGTAGACTCATGGCCGGGCTGGAGCAAATAGAGGCATACTGATAGTTAGTAGGAAAGTGGCATTTTCAATTGCGGGGTACGAAGAAGGGGACGAAGGAATCATTTCTCCGGGTGCAGAGATTTCCTCTGTGATTAGGGCGAATTGCTGTTCGCACTTTTTCGGTATGACGAGGCCTCTTTCGTTTTTTGTGCTTGGATGGTGCGTTCTGGCAATCTTGATCCCCGGGGCTAGGTACGACCCGAAGCAAGGAGCCTACTTCTCACTGGTTTGACCGGAGCTTTTATATAGCGGGGAATGAGTCAACTTCCCCGATCCCCTGAGGCAAGGGAAACTCACTATCTATCTATTTCTCATCTGCTTTCCTTGCCTTTCAGAAGCCTAACCGGGGAACTGAAGCTTTGAGATCTAAAATACATATAAAATGGAAGAAACTATATAAAAGGGGAAAGAGAGGTGCCTGATTCTCGTTAAGCTGCTCTAGTTGCTGCTTGGCCTTATCGGAGATTGTCCATCCGATAGCCCTAGACTTTCTTTTTAGGACCTCTATGAGTCTGGCTTCCTGTGTATCATCTAAATGAGCATTGAAGGGCTTCTGGTTTCCCGCGCTGTGAATCTGATAAAGGTGGTTTGTATTGAAATGCAGATATTGTGGAGATCTGATCCGGCTTGGACTTCTGTCGAAAAGCTTTGGCCCTCAGTGGAGAACGTGTACTTTGGCCGTTATGAGTTTGATCCATTCCGAAAGCCCGAAACCATATATACTCAATTGCGCCCAGAAACCATATATCTCAATTGAGCCCTGAGCTTCAGAAAAGACGGGGAGGACCGCCCGAGGTCAATTCTCGGAAAATGTCCTACCACACTCAACTTCTCGACGGCAAGGACTCCCCCGGCCCGGATATATAGTTGGCGTCGACTCATCCCGGCTTTCTTTAAGGGCTAGGGTGGAAAAGAAAGGGTGGAGCTGATTCTTTCTAAGGCACGGTCTTTGCTCACTTTTCCGACGCCGCCAAGACCTGACCTGCTAAGCTAGGCCTTCCTTTGCTCTATCTCTTTGGTTACTTAAAAAAGCTCTCTGTTGACTTCTTTTCCGTCTAACCTACTCGCACTCCTTATTTCAAGACTTTTTTCTACATAATAAGCTTGCCCGCTCAATCTCGCTCGGTAGAAGTCAAAGTCAGCGCACTGAAGCGGGAGGGACGATTTGGAGGATGTTTCTAGAAAAGAAGGAGGATGTTTACCTATTCATCACTTCAGCAGACGAGGGTAATTCAAAGAGCTAGGCAGTTGGGTTGGAGTGCTGGCTAAATAAGGAGCACGGGATACATCGCTTTTGTCGAGCTCTCTCTTTCTCCTTCACTTCAGTCTATACCTTGACTGAGGGTAGGAGGATAGGAGAGTAGTAGGAGGATGGATTTTTCCATTCCCGCGGATGGTGCTAGTCTTATCCCTGATTGAGGGAAGGGCCAGAAATGAAAGAGCAAAGCCACCGCACTTATAGTACAGGCATTCAAAATCATCCCACAAAGCTTGACAACCGGTCTGAGGCTTTTCAATACATATTACTCCGCACATCCTAAACCATGCTCCACCCCTTTTATATAGTCTTTCAAATAGGTTGACGAAGCAAGGATGGAGCCCTAATATATAGTTGGGAGCTGTAGTCCAAGACGAAGGGAGGGAGAAGGAGGTACGAAGCCTTTTATGCAATTATGAAACAGACTTTCAAAAACGCGGATCGTATACGGTACTCCACGTACTGCTTAGAAGACCTGTGCCAACTCGCTAACTAGATATTTGGGGTTGACTCCATTTACTAAAGCTTGACGACTAGAAAAAAGGGTCAAAGTAAATCACCCTCAATCCGCGGCTGCATCAGACCATCACGACGAGCATGCTTGATCCATCTAATACAAAGGTCTATGCGGGAATGCCGGGAGTCTCATCTTCCCAAAGCAAAGAAAGACTGCTTTGTATTAGATGGATCAAGCATGCTCGTCGTGATGGTCTGATGCAGCCGCGGATTGAGGGTGATTTACTTTGACCCTTTTTTCTAGTCGTCAAGCTTTAGTAAATGGAGTCAACCCCAAATATCTAGTTAGCGAGTTGGCACAGGTCTTCTAAGCAGTACGTGGAGTACCGTATACGATCCGCGTTTTTGAAAGTCTGTTTCATAATTGCATAAAAGGCTTCGTACCTCCTTCTCCCTCCCTTCGTCTTGGACTACAGCTCCCAACTATATATTAGGGCTCCATCCTTGCTTCGTCAACCTATTTGAAAGACTATATAAAAGGGGTGGAGCATGGTTTAGGATGTGCGGAGTAATATGTATTGAAAAGCCTCAGATCGGTTGTCAAGCTTTGTGGGATGATTTTGAATGCCTGTACTATAAGTGCGGTGGCTTTGCTCTTTCATTTCTGGCCCTTCCCTCAATCAGGGATAAGACTAGCACCATCCGCGGGAATGGAAAAATCCATCCTCCTACTACTCTCCTATCCTCCTACCCTCAGTCAAGGTATAGACTGAAGTGAAGGAGAAAGAGAGAGCTCGACAAAAGCGATGTATCCCGTGCTCCTTATTTAGCCAGCACTCCAAGTGCGTGTGTGCGTGTATGCGTGTATGCGTGTATGCGTGTATGCGTGTATGCGTGTATGCGTGTATGCGTGTGTATGCGTGTATGCCTGTGTATGCGTGTATGCGTGGATGCGTGTATGCGTGCGTGCGTGCGTGCGTGCGTGTATGCGTGTATGCGTGTATGCGTGTATGCGTGTATGCGTGCGTGCGTGCGTGCGTGCGTGCGTGCGTGCGTGCGTGTGTGCGTGCGTGTGTGCGTGCGTGTATGCGTGTATGCGTGTATGCGTGTATGCGTGTATGCGTGTATGCGTGTATGCGTGTATGCCTGTATGCGTGTATGCGTGTATGCGTGTATGCGTGTATGCGTGTATGCCTGTATGCGTGTATGCCTGTATGCGTGTATGCATGTATGCGTGTATGCTTGTATGCGTGTATGCATGTATGCGTGTATGCGTGTATGCGTGTATGCGTGTATGCGTGTATGCATGTATGCGTGTATGCATGTATGCGTGTATGCATGTATGCGTGTATGCCTGTATGCGTGTATGCATGTATGCGTGTATGCATGTATGCGTGTATGCATGTATGCGTGTATGCATGTATGCGTGTATGTATGT